>SJYT01000329.1:24139-50801 GCA_006410635.1 Cephalophus harveyi
AGAGTCGGACACGACTGAAGTGACTTAGCAGCAGCAGCAGCAATATGGAATTGAATAAACTAATGAGAATGATTATTTTTTTATTCTTTTTCTTTGAAACACTGTTAGTAACTAATGTTTCACTTTTCCAGATTTTTTCAAACTTTATTCACTTAAGTTAGCTATGATTTATAGTAAATTATCTTTAAAAAGCATTAAAACATTTTTTTCTTCATACCCGATCCCTCCAGAATTCAAAAACTTATTGAATATTCTTATTTTCATGGCAATATAGCTATTTTCATAAGGTCAATACAAATCTCTTCTTGTAACAGAAAACAATTGGAAACAATTATATTTTCAAGGCTTTGAATCTGAAAATACATGTAAAAGCATATATGATCAGATAGTTTTAAAGAACTAAGGTTGACTTTAGGGAGCCATTAAAAATCCCTTGGAAAAACTAATTTGATACCTTTTTTATAGGGTTCTCAGCAACTTTACTTGGTGAGTAAGTAAGATCACTTCTTAACAAGTCCAAGAACCTCAGATCTTTGAGATCTCAAGAAGAGAGGTATACACCAAAATTTGTAATTGTTGCAGGCAAAGTCTGATGGTGAGTTTCTGGCTTGTCTTCTCAGTCTGGAGAGATTTTTTTGTCAATGTATGGCAAAACCAATACAGTATTGTAGAGTAAAAAAATAAAATTTAAATTAAAAAAAAAAATCCAGTCTAAGATTTAAAGCTCCAGCAAAGCAGATTTTTAAAAAAGCCAATCACTATTCTTGTTGCACTCAGGTAAATAATCAGGCCAAGTTTAATGAGAACAGACTTATTTTACAAACAAACAAATCTAACTGAGTTCATCTTTGATAGAAATGAGAGTGATTATAGAGAAAAGACAATGATGTTTCAGTATAAAATTATAACACAACCAAGTGAATATCAGATTCTTGTCTGGTCAGTTTCTTTGTGATTTTTGTTACATATCTGCAAACTTAATTAGATTCTGAATTCTTCTAGTTTCTTCAAATATCTGGCTACAACTTTCCAGAATAATGTTTCCAATTTTCTGCCATCTTTCAGGTTTGGAATCACTAAGAACAAAGAATGGCCTTGAAGCTCCTTGGAAGAAACCGTAAGAGGTCCTACTCATGACCTAGATAGCAACCAAACTTCGGGGACTTGATTCTTAGGTCCACACCACCTTCCAACTTAAAAGAGTTCCTCCAAGCTCTTGAAACTGCATACAGATTAGAAATCTAAAGTTGAAATTGGCTGGGGAAGTTCCTTCTCAGAAGCAGACAGTACCTTGAGTCTGACAGCTCTTCCAAGGTCACAAACTAAGATCTTCACCTCCAAAAAGAAACCTTTCTTTATTTTGCCTTCTGCTACTTGCTTTTTCTATTTTTAAATGCATAGGAAGAAAATCTTCCTTAAGTCTGGCAACTATTGCTGAATCTTATGTTAAAGTCAAAGCTGTATAACAAAAGTCTCTAGGCTTTTTTTTATAAGGTGTTTTTATAAAATAGAATTGGTTTAGATTTTGTGTGTCTGTGCCATATCAAATATCTTTTGGTGTACCTTGATCAACACTTCTGGTATTATAGCAAATATAGGAAACTAACAAAATGTCCACTTGGCTAAAACAGGTTGACTTCCCTTCAGGTACATTCTTTGACTTATTTGGTACCAACTGCTTTGGTTCATACGGGCTCTGGCTAAGGGATATACTTCAGTCTCTTGGTATAATTCTCCTAACAGTTGTCATTGCAGTCTTCCTGGTGAACGGGTCTTCTCAAAGGTCTTAAATGCATGATCTCAGCCATCATAAGTACATCAGATAGTCTCATTGCACTTGGAGAAACAGAAACAAGATGAATAGCAAAAACAGTTCTCCAGGTAAGATATTATAATCCACTAATTGCACAATGAGACTAGTGCAGCTGAACTCTGATAACTGAGAATGATGCTAATACCCAATTAAGGGTCAGTCTTTCATGAGAGGATGACCAAAAGGGGGAACTGTTAATCTAATTAAACAAGGAGACCATTAGACTGAGTTGGCTCCAGTGCTGTGGCAGCCTATGTAAACTACTCAAAACTTAGCCTATAAATGCCTTGAGGTTATGAAATCAAAATGCTAATGACGATTAATCACAAAGAGCCAACTAGGCTTTACTCCATGGTGGTGGTTTAGTTGCTAAGTCATGTCAGACTCTTGTGACCCCCAAAGCCGTGTAGCCTGCAGTCTCCTCTGTCCATGGGATTCTCCAGGCAAGAATACTGGAATGGGTCACCATTTCCTTCTCCAGGGGATCTTCCCTACCCAGGAATCAAACCCAGGTCTCCTACACTGCAGGCAGATTCTTTACCAACTAAGAGGGAAGCCCTATATCTAATCAATTACTTTCTTACACAGCCGTTTCTCTGTAAAAGTCTCTCCCCAAACTCTTGACAGAGGAATATTCCTAACCACTTCCAGTTCAGTGCTACCCAGTTCCCAATGAATTTTGCTCAAATAAACTCTTATAAAAAACCCCAAAACACTACATTATAAAATGAATTGCAAAATATAAGTTTTGTGATGAGTCTTGAAAGTTTAAAGATACTTTGAAAGATGTGCATTCAGACTGTTATCTTGATAAAAAGATTGAGAAGCACTTCTTTGGGCAGCATTATTGCTATCTTCCTCTCTCAGGCATCTTAAATTTGGTGGAGAATATCAAAATATAGATAATTTTTCTGACCCAGTGAAAACATGTGTCTTAGCCTACTAGGTGAACCTAGAATTTGGGTTACATTTAAAAGGTATAAATTATTAAGAGCATTTAATAAAAACATATAGTGAAGTCATTATGCCTAAATATGGCTTTAAAGTGAAAAATGCAGCCTCAAATGCATGCTGTTCAGATTTATCTTTGATACAGAAAAACAAGAAGTCTTTTCTTTTTAAAAAAAATTTTTTTTTATTGAAGGCTAATTACTTTACAATATTGGATTGGTTTTGCCATATACAAACCACATGGTCGTTTCATCCTCCTTTCTGTGAAATAAACATTTGCTTAACAAAAATGGGCTATCTTTCTTATTCCTAAGAGCATGCTATAATTTGTTTCTACTTAAAAGTGAACAAGATGGCATTTTTTTATACACCTTGGGATTTGCATTTAAGGGCAATTAAAGAGAATGCCTTGTGGCTCAGCTGGTAGAGAATCCGCCTGCAATGTGGGAGACCTGGATTCAATCCCTGGGTTGGGAAGAGCCCCTGGAGAAGGGAAAGGCTACCCACCCTAGTATTCTGGCCTGGAAAATTCCATGGACTGTATAGTCCATGGGGTTGCAAAGGGCTGGACATGACTGAGTGACTTTCACTTCACTTCACAAAGAGAATGCCTTAAATATATATGACAAATCAACACAAAGCATATACAACAAAGCTCTTACTGAACTGGTACAAAAAATATGGGGAAAAAAATAGGTACCTCAGTATCTTAGGCTGTATAATATATTCTACTTAGGATTGTACACAAAGGCTTGGAAAACCACTCAAAACTGCAATATATTTTAAAACTTCAAAGGACAAGAAAAAAGCATGTAAATGGTTTTGTTTTCCTTTGTTCTTGCTCTCCTGAGTTGTGAAATAGGACTCACTGAGTCCCATCAGAAGGAGCTATGCCTGAAAACCGTCGAACTGACAGGAACACCATAGGATCCAAAAGGAGAGGCTTTCTTTTTGTGCCAGACATTGTTAATTATTTCCCAAAGCTTACATGAAGACTATGGAAATGTCTCATTTGGACCTCACAGTGGTGACTTTAGAAAGAAAATGGAATTATTTACCAATATTTAAAATAAAGACATCTAAATGTTTTGGTTTTGTTTTTTTGGCAAATCAGGTAATCTGGCAATTCTGATCCCCCAGTGGCTGGAGCTGATTAACAATTGTTCTTCTGAGCTCTCCACTGTCCACTCTTCTCTTTCCCCCAGGTGGCTTTGCTTTTCCCTACTTCTTGCCTGTTTCTTGCAAGCATTTGAGTTTACAACTCTTGCCTTTACCCAAGTTCTATCCTCAAATTTTCACATGTGTGTTCTTGGCATACCTATTATTACAGTTTAAGCTTAAACATTTTTTTAACTTTAACTTTTAAATTTTATTTCTATTGAATTGAAGTTTGATTTACAATGTTGTTATACAACATTGTATACAGCAATGTTGTATAACAATATTGTACAACAATGTTGTATACATTGTATCTTCCTGTTATACAGCAGAGTGCTTCAGTATATGTGTATGTATATATATACAAATACATATACATAAATACACATTGCACCTGGTTCTCTAGCCTTCGGACTTGGACTGAGACCCACTTCTTGGATCTTCAGGCTTAGGTGGGGTTTACACCACCACCTTTCCTGGGCCTTTAATTGGCAGAGGGAGACTGTGGGGCTTTCCAGCTCCAAGAGTCACTGTGAACCAATGCTTAATAAAAATTCTGTTTCTCTAAAGGCTATGGTTTTTCCTGTGGTCATGTATGGATGTGAGAGTTGGACTGTGAAGAAAGCTGAGCGCCAAAGAATTGATGCTTTTGAACTGTAGTGTTGGAGAAGACTCTTGAGAGTCCCTTGGACTGCAAGGAGATCCAACCAGTCCATTGTGAAGGAGATCAGCCCTGGGATTTCTTTGGAAGGAATGATGCTAAAGCTGAAACTCCAGTACTTTGGCCACCTCATGCGAAGAGTTGACTCATTGGAAAAGACTCTGATGCTGGGAAGGATTGGGGGCAGGAGGAGAAGGGGACGACAGGATGAGATGGCTGGATGGCATTACTGACGCAATGGACGTGAGTCTGAGTGAACTCTGGGAGTTGGTGATGAACAGGGAGGCCTGGCATGCTGCGATTCATGGGGTCGCAAAGAGTGGGACATGACTGAGTGACTGAACTGACCTGAAATCCATTACATCCTGCTGGTTCTGGTTCTCTGGAAAATCACTGATTAATACAGCTTCCCTGAGAGAATGATTTTTATTCTAAGACTTGGAAATCACTCAGTGTTGACCAGGATAAGGAGTGAGGTTGAGAAGAGGAGTGTGGAGTTGAGCAGATATGGAAGAAGGAGATGGATTTTGGAAGATGTTTCAGAAAATGAACACTAAGATATTTGGTAAAACATGACACCACAGAAATAAGATCAGTGTGGTGGAGTGGGGAGCTCAGTCTAAAGGAGTTGCCCACAGACAATCCTTATAAACTCTTTCAGGATATTGAATGATTGCCACAGGTACTCAGTGCTCAGTCATGTCAGATTCTTTGTGACCCTGGATTGATGCCCACCAGGCTCCTCTGTCCACGTGAATTCCCAGGCAGGACTACTGCAGTGGGTTTCCATTTCCTCCTCCAGGGGATCTCCTTGACCCAGGGATCAAACCCACTGCATTTCTTGCGTCTCCTGCATTGGCAGGCGGATTCTTCATCACTGCACCACTGGGAAGTCCCTAGGAATCCATTGGAGGACTTCAAATGTGGAAGTAATGTGATCATACTGACTTTTGTTTTTGTCTTCAGGGTTTTCAAAATTTTATGTTGAGATAATGGTCATCTTGGTCCTTCTAGTCAAGGTTATGGTTTTTCCTGTGGTCATGTATGGATGTGAGAGTTGGACTGTGAAGAAGGCTGAGCGCTGAAGAATTGATGCTTTTGAACTGTGGTGTTGAAGAAGACTCTTGAGAGTCCCTTGGACTGCAAGGAGATCCAACCAGTCCATTCTGAAGGAGATCAACCCTGGGATTTCTTTGGAAGGAATGATGCTAAAGCTGAAACTCCAGTACTTTGGCCACCTGATGCGAAGAGTTGACTCATTGGAAAAGACTCTGATGCTGCGAGGGACTGGGGGCAGGAGGAGAAGGGGACGACCAAGGATGAGATGGCTGGATGGCATCACAGACTCGATGGATGTGAGTCTGAGTGAACTCCGAGAGATGGTGATGGACAGGGAGGCCTGGCGTGCTGCGATTCATGGGGTCGCAGAGTGGGACACGACTGAGCGACTGAACTGAACTGAACTGACTTTTACAAATAACTTTTTTCTTGAGAAATGATCGGAGAAGAGAAAAGCTGTATATGAAGAGAAGAGTATAGAGTCAGTCATATAGTGAACATACTTTAAATCCATCCTTCATCTCTTTGGAGGACTATCCCATTCCTATTCCTAATCTAAATGGGATGCATGAAGTTAACACCATTCTTCCTTCCCTGGAGCTAGATACTCAGTTTTCCTTTTCGATCACTGTATTGACATTAGATTGAATCACAGGCCTATATGTTACAAATAAAGAGCACAGACCAGTTCTTTCTTAGTAGCTGATATGATGCTGAGAAAAAAAAGAATTTCTCTTTCTGGGGGAAGCTGATGTTAAAATTCACTTAAGTCTGAGCTCCTGGGGCATCTTTGCTACAGCATGGAAAGAACATGCTTAAGACGCTAACCCAACAGAAAACAGAGCTTAAGTGGAAATTTGGATTTCTGTTACTAGAAACTGCAAAAGTCCTGACTATTAAGCCAACTGAGAAATGATGGTGGTTTAGACCAGCGTGGTGGTAGAGAGAATGAATTAAAAGAAAGAACAATATATTATATAAGCTAAAATTTTATATAAAATCATAAAATGTTATAATTATCACAGTATAAAATATAAAAGAATTAAATACATTTACCATTTACTTAAAATAGTTATTCTTGAATTTAATATATTGCACATATGCATATATATTTGTTATATTTTATCTGAAAAATGAGAAATGAAAATGAGATTAGCATTGATTAATTTGACAACAAAATTCTGGCATAAAAATGATATAACAATGTCTAGCCCTAGCTTTACAAAGTACAGATGGCATGCACAATTTTGCCTTCTATTTTTCTGCCTTTCAGTGCAGTTCTGAAGCAATGTGCTGCCCAGGTGGCAGAACCCTGAGCACTTCTGGATTCATTCTATATATAGGCATTCCTGAATCAGGCTGCTACATGACTCTGGTCTTTGTTAGATTTAGCCATCACTCTCTACTGATTCTGAAATTATAAACTCAGTGAGCTACATTCTTAAATGGTGCCAATATCCATACCAAAGGATATCTTTAATACTTTTTCACAGAGTCATATGTAACACAGAATGATTTTAAAACAGACCTATTAACCAAAATCTACATTAAGGTAATTTCATCAACAACAATCCTGTTTGCTTCAATTCATCTCCAATAGATCAATTACATGTGAAATGAACCAAATTGTATTTACACATGTCAGTGCAAGCTACATACATCTTCCTTTGTTTTAGGGCTTGATATGAAGGACAGCACATCAGTAGAGGGTGGTTTACTGGGTTAGTCCAGCAGCCCTCATTATCAATTACCCAAGACCTCATCGATTTTTTCTAAGGTATTTTGACTTTGATTGCCTATCAGTTAAGTTGGTCAGTCATGTCTGACTCTTTGCAATCCCATGGACTGTAGAACACCAGGCTTCCCTGTCTATCACGAACTTCCGCAGCTTACTCAAACTCATTGAGTCAGTGATGACATCCAACCATCTCATCCTCTGTTGTCTCTTTCTCCTCCAGCTTTCAATGTTTCCCAGTATCAGCTATTTTCCAATGAGTCAGATTTTTGCATCAGGTGGCCAAAGTATTGGAGCTTCAGCTTCAGCATCAGTCCTTCCAATGAATATTCAGGACTGATCTCCTTTAAGATTGACTGGTTTGATCTCCTTGCCATCCAAGGGACTCTCAAGAGTCTTCTCTAACAGCACAGTTCAAAAGCATCAATTCTTTGGCACTCAGTTTTCTTTATAGTCCAACTCTCACATCCATATGTGACTACTGGAAAAACCATAGCTTTGGCTAAATGGACCTTTGTCAGCAAAGCAATGTCTCTGCTTTTAATATTCTGTCTAAGTTGGTCATAACTTTTCTTCCAAGTAGCAAGTGTTGTTGTTGTTGTTGTTGTTGTTTTTAATTCATGGCTTCAGTCACCATCTGCAGTGATGGTGGAGCCCAAGAAAATAAAGTCTGTCACTGTTTCCATTGTTTCCCCATCTATTTCCATGAAGCAATGGGATTGAATGCCATGACCTTTGTTTTCGGAATGTTGAGTTTTAAGCCAGCCTTTTCAATCTCCTCTTTGACTTTCATCAAGAGGCTCTTTAGTTCTTCTTTACTTTCTGCCATAAGAATGGTGTCATCTGCATATCTGACATTATTGATATTTCTTCTGGCAACCTTTTTTTTTTTTTAATGGTGATGAACAGGGAGGCCTGGCGTGCTGCGATTCATGGGGTCGCAAAGAGTCGGACACGACTGAGTGACTGAACTGAACTGAACTCTGCATATAAGTTAAATAAGCAGGGTGGTAATATACAGCCTTGACATATCCTTTTCCTATTTGGAACCAGTCTGTTGTTCCATGTCCAGTGTTAACTGTTGCTTCCTGACCTGCATACAGATTTCTCAGAAGGCAGGTTGGGTGGTCTGGTGTTCCCATCTCTTGAAGAATTTTTCACAGTTTGTTGTGATCCACACAGTCAAAGGCTTTGGCATAGTCAATAAAGCAGAAGTAGGTGTTTTTCTGGAACTCTCTTGCTTTTTCAATGATCCAACAGATGTTGGCAATTTGTTCTCTGGTTTCTCTGCGTTTCTAAATTCAACGTGTACATCTGGAAATTCATGGTTCACCTACCATTGAAATCTGGCTTGGAGAATTTTGAACATTACTTTGTTAGTGTGTGAGATGAGTGCAATTGTGTGGTACTCAATTGTTTGAGCATTCATTGGCATTGTCTTTCTTTGGGATTGGAATGATAAACTGACCTTTTCCAGTCCTGTGGCCACTGCTGAGTTTTCCAAATTTGCTGATGTATTGAGTGCAGCAGCACTTTCACAGCATCATCTTTTAGGATTTGAAATTGCTCAACTGGAATTCCTTCACCTCCATTAGCTTCGTTCATAGTGATGTTTCCTAAGGCCCACTTGACTTTGCATTCCAGGATGTCTGGCTCTAGGCAAATGGTCACACCATCAAGGTTATCTGGGTCATGAAGGTCTTTTTTGTATAGTTCTGTGTATTCTTGCCACCTCTTCTTAATATCTTCTGTTTCTGTTAGATCCATACCATTTCTGTCCTTAATTGTGCCCATCTTTGCAAGAAAATTTCCCTTGGTATCTCTGCTTTTCTTGAAGAGATCTTTAGTCTTTCCCATTCTATTTTTTCCCTCTATTTCTTTGCATTGATCACTGAGGAAGGCTTTCTTATCTCTCCCTGCTATTCTTTTGAACTCTGCATTCAATTGAGTATATCTTTCCTTTCCCTTTTGCCTTTACTGGAGAAAGAAATGGCAATCCACTCCAGTACTATTGCCTGCAAAATCCTGTGGACAGAGGAGCCTGGTAGGCTACAGTCCATGGGGTTGCAAAGAGTTGGACATGACTGAGCAACTTCACTTTCACTTCACTTTGCCTTTAGCTTTTCTTTTCTCAGCTATTTGTAAGTCCTCCTCAGACAACCTTTTTGTCTTTTTGTATCTTTTTTGGGGGGATGGTCTTGATCACTGCCTCCTGTACAGTGTTATCAACCTCTGTCCATAGTTCTTCAGGCACTCTGTCACATCTGATCACTTGAATTACCTATAACCATGGCCTATTTATTTATTTTTTTGTTACCAATCTCTTGAACCACACATTTATACTCTCATATTTAGGAAAATAATTCCTCCCTGCAATTTCTTTGACCCTAATATTTTCTGGTTCTCCTGTACTTTTTATGCTTCATTTTTTAGTTTCTTTTTGTCTTCAATTCTGTGAGATACAGACTCTATTCATAGTTGTAACATACTTTACTCCTTGCATCTGGTCATCTGGGTCTCCCTGATTTTACTTCATATCCCTATTTCTCACTATATAGGCTTCCCAGGTGACTCAGTGGTAAAGAATCCTCCTGCAAATGCAGGAGACGTAAGAGACAGAGCTCGATCCCTGGATCAAGGAGATCCCCTGGAGTAAGAAATGGCAACCCACTTCAGTATTCTTGCCTGGAAAATTCCATGAGCAGAGTAGCCTGGTGAGCTCCAGTTCATGGTGTCATAAAGAGTCAGACATATCTGAGCAACAGAACGTGAGCATATGTGTGTGTGTGTGTGTGGACGCTCATGTGCACACACACATCATGTTAAACTCAACTTTCTCAAAGTAAAAAATCACTTTTTTTCTAAATATGTCTTTAAATATGTTTTGTCAAATAAAGTGAGGCACAAACTAACCAGTTACTTTGAGTACTTAAAAGAAAAATGACACATTTGACTATTTTAACAAATGTAGTTAATAAAATTTCTCATAAAAAGCTACCAATTATGTTAAGACATCTTTTTTTCATTTTTATTAAACTGTATTTTAGCAAAAGAGAAAAAAAGGCTCTTATTATTGTCCTCCCACATTGTTTTTGAGGACTTAATGATTTGCATGCTTCATAATTACTATCACATGTTGGCAAAACTATTAATGTAACTACCATTTTCCAAAAGTTGATTTCCAGTAGTCTATACAATTTATTTTAATGTGCATTTAAATGAGAAGTGCTCATCCAACTGGACCCCTTTACTGTGTGCTGCTTTGTATTTGGGGAGGAGAAGTAATATTAATCGCTACCTTCTATAGGATGTGGAGTCAGTCATTTTAAATGAAACATTCCTTCAAGCCCTCATGACGACATCATAAGGTAGCTATACCAAGTGTTGTAATCGATATTTGAACTCAGGTCAGTATAACCTGGGCTTCCCTGGCAGCTCAGACAGTAAATAATCTGCCTGCAATGCAGAAGACCAGGGTTCAATCCCTGGGTCGGGAACCCTTGGAGAAGGGAATGGCAACCCACTCCAGTATTCTTGCCTAGAGAATTCCATGGACAGAGGAGCCTGGAGGGCTACAGTCCATGAGGTCTCAAAGAGTCACTCATGACTGAGTGACTAACAGCTTCACTTTCAGTATAACCTGAAGCCTGGAGTATTTATAGTATGCCAGTTCTAATAAATAAAGCATATTCTATCCAATGCTTTGCATAGTCCATATGTTTTTGTTTGTTTGTTTGTTTGTTTTTTCTTTTACAGGAGTCAGTGGGTTTATAAAATTCTGGAAATATATTTTATCGATCTATTCTTATTTCATAGTTTCTAGCTTTACATCAGAAGCTGTGAGATCAGAGTTAAGCATGCCAAGTGTACTTGAATAAATGTACTCATAAAACCACAAAGAGATACTTGAGGTTCCAATGCAAAGTGGACACTGGAGACTAGGAAAGAGTTCTTAGTAACTAAATTTATTCTTTTACAGTAGGTTTGTAGAATAACAGTCCAACATTTTTGCAGCAGCAATTTTTTTTACTTTGCTTCCAATTTTTTCAGAATGTTTATTTTCTCCATATCTTAAATATGTTGACAAAATCATCTAATTTGTTATTTTACATTTAACATCCTTGCTGGTAGATGTTTTGTTGTAAATATCTGCAAAATATGTGTCCTTACTTAATTTAGGCAGGAGAGATTATATTTTCTTCTGTATTCATATATGACTTAAAATAGATGTGTATAAGAGACAGGTCCATGGGGTTGCAAAGGGCTGGACATGACTGAGTGACTTTCACTTCACTTCACAAAGAGAATGCCTTAAATATATATGACAAATCAACACAAAGCATATACAACAAAGCTCTTACTGAACTGGTACAAAAAATATGGGGAAAAAAATAGGTACCTCAGTATCTTAGGCTGTATAATATATTCTACTTAGGATTGTACACAAAGGCTTGGAAAACCACTCAAAACTGCAATATATTTTAAAACTTCAAAGGACAAGAAAAAAGCATGTAAATGGTTTTGTTTTCCTTTGTTCTTGCTCTCCTGAGTTGTGAAATAGGACTCACTGAGTCCCATCAGAAGGAGCTATGCCTGAAAACCGTCGAACTGACAGGAACACCATAGGATCCAAAAGGAGAGGCTTTCTTTTTGTGCCAGACATTGTTAATTATTAAAATCTCAGTCTCAGAGATGAAAAATTCATGCACTCCCTTTGATTTATATCCTTTGATAGCTTGTCTCATATTTTAAAATATGTAAAATTTATGATTCAAGATATATATAATGCTATTATACAAGATTGATTCTCCACTGTAAAAGAAGGAATTTCTCTTTCTCTACTCTTCCATTTTCCAGATAGATAAATAGATGAATGCATATAACATATATATATATACACACACACACATAAATTTTATTTTATATATATAATTTTTGTCTATTTCTTATTTTTGTAACTTTATGTTCTCATAGTTCTATGTTTGTTCCATTAACTTTAATCAGTAATATTTGATTCTCATCTGAAAGATGAGAATCTTGTCTCTCTGCATTTACCTCTTTCTTTTTTGCTTCTTCATCTGAACCTCTTTGTATACTTCCAAGTTGTATCACCAAGATTCCAAAAATTTCTACTCTATTCTAGGTCCAAACATAAGCCATCCATCATTGATCCATTAGTTGTCTCAAATTGGGAAAACTGATAAAAGATCATCTAAATTCTGTTCACTCTAAACCTAGGCTTGATGAAAAATATAAATATTTTGAAAGCTAAAACAAGATTGGAAAGAAGATCAAACGCTATCAAAAACTCTTTCCAATCTGTTTCCCTTTCTCCAGCTACTGTGCAGGGTCTTTAATATGGGATAATGATACATTACTAGGCATTAACATAACAACTCTGTGGTTTTATTCTCTTTGCTTACCCAACAACTTGCATTATAAAACCAGATCTGGACATCACTCAGTTAGAGATCACTTAGCATCCACTGGGAACAGATATAGATGACACTGAAAATAGTTGCAAATAGTTGCTTTTCCCACCTCATCCTTTAAATGTAGGTAATTTATGATTTGAGACATATAGTATAGGGTCACCAAAGTGGTTAACCATGGCCTTTTTGAAATAACAGAGCAACAGGCCCTTGGAAGTGAATAACATTTAGACCAGAAGGTATCTCCACAACCAGGGCATGGGGATATTTCATTTGATAATAAATAGTCCTAAGATTCTAATAGTTAAATGAGCTGTGACTCATACAGATTTTTTCAAGAAATCCTAAGAGTTATGGATACTAGGTACTCCATCTTCCTAGCCAGAGGCAGCATGATTAATAAATACTGAAGATATGAAAAAGTTGCAGTATACAACAGAAAATGTGATGGTCCTATCACAAAAGTATATTTCAGGGTGAATTCACAACCTGCTTTGATATAGCAAGTAAGAAACACAAGCCTCACAAGGAAGCTCTATTGACATCTTCCTTTTTGTGGCTGAAGAAATTCCTATTGTCCATTTCCATCTTATACACATGCACAAAATTGCACCAATCATTTGAAAGTAAGATTTTAACCTGGTTAAGATAATTTTTCAAACCAAAAAAAATAAAAAAAAAAGACTTCATTTCTTGACTGTGTCTACCAATTTACATGAACCAGAAAAAAATTACCCAATTAAAGTAAGTCGTAATTTGAAGATATTCTGTATCTATTTTAACTTTTCTCATCTCTTATATATGGTACAGCATGTATGCGAACATATAGCCTAATAGAACTGTTGGATATGTGAGAGTTCAAGGGATATAACCCAAAGAAACAAACAAAAGTTCAATATATGTACAGATGTATGACTATATCTTTATTGCAATATTTTATAAACATTATATCATATATAACTCTATAACATCTAGATTACATAGTCACAGGCACGAAATCAAAAATATTCCAACTGTATGAATATAATGAGAAAGAATACAAAAATCTGTGCTTACCACTCCAAGTTTCAACAGGATTTAGTTTTCATCGGAAAAAAACGAGCAGTTGTTAAGAAGCCAAACCAAGAATCTTTTTCTTTAAAATAAAAGGATGTATAAGAAACAGACCATGGGAAAAATTAAGCTCGACAGATTGAAAAATATTCTGGCAGGTAGAAATGAAGAAGGACTGAAAAAAGAGGTAAGTTTTATTTCACTACTTCACTGAATAGACTTTGCAATCTGGACACAAATGTCCTATAAACTGGCTATGACCTGAGTGGGAACCCAAAGGAAGAGGAAATTAGCTTTGCAACTTACAATCAATGTGAGGTGAACAGAAATGAAGAAAATGCAAACTGAAGACCTGTAACTTGAAAGACACAAGTTTCCCTGTAAGCATCCCATCTGAGTTATCTTCTGATATGTAAAATGAAGTGTGGCAATATGAAACAAGAAGTGAACAAGGCAGAAAACATCGCCAGTCCAGGTTCAATGCAGGATACTGGATGCTTGGGGCTGGTGCACTGAGACGACCCAGAAGGATGGTACAGGGAGGGAGGAGGGAGGGGGGTTCAGGATGGGGAACACGTGTATACCTGTGGCGGATTCATGTTGATCTATGGCAAAACCAATACAATATTGTAAAGTAATTAACCTTCAATTAAAATAAATAAATTTATATTAAAAAAAATAAAACAAGGTAAAGTGAAAAAGGGTTTCAGGGTGAATGAACAAATTAAGTTCATTTGGTATGATCTTTAGTTCATAAAAACCTCAAGTTATACTTCTGACCATCATCACAGAAAATTGAAATAGAAGTTCCATACAAAACCTGTTTTATCTTTTATTAATTATAAGCAGAAACATATGACATAAAATAAAGCTTAAATACCACTCCTTCTCCCTGACCAAGAATAAAGTAGAAGAGAAAAATGGAATACAGCAAGAAAAGAAGCAGATATTTTCTGAAGAAAGCAGAAATTCAAAGAAATTGAAAACAAACTCAGAGATGGTGCACGGGGATGATCCAGAGAGATGATATGGGGTGGGAGGTGGGAGGGGGGTTCAGGATTGGGAACTCATGTACACCCGTGGCTGATTCATGTCAATGTATGGCAAAACCAATACAGTATTGTAAAGTAAAATAAAGTAAACATAAAAAGTTTTAAAAAAGAACACATAAATAAACAGCTATAGAATTTGAAAAATGTACAGTAAGAATTAAGATATAAAAGTTCAAAATATACATGAAGAATTTTAAGGTCTTCCAATTTCAGCCATGATGAGATAAGGAGAAATAAATTTACTGTCTCATCTTAACCAGAACATTATACAAAATTTATATAATAACAGTTTTCATTTATTGAATAACAACCAAGACAGAAATGTCATCTCTAAGAGAAGGAAAATGAAGGAAAATGAAGAAAGACCTACAGAAAGGAACCTACCCTTACATGGGCAAGAACATACAATAGGAAGAAAAACCCTTTTTAATAAATGATGTTAGGAAAACTGGACACCTATATGTAAAAGGTCAAACTGGAATATTTTCTCACACTGTATACAAAGCTAAACTCATAATGGATTAAAGACTTAAATGTTAAAATCTGAAACCAAAAAACTCATAGGAAAAACATGAACAATACACTCTTTGACATTGGTCTTTTCAGTTTTTTTATATGTCTCCTAAGGCAAGGGCAACAAAAGAAAAACTTAACAAATGTAGCTACATTAGGGTTAATAATCTTTTCCACGGAGAAGAAAGCTATCAGCAACACAAAAAGGATGCCTGTTGAATGGGAGAAGATAATGCTCACCAAAAATACACAAAAACACATACAGTTCAACGTCAAAAACATAAACAACCTAATTAAAAATGGTTATAGGACCTGAACAGACATTTTTAAACAGAAGACAAACAGATGGCGAATAGACACATGAAAAGATGGTCAACATCACTAAGCGTCAGGGAAATGCAAATCAAAGCCACAATGAGATATCACCTCATACCTGTCAGGACGTCTAATTATTAAAAGAAGAAAAACAAAAATTACAAGTGTTGGTGAGTATGTGAATAAAAGACAACCTTTGTACACTGATAGTAGAGTGAAAATGGTTCAGCTACTATGGGAAAATGGCATGGAGATTCCTCAAAAATTTAGAAGTAGAACTACCTATGATCCTGCAATAGTATTGCTGAATATCTGTCCAAAAGATTTGAAATCAGGTTCTTGAAGAGGATTCTCCTCTTCAGTGTTCACTGCAAATTTATTCCCAGTAGCTAAGATAGGGAACAACACAAATATTCATCAACAGATGAATGGATAATGAAAATGTGGTATATACATACAGTGGAGTATTATTCATCCTTAAAAATGGAATCCCTGCAATATGCAATAGTATAGATAAACTCAGAAGGACATTCAGTTCAATTCAGTCGCTCAGTTGTGTCCGACTCTTTGAGACCCCATGAATCGCAGCACGCCAGGCCTCCCTGTTCATCACCATCTCTCGGAGTTCACTCAGACTCACATCCATCGAGTCCGTGATGCCATCCAGCCATCTCATCCTCGGTCGTCCCCTTCTCCTCCTGCCCCCAATCCCTCCCAGCATCAGAGTCTTTTCCAATGAGTCAACTCTTGGCATGAGTTGGCCAAAGTACTGGAGTTTCAGCTTTAGCATCATTCCTTCCAAAGAAATCCCAGGGTTGATCTCCTTCAGAATGGACTGGTTGGATCTTCCTGCAGTCCAAGGGACTCTCAAGAGTCTTCTCCAACACCACAGTTCAAAAGCATCAATTCTTCGGTGCTCAGCCTTCTTCACAGTCCAACTCTCACATCCATAAATGACCACAGGAAAAACCATAGCCTTGACCAGATGGACCTTAGTCAGCAAAGTAATGACTCTGCTTTTGAATATACTATCTAGGTTGGTCATAACTTTTCTCCCAGAAGGACATTATGTTAAGTGAAATAAGACAGTCACAGAAGGATAAATACTACATGACTCCTCTTCCATGAGGCATCTGAAATAGTCAAACATGGAAAGTAGATTGGTGGTCACCAGGGGATGAGGAGAAGGGCATACAGGGAGTTGTTCAGTGGGTATGATCTTAAAGTTATATACACTGAGGAAGTTCCAGAGCTCTACTGCATAACATAGTGCCTATAGTTAATAACCAGGTATAGAGGGAAACCTCATGCTCAGTAGTGTCCGACTCTGTGTAACTCCATGGACTGCAGTCCACCAGGCTCCTCTTTCTGTGGGTTTTTCCCATCAAGAACACAGGGGTGGGTTACCATTTCCTTCTCCAGGGGATCTTTCTGATCCAGGGATAGAACACTCACCTCCTGTGTCTCCTGCATTGCAGGAATATTTTTTTTTTACATCTGTGAATATGAAACACTTTAAAACTTGCTAAGAGAGTAGATTAATTACATTGTCTAAGAAAAATTATTTTATTTCCTCCTTGACTCTGACGCTCAAAATCCTTCTGACACCAGATATGTGGGTTTTCAACAACAAGTTGACATCAGCTGAATGTTCTCCAGTTCAACTTAATTCTGACACATAAGTCAGTTTATGTGGGAAAAAAATCCCACAGGCTATGGGCCCAGTCCCGCAAGATGGCCTTCTCCTTATTTTAGAAGCCACATCTTGTCAACTGTGCGTGAATCCTGGAGGTTCCCAGGAAACTGCTCCCCTCTCCCACCACCACAGGTTTGATCATTTGCTAGAACAACATAAAGAACTCAGGGAAGCACTTACCTAACATTTATCAATTTATTCTATAATAAAACACAGATGTGTAGCCAGATAAAAAGATACCTAGGGTGAGGTCCTGAGCATGGAAGTTTCTGTCCCTCTTGAAGCCAGGAGAATATGTCACTCTCCCAGTTCACAGATATGTTCATCAACAAAAAGCTCTCCGAACACCATACTTCAGGGGTTTTTATGGTGGCTTCATCAAACAAGCATGATTGATCATTAACTTAATCTTCAGCCCCTCTCTCCTTCCCAGAAGATGAGGGTGGGGCTGGAAGTTCCAACCTTCCAGTCATGACTTAGTCTTTCTGCTGACCATGCCTTCCTTGTATTTAAGCTATTCAGGAGCCACCATGAGTGACCTCATTAAAACCAAAAATGCTTCTATCACCAAAAAAAAAAAAAAAAACTCAAGAAATGTAGAAACTCTGTGTCAGGAGCTTCTACAAGGTCCAAACTAAGTAGTAGAACAAACATAAAAAAATGCCCTTAGTTTTCTTTTTTACTAGGGAAATTACAGGGGTTTTACAAGTTCTATACCAGGAACCAGAGGTAGAGACCAATATATGTATATATTCTATTATTTAATCTTCATGCTAAATATTCTTTCTCTGAAAAACAAAGACAAACACACAGACACAAGGAAACTTTTGAAAGTGATAGATATCTTTAGGATCTTGATTTATAATAGTGTATGCTGCTGCTGCTGCTGCTAAGTCACTTCAGTCATGTCTGACTCTGTGATCCCATAGATGGCAGCCCACCAGGCTTCCCCGTCATACATATGCCCAAATTCATCAAATTGTATGCATTAATTATGTTTAATTTTAAATCAATTTTTATTGGAGTATAGTACATTTACAATGTTGTAGTTTCTCACTATACAGCAAAGGAAATCAGTCATAATATACATGTATCTATTCTTTCTTGGGTTTCTGTCACATTTAGTTCATCACAGAGCATTGAGTAAGCTTCTCCGTGCTACACAGTAGGTTCTCTCATTAGTTATTTATTTTATACAATTATGTGCATTTTTTTGTCTACCAAATATGCCTCAAGAAAGCTGAGAAAAAGAGTACAAAGAAAGCTTTCCTGGTAAGAATATTCAATAAATGGGTAATATGCAATGTGCAAAGAAGTATTACAGAAAAGGGAAATATTATAATTAAGCTTCATTCAGTTCAGTTCAGTCACTCAGTCGTGTCCAACTCTTCGCGACCCCATGGACTGCAGCTTGCCAGGCCTCCCTGTCCATCACCAACTCCAGGAGTTTACTCAAACTCATGTCCATCGAGTCAGTGATGCCATCCAACCATATGATCCTCTGTCGTATCCTTCTCCTCCCCTGTGGTACCCTTCTCCTCCTGCCTTAAATTTTTCCCAGCATCAGGGTCTTTTCTGGTGAGTCAGTTTTTTGCCTCAGGTGGCCAGAGTATTGGAGTTTCAGCTTCAACATCAGTCCTTCCAATGAATATTCAGGACTGATCTCCTTTAGGATGGACTGGTTGGATCTTCCTGCAGTCCAAGGGACTTCCAAGAGTCTTCTCCAACACCACAACTCAAAAACATCAGTCTTTGGCACTCAGCTTTCTTTTATATTCCAACTCTCACATCCATACATGACTACTGGAAAAACCATAACTTTGATTAGATGGACCTTTGTTGGCAAAGTAATGTCTCTGCTTTTTAATATGCTGTCTAGGTTGGTCATAATTTTCCTTCCAAGGAGTAAACATCTTTTAATTTCATGGCTCAATTACCATCTGCAGTGATTTTGGAGCCCCCAAAATAAAGTCAGCCACTGTTTCCACTGTTTCCCCATCTATTTCCCATGAAGTGATGGGACCAGATGCCATGATCTTAGCTTTCTGAATGTTGAGTTTTAAGCCAACTTTTTCACTCTGCTCTTTTACTTTCATCAAGAGGCTCCTTACTTCTTCACTTGCTGCCATAAGGGTGTTGTCATCTGCATATCTGAGGTTATTGATATTTCTCCCAGCAATCTTGATTCCAGCTTGTGCTTCCTCCAGCCTGGCATTTTGCATGATGTACTCTGCATATAAGTTAAATAAGCAGAGTGACAATATACAGCCTTGACTTACTCCTTTCCTGATTTGGAACCAGTCTGTCGTTCCATGTCCAGTTCTAACTGTTGCTTTCTGACCTGCATACAGATTTCTCAAGAGGCAGGTCAGGTGGTCTGGTATTCCCATCTCTTCAAGAATTTTCCACAGTTTGTTGTGATCCACACAGTCAAAGGCTTTAGCACAGTCGATAAAGCAGAAATAGATGTTTTTCTGGAACTCCTTTGCTTTTGCAATGATCCAACGGATGTTAGCAATTTGATCTCTGGTTCTTCTGCCTTTTCTAAACCCAGGTCGAACATCTGGAAGTTCATGGTTCATGTACTATTGAAGCTTAGTTTGGAGTATTTTGAGCTTTACTTTTTAGCTTGTGAGATGAGTGCAATTGTGCAGTAGTTTGAACATTCTTTGGCATTGACTTACTTTGGGATTAGAATGAAAACTGGCCTTTTCCAGTCCTGTGGCCACTGCTGAGTTTTCCAAATTTGCTGGCATATTGAGTGCAGCACTTTCACAGCATCATCTTTTAGTATTTGAATTAGCTCAAATAGAATTCTATCACCTCCACTAGCTTTGTTCATAGTGATGTTTCCTAAGGCCCACTTGACTTTGCATTCCAGGATGTCTGGCTCTAGGTGAGTGATCACACCATGATGGTTATCTGCTTTGTGAAGATACTTTTTGTATAGTTCTTCTGTGTATTCTTGCCACCTCTTCTTAATGTCTTCTGCTTCTGTTAGGTCCATACCATTTCTGTTCTTAATTGTGCCCCTCTTTGAAAGAAAATTTCCCTTGGTATCTCTAATTTTCTTGAAGAGATATTTAGTCTTTCCCATTCTATTTTTTTCCCTCTATTTCTTTGTATTGATCACTGAGGAAGGCTTTCTTATCTCTACTTGCTATTTTTTGGAACTCTGCATTCAAATGGGTACATCTTTCCTTTCCCCTTTGCCTTTAGCTTCTCTCTTTTTTTTTTTTTTCAAGTATTTGTAAGGCCTCCCCAGACAACCTTTTTGCCTTTCTTTTTCTTGGGGATGATCTTGATCACTGCCTCCTGTACAATGTCATGAACCTCGGTCCATAGTTCTTCAGGCACTCTATCAGATTAAACCCTTGAATCTATTTGTCACTTCCACTGTATAATCATAAGGGATTTGATTTAGGTCATACCTGAATGGTTGGTTGGTTTTCCCTACTTTCTTCAATTTAAGTCTGAATTTGGCAATAAGATGTTCATGATCTGAGCCACAGTCAACTAAGTCGACTAAGTTGCATTTGTTTCAGAAACTCTAGAGTTTACTAAATTCACATGCTGTTTGTGTTTGGGGAAAAGGTTTTACTTAAAGAAATGTTTTGCTTTACTTTTTCCAACTACTTTGTCACCATGCCATTAAAATTCCTTTTATTTTTTTCTCATGTGTCATTTAAATGCAGTATAGCATCAGTCTCTAGGCATAAACATTTAAATAGGTGTCTAGCCACTACCTAATTTTTTGTCTCAGAACATTTTGGTGCTATTTAAACTCACATCCATATTTCCCCTTTGGTTTTGTAATAATGATATCAGATGATATAAAGTCCTTAGTGAGAAATAAAGCCAATGGGCCATAAGAACCACAGAAAGTAGCTATACTGAAACTGTTTATCATCGCAAGTATGTTTAGATTGTCCTTTTACTTTCTTTATTCTGCTTCTGATTCCTATGCTTTTGCAATGTCTTTTGACTCAAACTTCAAAGATCCTTTTATCTAAGATAGTTACTTATGGACCTGGTCTTCCTCCAGTTAACAATCAGTGTTAGATTAAAGTACTCTCAGATCCAAGATTCCAGAGCTCTAATTTGCAAGATGTTCTCTTATGTATGTAGAAGTGTGTGTGTGTGTGTGTATGTGTGTGTATGCACATGCAGGTGCTCAGTTGTGTACGATTTTTTGTGACCCCATGGACTGTAGCCTACCAGACTTCTCTGCCCATGGAATTTTCCAGGGAAGAGCACTGGAGTGGGCCATATCCTACTCCAGGGGATCTTTCCTGACCCAGGGATTGAACCTATGTCTCTTGTGTCTCCTTCACTGACAGGTGGATTCTTTACCACTGTGCCACCTGGAAAGCCCCATGTGTATAGCTGCCTTATTTTGAGGGGAAAAAAAATGGTAAATAAGCACACACATATGGGCTTCCCAGGTGGTGCAGTGGTAAAGAATCTGCCTGCCATTGTAGGAAACACAAGAGACTTGGGTTCAATCCTTGGGTCAGGAAGATCCCCTGGATAAAGAAATGGCAACCCACTCCAGTATTCTTGCTGTAAAATTTCATGGACAGAGGAGCCTGGTGGGCTATAATCCATGGGGTCTCAGAGTCTGACACAACTGAGCACATACACACACAAAACACATACAGAAAAAAAAATACACCTGTTGATTGCCTAATCCATCATTCACTTATCCAATACCTATTTACTGCGAGCTAGTTTATGCTTGGCATTATTCCAGGTAGTCAGTTACTTTGGGAAAATAAGATAACTTATTTGTGCTCACAGAACTTGTAGGCTAGTAGGTTTAGTTAATATAGCATCCTTCATATAATTTTCTTAATAGTCCTAATTGACAGCTTGCCCTGGAGACTTGCATTAACTCTTTAAATTGGACTTGCAGAGCTGATGATTTCTGAGAACTTGCCCAGATGTGTACTATGATCATCTACAAGCTAAGAAGACAAGGGAATGGCAAACGTCTATAGTAAGACCTTATTTTATGGCACTTCACTTTATTGCATTTCAAAAATATTACATTGGTTTTTGTTTTGCAAACAAGGTTCGTGGCATGATGGCTGGCAATTTTTAGAATTAAAGCACTTTTAAATTAATGTCTGTTCTTTTGTAGACATAATGCTGCTGCACACTTAATAGACTGTAGCAGAGTTTAAACATAACTTTTATATGACCTAGGAAAACAAACAAACAAAAAATTATGACTCCCTTTATTGCAATATACACTTTAGTTTGGAGGACTGGGGCTGAACCTACCACGTCTCCGAGATGTGCTTGTATTCCATTATAACAGAATCTCCAGAGAAAAAGGCAAATATCAATATTTATGAAAGGAGGATAATGAATCTAAGATCTATGAGCTAGGTAGAGCTAGCAACACTCTGTGAAGTGGGAACAATACCTCAGTCATCATGTGAGGAGAATAAACCTCTGGTCTCCTTAGCAAAGACTTTCTGAAACCTTCCATGGAGCTCTTTGCTAGCAGTTAGATTTTCTACTGGTAAAGTTAGCAAGAAAAGCCTTTGCTAATAAGATAGGATTGAATCACAAGAAAGCATGCATCAGGACATAACAGAAAGACCAGCTGTTTAATGGGAGATCTCTTATAGCAGATAGAGAGCACCAACTTAGCTTTTTTTTTGGTTGTGCGGGATCTAGTTATTGCAGGAGAGATCTTTACTTATGGCATGTGGGATCTAGTTCCCTGACCAGGGATTGAACCTGGGCCCTCTGCATTGGGAGTGCAGAGTCTTAGCCACTGGACCACCAGGGAGGTCCCCAACTCAGTTTTTTTGGGGCTGAGTTTTCAACATGGATTGCGTGGCTCAGGAAATGTGCAAAACGAAGCTTAGAGCAAGATGTTAGGATATTTTAATGCAAAATTACAGTTTTTTACTTTTTTAAATTAGACTTTATTATCAAAAGAATAACACAAATATTCTTTCTAAAGGAGAGACAACCAAATGTAACAGTTCCTGGAACTTAACATACTAAGAAAAGTTAAGATCATTCTACAATAGCAGCTGAAGTAGAAATGTTTCTTCTTATGTATAGTTTATTATAAACAAGTTCTTATATTCAACATAGCATTGCATTTTGTAAAAAATTATGGAATAGCTGTTGAAATTTGCCTCAAACATTCATAGAGGTAGAATTAAAATTTCCTCATTAGTTTAAGATGTTAGAACATGACTTTAGAACTTGAATCGAGAGATATAATTAAGTTTGCTTGGGGACCCTTTATGATCACTGACTTGTGGGGAATACCGTAGCTTCACAGCTGTACATCTGCCCCAAGTCACAGACAAAAATAGGAAAAACGACCTTCCATCAGTGACTACCCCCAGAGAACTGGCATTTACCCACATCCTTTTGAATTCTTTAGAATTCCTCTTTTCTGTCTCTGTTGCCAGAAATTTCACATTTTGAGACAAAAGAGAGGAAGATAGTGTTAAGTCATATCTGGCTCTTTCAATCACATGGACTGGAGCCCGCCAGGTCCTCTGTCCATGGGCTTCTCCAGGCAAGAATACTGGAGAGGGTTGTCATTTCCTTCTCCAGGATTTTAGACAAAGAGTATATATAATTAAGCAGCATAAGGTAATGTAAACCTGCTCATGGTTAGGGTATTTTTTAAAGCATAATTTTACTGTATTCATTCTGCTTTATTTGTTTAAAGTGGAACATTTTGCCCCCATATTTGGAGACATGGGGATTAGTTTCAAGGCACTAAGCAGACACTTGCAAACAATATAATAACTTGCCTTTTTTCTGCAACAGTTGTTCTTAAGCTGTGACCCAGTGACCTGTTTTCACCATGTTCACAAAATCAAAAATAATTTAACAATAAGAAAAAAGAAAGATAGCATGCTTTTTAGTCTTATACTGTTATGAATATAGAGTGTGTTTTCCAGAAGCTATATCATGTATGATATTTCCACAGATGAAATGATGAAACATTATGAGAAACTAACTGTTTTCTACCAACACAGACATTAAAGAGATTTCCAAATGTGTACAGCAAGCCTACTCTTTCAAGTTTTTAATTTGACAATATAGTTATCACTCGTCCGACTCTTTGTGATCGCATCGACTGTAGCCTGCCAGGCTTCTCTATCCGTGGAATTCTCCAAGCCAGAATACTGGAATGGGTAGCCTTTCCTTTTTCCAGGGGATCTTCCCAAGCCAGGGATTGAACCCAGGTCTCCCGCATTGCAGGTAGATTCTTTGCCAGCTGAGCCACCAGGGAAGCACATATGAATACATTATTTTTGTGAACATACAATGAAATTTTGTCATTTCATATAAATAAATACATACATATTTTAAACTATCTTAATTTCTTTTACGGTAAGCATCAATAGATGCCACAACCCTCATAAACAAAAACCTTCTGGGGTTTTCAAAATTTTTTGAAAAAATGAAGTCAACGTATTTGAGAAGTGCCTCTGTAGAGAGCTTTCCTGGTGGCTCAGATGGTCTACCTGCAATGCGGGAGACAGGCATTTGATCCCTGGATCAGGAAGATCCCCTGGAGAAGGGAATGGCTACACACTCCAGTGTTCTTGCCTGGAGAATTCCACGGACAGGGAAGCCTGGCGAGCCACAGTCCATGGGATCGCAAGAGTCGGACATGACTGAGCGACTAACACACTGTAGAGGCATTGCTTCTAAGTCTCGAGCATCCTTCTAGTCCAGCCAAGTTCAGGTCATATGTTTAAATCGTCTTCCAATACTTTAAGGAGCACAATTATGCTATAAAATCCTTAGGTCTTGCTCTGAGTAAAACCGCTTGTGTCATCAACCTCTCTGCTGCTGCTGCTGCTGCTGCTAAGTCGCTTCAGTCGTGTCCGACTCTGTGCGACCCCATAGACGGCAGCCCAACAGGCTCCCCCGTCCCTGGGATTCTCCAGGCAAGAACACTGGAGTGGGTTGCCATTTCCTTCTCCATTGTGTGAAAGCGAAAAGTGAAAGTGAAGTCGCTCACTCGCGACCGACTCCTAGCGACCCCATGGACTGCAGCCTACCAGGCTCCTCCATCCATGGGATTTTCTAGGCAAGAGTACTGGAGTGGCTTGCTATTGCCTTCTCCGTCATCAACCTCTCTAGTAGACTTAAATGTCTTTTCTGTTAGGCACCAGGCTTTTGAGTTTCAGAATGCTAAAGTCTGTTCACATCTCTAAGCCACCATATATTTTTCTCTAAAGCAATCAGGCTAGTTGTGTCAAAATGTGACACAGTCCTGCCCTTCCTTTGCCTGGAACCCTCCTTATAGCTCCCTGCTCCCTTCAGAATCAAATCCTAATTCTGTGCATGCCCCACGTCAGGGACTTTGTTCCTGCTGTCCCGTCTGGAATCCCGAGTCCCAACAGCCTCAAGTCTTTATTCAAAAGTCACGTCCTCAGACCACCTGCCCCTGCCTACCCCATAAAGCTTAACCTCCTGGACATCTCATAGTGTCTTTACCACTTCACATATTCACCTTGTTAGAAGTTAGCTGTATCTAAAGTGAAATATATTTTGTTTTGTTTTTTAATATAAATGTATTTATTTTAATTGGAGGTTAATTACTTTACAATATTGTATTGGTTTTGCCATACATCAACATGACTCCACCACAGGTATACACGTGTTCCCCATCCTGAACCACTCTCCCTCCTCCCTCCCCATACCATCCCTCTTGGTCTTGTCAGTACACCAACCCCAAGCATCCAGTATCATGCATCAAACCTGAACTGGCGATTCATTTCATATATGATATTGTACATGTTTCAAAGTGAAATATATTTTTATGCATTTAAGTTCCCTGATAGCAGAGAGTCTTATGTGTTCTTTCATACCTATTTGACAATTTATGTTGTCTGTTGTGGTTTATTATTGCTCTTGTTATTTGTCAATATTCAGTTCAGTTCAGTTCAGTCGCTCAGTCGTGTCCGACTCTTTGCGACCCCATGAATCGCAGCACGCCAGGCCTCCCTGTTCATCACCATCTCTCGGAGTTCACTCAGACTCACATCCATCGAGTCAGTGATGCCATCCAGCCATCTCATCCTCGGTCATCCCCTTCTCCTCCTGCCCCCAATCCCTCCCAGCATCAGAGTCTTTTCCAATGAGTCAACTCTTCGCATGAGGTGGCCAAAGTACTGGAGTTTCAGCTTTAGCATCATTCCTTCCAAAGAAATCCCAGGGCTGAT
>SJYT01000329.1:50818-74605 GCA_006410635.1 Cephalophus harveyi
GATGCCATCCAGCCATCTCATCCTCGGTCGTCCCCTTCTCCTCCTGCCCCCAATCCCTCCCAGCATCAGAGTCTTTTCCAATGAGTCAACTCTTCGCATGAGGTGGCCAAAGTACTGGAGGTTAGATAGATGATATTTATGAATGAAAATTGATGAATTCGTGAAGATCGTGAATATTTATGAAACATGGAAGTCTGATTCTTGTCTCTCAAAGTTCAGTTTCAGAAGGGAAAATCTTTGAAATATATACTAGATTTTGTTGTAATTGCGTAGTTGCGGTCACTTGGTGTGATGAGGAAGAGAATAACACAGCTCTACTTTTCTTTGCAGAATACTTCCATTTCATTCCATGGTTAATTTAAAATGCTATAGAAAATCATCTCTAGTGCCTTCTACTTCCTAACCTCAACCTTCATTTTTACTGTAAGAAAGTGGCTTACAGTGCTTCAAAAGTTTTGAGATAGGAAGAAAATATTACATATAACAAACCAAGCAAGCATGACAAAAATCAAGAAGCAATTGAAAAGTTATAAATGTAATTTTCAGATTAGCAAACAGTATTGCCTTTAAAATGGCAACTAGCTTCTTTATTTTCTCATATCATCTTTATTTCTATTACAATTTGTAAATCTCAATTTGTGCATATATATATATATATAAGCCCACTTGACTTCACATTCCAAGATGTCTGGCTCTAGATTAGTGATCACATCATCATGATTATCTGGGTCGTGAAGATCTTTTTTGTACAGTTCTTCTGTGTATTCTTGCCACCTCTTCTTAATATCTTCTGCTTCTGTTAGGTCCATACCATTTCTGTCCTTTATCGAGCCCATCCTTGCATGAAATGTTCCCTTGGTATCTCTAATTTTCTTGAAGAGATCTCTAGTCTTTCCCATTCTGTTGTTTTCCTCTATTTCTTTGCATTGATCACTGAAGAAGGCTTTCTTATCTCTTCTTGCTATTCTTTGGAACTCTGCATTCAGGTGCTTATATCTTTCCTTTTCTCCTTTGCTTTTCGCCTCTCTTCTTTTCACAGCTATTTGTAAGGCCTCCCCAGACAGCCATTTTGCTTTTTTGCATTTCTTTTCCATGGGGATGGTCTTGATCCCTGTCTCCCGTACAATGTCACGAACCTCATTCCATAGTTCTTCAGGCACTCTATCTATCAGATCTAGGCCCTTAAATCTATTCCTCACTTCCACTGTATAATCAATATTAAGATATTGTCAATATTAAGAAACTAGATCTCAGGAATTCCCTGGTGATCCAGTTGTTAAGACTCTGAGTTTCCACTTCACGGGGGACGGGACAATCCCTGGGTGTGGAACTAAGATCCCACATGCCGCATGGCCAAAAATAAATGAATAAATAAAATCAAACATTTAAAAGAGAGAGACTAGATCCCAACTAAGTGGTTGAACAGAAGATGGCAGTTTATAACCTCCAGGTGGCAGCACAGGTGGAGGGTGGGGCAGTCATCTAGGAGAAAGGACTTCAAGAGCTGGAACAGAATTCCCAAAGAAAAAGGATATTCCCAATCTCTGAGTCCTGCATTTGGTCTGAGGAGAGACTGGTGGGTGCACTGTCTTGTAGGGAAGAAGGGAAGAATGTCAAGAGGGTCTGGGTGTCTGGGCAAGAGAGGTTGAGTGGGCTTTTGGCATTTTTAAAGCAATGTCTTAGAGCAGAAATGACATAAATAGAAAGAACTCTGTGGAACTGCAAGCCACTTGAATACCAGAGGTTGCCCTCAGAAACCCAAGGGCTGACAAAGGGGAGAGAAATAAAAAGAGCAACAGACTAGAGGACTGGTGTGTAAAATCCTAAATAGCCTCAAATCATGGAGGAATATAATAGATTCCCCAAAAGGAGCGAAACTGAAGGGAAACTAATGTGACATCAGTGAGTGGCCACTGGGCAGTACTGAATTCTGATCTGCTTCATCTCCTTTGGCACTGAGGACTACCCACCGCTGTCCCGTTTTGAGTGGATCCCTCCCACCCTAGGGGTCTGCTCACTTCCTTTATCCCAGTGCCTTCTCCTCTTTCCACAGGAGCCACACTGCATGGCTTGCCCATTAGACTCGGTTTCCTTGACTTCTGTGTTCTGCTCCACCCCTCCTTTCTCTCTTGGGTCACTGATGCCGATTCTTTAGCTTGCTTTCTTTTTAGTTCCCTTAGCTATCTTTTCAAAGTCCCTGAATAGCAGAATCACCAACATGGAGATCAGGAGATGATCGCTACCAGTGTCCAAGAATTTGGACATTTTCCTTATATTAGAAACTGCTCTTGTCCGTGCTACAGTCTAAAGACCCCCACATTTATATTTTCACAGCCACACCTCTGGGAAGCTAGCAGAGGCATGCACCCTAGATCCATGTTCATCCCCAGAGAATCTGACATGGCCTCCTTTCCCTTCCTTCTGGCATGGTAGGCAATAACTCCCCTGATACTTATAGCAATGCCCTCTTTTCTACATACAAAACTGAGAATTTTGACCCCTGCTCTATGGAACATTTGGTTCTCAGCTGCATTTCTAAATTGGAGACTTGGACTGTTAAACCTTCCTCTATTACCACGTTCAATGTCACCTTTCCGACTGCTCTTCAGCATGAAAGGTTTCTGCCACCTGTCCCCCTGCGTTCTGCCAATTCCAGAATATTAGGTGTTGTGTTCTGCCTGACTCTCCCCTATCTGACTGTTGAGGTTGTTCATGGGCCGACTTGCAGCTTTCAGCCAAAAGCCATGACAGCCTCCTTCTCAAATGTGATTTGAATGGAACATTACAAGTACAAATGTAACCAAAGAGCCAGTGAGTAATTTTATGTGCTTGTCAAATTAAATGATCATGCATTTGTCTTTGACGAATGGATTTGACCTTGGGTAAAAATCACCGCCCAAACTACTTTCAGGAACAGAAACAACTCAACCTCCCACACACGTGCACACATGCACACACCCACAACCCTAGAGGTACTGGAAGAGTTAAATTTTTTTCAGGCTAAAGTTTTGGAGCAGCGGTCCCCAGATTTTTGGGGCACCAGGTGCCAGTGTCCTGGGAGACAATTTTTCCATGGACTGTATGCATAGAGAGCATGATTTGGGGATGATTAAAGTGCATTCAACTTACTGTGTGTGTGTGTTTTTTTTTTTTTTTTTTTTTATTAGTATATCAGCTACACCTCAGATCATCAGGCATTAGATCCCAGAAGTTGGGGACCCTGGTGTCTTAAAGTCCCTTTTCACATTATTTGTGTCAAGGCCCTCTGTTTAATTTTTGACACAGTTTATGTTGGTTATTTGCAAAGCTCTTTGTGATTAAACATTTTCACCCTGCTCAAATTTAGTTCTCTATCACTATTCCTCTTATGACAACACAGTTTCCATGACTGTCACTCAACAACCGTTCATTAAATTGAGCCTCAGTGTTTATGTATAACACCATTTCCATCCACTCTTTTTGGAATTTTCCACCTTCGGTACACCTACAGCCAGTTTGTTGTCATCCCTCTTTCCCACAGGAGCAGCACTGTGGATCCAAGGTCCAATGAGCCCACCTTAGACGCCAGTGAACAGATTGATAGCTTTGGGACCTCATTATCTGACACTTTGTCCGGTCGTCTGATGCTCAGCCTAGCAGCCCAAGGCACTGGCAAAACACGTTTGGGAGCTTAACACAAACGTGTTAAGCTTAATGTCCTGTATCCTTACGGGAGACTAAGCGGAAGCACTGCTTAGTGACTCTAAAATAGAAAGTCTCAGAAAGAAACGTATTTTAGGAAAACTTTACTAAGTTACAAACATATTTTCACTCGAATACTTAACTCTTCTATGTGACCAATGGATGTCAATTCCTTCTCACCCAGGGGCTGAAAGGGAATATGGATGGAGTTGAAGACAAATGTTATGGGAGAAAATCATGAAATAAAAATTGAAGGATTGACGTGGACACACTTCTATATATAATATAGATAATCAACAAGGACCTACTGTACAGCACAGGGAACTCTGCTCAATATTCTGTAACAACTTAAATTGGAAAAGAATTTGAAAAAGTGATACATGTATACGTAAAACCGAATCACTTTGCTGTATGCCTAAAACGGGCACAATAGTGTTCATCATCTATACTCCAATATAAAATAAATTATTTTAAATGTGCTAGAAAACTAATGGATCTCCTCAAATCATTTAAAATTTTTACAGAGTGACGAAGCAGACCACACCTTGTTGTTGTTTTTTAGTCTCTAAGACATGTCTGACTCTTTGTGACCCCATGGGCTGAAACACTCCAGGCTTTCCTGTCCTTCACTGTCTCCCAATTTACTCAGACTCATGTCCATTGAGTTGGTGATGCCATCCAAACATCCCATCCTCTGTCACCTCCATCTCCTCCTGCCTTCAATCTTTTCCAGTGAGTCAGTTCTTCACATCAGATGGCCTAAGTATTAGAGCTTCAGCTTCAGCATCAGTCCTTCCAATGAATATTCAGGGTTAATTTCCTTTAGGATTGAGTGGTTTGATCTCTTTGCAGTGCAAGGGATGCTTAAGAGTTTTCTCCAACACCACAATTTGAAAGCATCAATTCATCAGTGCTCAGCCTTCTTCATGTTCCAGCTCTTACAACCATATATGACTACTTTAAAAAACATAGCTTTGACTATATGCACCTTTGTTGGTAAAGTGATGTCTCTGCTTTTTAATATGCTGTCTAGGTTTGTTATAGGTTTTCTTCCAAGGAGCATGTGCCTTTTAATTTCATGGCTGCAGTCATCATTCTCAGTGATTTTGGAGCCCAAGAAAATAACATCTGTCACTGTTTTCACTTTTTCCCCATCTATTTACCATGAAGAGACTCCATGATTGGAGAAGGAAATGGCAACCCACTCCAGTGTTATTGCCTGGAGAATCCCAGGGATTGGGGAGCCTGGTGGGCTGCTGTCTATGGGGTCATACAGAGTCAGACACGACTGAAGTGACTTAGCAGCAGCAGCAGCAGCAGCAGCAGACTCCATGATCTTAATTTTTTGAATGCTGAGTTTTAAGCCAAATTTCTCACTCTTTTTTTTTTCACCTTCATCAAGAGACTCTTCAGTTCCTCCTCACTTTTTGCCATTAGACTGGTATCATGTGGATATGTGAGGTTGTTGATATTTCTCCTGGCAATCTTGATTCCAGCTTGTGATTCATCTAGCCCAGCATTTCTCATGATGTACTCCACACATAGATTAAATAAGCAGGGTGACAATATACAGCCTTGAAGTACTCCTTTCCCAATTTTGAACCAGTCCATTGTTTCATGTCTTGTTCTAACTATTGCTTCTTGTCCTTGCATACAGGTTTCTCAGAAGACAAATAAAGTGGTCTGGTATTCTCTTCACTTTAAGAATTTTCCACAGTTTGTTGTAATCCACAGTCAAAGGTCTTAGCATAATCAATGAAGCAGAAGTAGATGTTTTCTGGAATTCTATTGTTTTTCTTTGATCTAAGGGATGTTGGCAGAAACATGGTGCTACTTAGCTGCTTAGAAATTTTAAATATTTACAGTAAAAATATTTAGAATAGTTAAAAAGTTCAAAATGATTAACACTCTGCTGATGTGCACAAAAGGAAGATTTAGTTGCACATGGGAAAATCATCAGCAAAGAACCAGATGCTTATTTCCATTTCTTTCTGTTGAGCTCAGAAAAATGTGAACAATAAGAGTGAAGGAAGGAGTTGTTTGCTTTTCTATGCAAAGAGATAAAGAGAAGTAAGGACTCACTGCATCAGTTCAGTTCAGTCGCTCAGTCGTGTCCGACTCTTTGCGACCCCACAAATTGCAGCATGCCAGGCCTCCCTGTCCATCACCAACTCCTGGAGTTCACCCAAACTCTTGTCCATCTAGTCAATGATGCCATCCAGCCATGTCTTGAAAACACAGCAACTAGAGAAACATCTAGCTGCTGATTAATGATGTCAAGAAGAAAGCTGAAGAGAAAGACACTTGTGTCCTGCAGAGCAACTTGAGAGAGACTATTTCAGAAAAGATGTTTATGGAGAAAAGGAAGTCATCCAAAATTTGGACCAAAAGAGGCCAAAATGGATCCAACTTTATTAGAGTTGGGAAGAGTTAATGACAGAAAATAATTTTTTATTTCTTTGGTGGGAAGTTCCTAAGTACTTAATTCTATACCTGATGTGTAGTTCAGTTCAGTCACTCAGTCATGTCTGACTCTTTGCAACCCCATGAATTGCAGCATGCCAGGCCTCCCTGTTCATCACCAACTCCTGGAGTTCACCCAAACTCATGTCCATCTAGTCAATGATGCCATCCAGCCATTTCGTCCTCTGTCGTCCCCTTCTCCTCCTGCCCCCAATCCCTCCCAGCATCAAAGTCTTTTCCAATGAGTCAACTCTTTGCATGAGGTGGCCAAAGTATTGGAGTTTCAGCTTTAGCATCAGTCCTTCCAAAGAACACCCAGGACTGATCTCCTTTAGAATGGACTGGTTGAATCTCCTTGCAGTCCAAGGGACTCTCAAGAGTCTTCTCCAACACCACAGTTCAAAAGCGTCACTTCTTCAGCACTCAGCTTTCTTCACAGTCCAACTCTCACATCCATATATGACCACTGGAAAAACCATAGCCTTGACTAGACGGACCTTTGTTGGCAAAGTAATGTGTCTGCTTTTCAATATGCTATCTAGGTTGGTCATAACTTTTCTTCCAAGGAGTAAGCGTCTTTTAATTTCATGGCTGCAGTCACCATCTGCAGTGATTTGGGAACCCCCCAAAATAAAGTCTGACACTGTTTCCACCGTTTCCCCATCTATTTCCCAAGAAGTGTGTTTACTTCCCATGAAGTGATGGGACTGGATGCCGTGATCTTTATTTTCTGAATGTTGAGCTTTAAGCCAACTTTTTCACTCTCCACTTTCACTTTCATCAAGAGGCTTTTTAGTTCCTCTTCACTTTCTGCCATAAGGGTGGTATCATCTGCATATCTGAGGTTAGTGATATTTCTCCCGGCAATCTTGATTTCAGCTTGTGCTTCTTCCAGCCCAGCGTTTCTCATGATGCACTCTGCATATAATTTAAATAAACAGGGTGACAATATACAGCCTTGATGTACTCCTTTTCCTATTTGGAACCAGTCTGTTGTTCCATGGCCAGTTCTAACTGTTGCTTCCTGACCTGCATATAGGTTTCTCAAGAGGCAGTATTCATCAATAAATATTTATGGAACAGAGGAAAGAAGGAAGAAGTAGAGAAGTACCTAGAAACTATTTCTTTCAAGGGTATACAAACCTGTGAAGTAACTGGTTTTTTAAGTAAATCTGGGCCCCTATGTTTCTGGGGCAGAGAAATATGGAATAGAATTTAAATACCTTGTATAAATAGTGTTATTTGCAAAGCAGAAATATAGACACAGACATAGAATACAAGCCTATGGACACCAAGGGGGGAAAAGTGGGTGGATGAACTGAGTGATTGGGATTGACATACGTACACTGGAAGATCCCTTGGAGAAGGAAATGACAACCCACTCCAGTATTCTTGCCTGGAGAATCCCATGTGCAGAGGAGCCTGGCAGGCTACACTCCATGGGGTCACAAAGCGTCAGACATAACTGAAGCAATGCAGTGTGCAGCATGTACATTATTGATGCTATGGATGAAATAGACAACTAATGAGAACCCACTGCATAGCTGAGGGAACTCTATTTAGTGCTTTGCGGTGATCTAAATGGGAAGGAAACTCAAAAAGAAAGGAAACGTGTATACATGTATCTGATTCACTTTGACGTCCAGTAGAAACTAGCAAACACTGTAAAGCAACTCTGCTCCAGTAAAAGCTAATTAAATAAAAAAGTACAAACAGCAGCTGTTTTGCCAGTTGCCTTATAACCACAGCAGACTACAAAATAGAATGCCTGATAAAAAGTGACCCAATAAAGGCTCAAAGATGGAGCTATTTCATGCTGAAGATTTTGTCTCTGTTGGTTGGCACATCCCTACCTTTAACCAGATCTGCACAGAGATTGGTCACTTGGCCCTGGTGGAAGTAGACGAAGCAGTCGGTTTTATGTGTCACATAACTGCTAAGGCTCCTTCCTGGGGTACAGGGCAAAATGGGATTGTACTTTCTAAATACGAAAGTGAGGGAGGGGAAAGGAGAGAGGATTACTGCACAGGATAAAATTAGGTAATGAAGACCAAGATTCCAGTCTGGTTATATCTGAGTTTCTCTCATGAATTTGTGCTATGATTCAGATATTCAATCCAATAGAGACCCCAAAAGATGCCCTCCAGGAAGTGTAGAGGGGACTCAGTTGTGCAGGGACACCCCCAGAGGATGTGGGGAACCCCCATGGAATACATCTGGAGTGCATCAGGCCTAAAGCTGGTCTAGCCATCTGCTGGCCTCCTTAGCTCATGATTGTCCTGTTACCTGTTCCTATTTCCTAAACTGTCTATGGAAAATAAAGGTAAGTTTTATTTAGATTTATTGTCTTACATTTGGACATGTTTCTAGTTGGAAAATAACAAACTGGAGTAATTATCTATATTTCAATAGAGACTAACTGAAATTTATTTTATAGTGATAATGAACAATCAAAAAATCAGATAATAAACACTTACACCTCTTTCTTTAGGATATAATGCTTTTATTAACATTTAGTTTAACTAATTTGAGTTGCTGATGTTCAGTACTGGTTGTTTTGACTCTTTGAGAATCCATGGGCTATAGCCTACCAGTCTCCTCTGTTCATGGGATTCTCCAGGCAAGAACACTGGAGTGGGTAGCCATTCCCTTCTCAAGGGGATCTTCCCAACTCAGGGGTTGAACCTGGGTCTTCTGCATTGTACACAGATTCTTTACCATCTGAGCCACCAGGGAAGCCCTGGTACTGCCCTTTTCTGTGACTATATTTATCTTTATCCTCACATTGTTTTGGAGGAGGATTAAATGAAAATTATAAAACATCATATAATCTAAAGGTAAATTTTATTATCATTTTTAAAGCATTTTGTGAACTGCAAGCCGTAGAAAACATATATTCTCATTCTATAGCACTCTATATTCTTAAAGACAATGCTTTGGATATAATCTCAAATATGCATCTCTGTTATTGTTCAACAGGTAATTCTCAGTTAATACCATTGGTATTTAAATTTCTGTTATAGTAATTACTCTGTCCGTAGCAAGTGCTTGAAACCAGAGGCAGGACTGTACGCTTTTATCAGCTCTCTCCTGCCCTCCTTCCTGGATCGCAGCTGTCTGGGAATCAGTGAAGAGCAGGGACAAAATCACACAGTGACCAGCCCTGCAAAAAAGCAAGGAAGCTAAGTGAGGATGGGGCATTTGAAACCAAGATTGTTTATTGCATTTATTTAAAACACTTTTGAAGTTATAGAAATTAATGCTATCTAATTTGAGCTCATGTTTGCATTCTCAGTTGCTCAGCCACGTCTGACTCTTTGTGACCCCAGGAACTGTAGCCTGCCAGGGTCTTCTGTCGTGGGATTTCACAGATGAGAATACTGGAGCAGCTTGCCACGCCCTCCTCCAGGGGATCTTCCTGACCAGGGATCAAAAAAGCGTCTCTTTTCTCTCCTGTGTTGGCAGGTGGAGTCTTTATCACCAATGCCACCTGGGAAGCCCAAGTTCATGTTTAGTCTCATTGTATTAGTGATTGTAACTTTAAAAGTTAGATTCATAAATCTGAATGTGAGAATAGCAAGATCTTTGCACACAATGTAAGATTTACTGAGGTCCTATGATGTGAAAAGACTTGTTCTAAGTGCATATGTGAACTGGCTCAATCCATATGACTGTCATAAAAAAGAATATAATATCCATCACCAGTTTAATATGAAAAATAAAAGACAGTTTATCTTATGTCACAAAACTAGTAGATGACTAATCTGAGCTTCAAACTGCCACTCATACAGTTTGACTCCACAATCCTTACACTTAGCCCCTTAATTACACCAAGTTTTTTTTTTTTTTTAAGAGAACTGAATTTTAAAGGAAAACCATCATCTCGCTGACTGAGGGTTCTCCACATACTCCTTAAACCTCCATTGGAAACTTCAGGAGAGAAAGAAGAGGCACTGAACTGTATACACGTAGCTATTTCATCCCCAAACACCAGCTGCCATTTCATCATTCTCTCAAATGACATTTCCACAAGTGTTTCTGAAATAAAGTAAATGTAGGTACATGAATAGCTGAGTCATTCACATTAGAAATGATTAGCAAAATCTGGTGATTTCCATCACCTGAAAGAAAGAAGCATTACAAGTAGAATCATAGACAACTGAAAAGAATATATATATATATTCTTTATTCATACTAATTTAAATATACTGTACTATACCATACTATACCATATAATTATACTCACATATGTATGCATGTATAGATAAATTGATGCGTATGAACAAAAACAAAGGACATGAAAGCTGACAGTCACTTCTAGGAGGGAAGTATAGAATATGTCACAGAATACCACACTCTGCAGTATAATTTAGTATTTTAAGTAAAACTGCCAAAGGATGAATCATTTTATGTAGAGCCAGATTTCCTAGATAAAAAAATAGAATATAACTGAAAAGTGACTCCCTATAGTCCACATAGCCACAAAGGCACCATGTGAGAAAGCCTATTAATTCATTTGAACTCAGACACCAAGAATGGACTCAGCACTGTGTCACTTTAGGCTGGAATGGAAAAAGGGGACAGGAAGAAGTGAAAGCACTGATCCAGAAAGAATTCTGAAGACCTGTGACATCTGCTGCCCCCTTTCTGATTTCAGTCTGCAAGACAATGCAAGGCATTTCAAATAATTTTCTTCTGTATATGGGAAGCAAAATCAATATTGTTTCCAAAGTGGTGAGTGGGGGTGGGGAGGGGGTAATTGGACTTATGTGGGTTGTATAGGTAAAGAAAGATTTAATTACTCTTTCAATGATTGCAATGGTCTAGCGGATCAGTGCCTAGTGCAATGCAGTTGACATGGTCCTTGAAGACAAAAAACTTCTTATAGCCAATGATTCTCAACCCTTGTTGAAAATCAGAAAAGTTGCAGGAGAGTTTAAAAATTCCATTGCCCAGGCAGAACCCAAGAACAGCTAAATCAGAATCTCTGAGGATGGAATCTATGAATAAATGTTTGAGGTTGTCAGGGTAAGGGTGAACATTTTCTGTTTAGTTGTTTCCCAAACTTAAACTTGCTGGGCTCTGAACCCCAGATTTTCTGACTCAGAACTGGGTTGAGGCCTGAGGGTTTGTATTTCAAACAAGTGCCACAGAGCTGCTGCTGCTGCTGCTGACTGGGTGACGTGCAAGATAAGAATTTGACTTCTGATATCAGGGAAGCAGAGCTACTGTAAGAAGTAGTTACATTGAAATTGATATGGATTTGTTCTGGCCTAATTTGTTGCCTAAGTGCTCAGGGAGGCCTGCAGAGCTTGGGACTGTGTACAGCGCATGCTCACACTATGGCTAAACCATAACACTTTTCATAGTCCTGTCTTAATCTGGGACTGGCTATCCTCTTGTGAGGTTGGTCTTCCATGCTCACTGTCAGCTCAAAGATACACGCACCATGTTGGTGGCCAGCACAGCTGGCCTTTCCATGACCTTGGGGAATAATAATGAGACATGAAGTTTTAACTTTAGAGCTTTAGAGAAGTTTGATATAGAACAATGTTCCTCTCAGTTCAGTTCCGTCTCTTAGTTGTGTCTGACTCTTTGCGACCCTATGAACTGAAGCACGCCAGGCCTTGCTGTCCATCACCAACTCCTGGAGTCCACCCCATGTCCATTGAGTCGGTGATGCCATCAAATCATCTCATCCTCTGTCATCCCTCTTCTCCTCCTGCCTTCAATCTTTCCCAGCATCAGGGTCTTTTCCAATGAATCAGCTCTTCACATCAGGTGGCCAAAGTATCGGAGTTTCAGCTTCAACTTCAGTCCTACCAATGAACATCCAAGACTGATCTCCTTTAGGATGGGCTGGTTGGATCTCCTTTCTCTGCCTCTGGCTTTAACTACCCCCTACCCTCACTACCCCAAGCCCTCAGCAAAGAGTTATAGATGTCTTCCAAAAACAGATCAAAAGAAAAGCTATTTAATTAGTTTCTTAAAATTCTCTGTTCTCTGGGTCTTTCTTAAAAATATAATTTTGTTTTTTATTTTGTAGCCAAGTTAAACATGAAGAAGAATAAGAATGCACTGAAGCTTGATCACATTTGTCTTTATGAAAATTTTAATATTTCTGCAATCAGTATCAAGTGCTTTTTTTTTTTTTTCCCTTTTCCTTACTTTTCCACATTATTATATCTGGTATTTGAAATAGGTGCCTGGCTTTCAAAAGTAAAGACAATTTTCTCTGCCATTTTATATCTCTTGCATCTTCAACTGCTCTATATAATGGCTGAAGTTTCATAGAAAATGAATTAAGAGTAAATTTAAAACTGATTTTAATAAAATATTTATTTTTAAAAACTAAGACACTGCTTCTGTTAGGTTTCTGCTTCTGCTTCTGCTGAATTGAACTGAACTGAAGACACTGACTAGATTCTCCATGATTTTAGACATATAGAAAGAATCATTCAAAGTGTGGATAAGCTGCATTCATGTGATTCTCGGATTTCTGGGGGCATAATCTCCCTGGAAATGGATAAAAGTTAAATTTGAAGACACAACTAAAAAGAACAGTGATAGTTATGTGTTCTGCCTATTCCACATCTCTGTTACATTGAGATGTTTCCTTTTTATTTTCTTTTAAAGAAAGAGAGAAATGAGAGAATTAATAATTCATTATTGTCAGACTTGATAGAAGCCTGAAGAAAGAAGATTAAATGCAGTTTTCTGGACTAAATAAAACCTTTTTCTCTATAGAGTTACACTTAGGTACTCTATTAACTCATGCATGAATACATGCTAAGTCTCTTCAGTCGTGTCCGACTCTGTGCGACCCCATGGACAGCAGCCCACCAGGCTCCTTTGCCCACAGGATTCTCTAGGCAAGAATACTCAAGTGGAGTCCAAAAAGCGTGGACCTAAGTTTTTAATAATGCTTCAACTAATTAGGAACACATTTAAAATCCAAGAAGAAACACTTAATAATGAATCTGTTTATAGAGACAATATGACTGTCTGGGACATTATACCGGATAAATGATGCAAATAAGCTCTAAAGTTGTTAGCATATTTCTTAAGAGAGGGGAAAAAATCACAAAAAAATGGTACAGATGAATCTTTTGCAAAGCAGAAATAAAGATACAGATGTAAAGAATAAAGTATAGACACCAAGAAGGAAAAGGGAAGGTGGGATACATTGGGAGACTGAGATGGGCATATGCACACTACTATGTTTAAAATATGCAACTGATCATAACCTACTGTAGAACACAGGGAACTCTACTCAGTGCTCTGTGGTGACCTGAATGGGAAGGAAATCCAAGAAAGAGGGGATATTTACATATGGCTGATTCATTTTGCTGTGCAGTAGAAATTAACACAATATTGGAAAGCAACTATACTCCAATAAAAATTAGTAGCAAACTAAAGGTTTGCTTTTCTCTTTTGATAGAGCTTCTATTCATCATTCATTTCCTTTTGACTAATTGGATGTATCCTTATTTCTCAGTTGTATATTGAATTTTATTCTTTATGTTTCAACAGGTTTTGAATGCAAGGAACAATTGACAATCCAGGCACTGGCACTGCAAACAGTGCTTTCATTTATTTGAAAAGATTCCCCAAAAAACAAGAAACTGGAGAGACACAATAATTATGGGAATCTCCAGTGGAAGATTTTGCAATTCCTAATGTAATTTTATTTCCTATATCTAAGTCCTTTGAATCCTATCTCCAAAAATGGCTCCATCCATTACTTACTTCTATCTTCATTTCTTCCATGCAATCACTTTTTTTTTCTTTAGAATATTCTGAAGTTTTCTAACCAGTCTCCTTGCCAGTACTCTTTCCATTCATTCTCCATGCAAAACACAGAGTATACTTTCTGAAATACTGTTTTTGCTTGCATAAAGTCCTTAAATGGCCTCTCATTGTATTTAGCAAGAAATCCTACAAGAACAGGTAAGATCTTTCTGCCTGTCCCTGTAATTTTATTTCAGACACACATCAAAGAATATCATGACTAGCATTTGGAGAGATTTCTGAGACAGAGAGTAGGGAATTTCTCAAGGTACCTTGAGAGATCACTCCCATTAAAGTTTGTGCTTTAGTTTTGCAGTCTTGGAAACTGGATTTAATCCTTTGTTTATTCAAAATATAATAAGCAGATGCAAAGTGCCTTCTTCTGTACACATAAACACTCAAAAAAGATGAATTTGTTTAAATGACTGACTCTCTTTCTTACTGACACCCTTTACAACTGAATTCCACCTCCTCTCTGATTGTATCTCAGTGATGTGACCAGCAATCTGCATATTGCTAAACACAACTGTCAATTCCCAACCCTCAATTGACTGGACTCATCAGGAATATTTTAAATAGCTGATTCCTCCTTTGCATAGGGAATAATTTCTTGATTTGGTTTCCAGACTATCATACTGTCTTAATGATACTCTAGTCACTCTTTTCCAGTCTCTTTTGCTGAGATATTTTTGTTCCTATCTTATCTTCCATCTGTTTTTTAAAAATGTGGACCATTTTTAAAGTCTTTATTGAATTTGTTGCAGTATTTTTTCTGTTTTCTGTTTTTTTTTTTTGGCATTGAGGCATGTGGGATCTTAGCTACCTGGCCAGGAATCAAACATGCACACCCACTGCAGTAGAAAGTGAAATCTTACCCACTGGACCATTAGGGATTTCCCTATCCTCCACCCTTTAAAGTAGAATTTCCTAGGGCTTGTTTTTCTGGATCTCTTCTATATCATTTTCTTTGTGATCTCACACTGTTTAATAGTCTTAACCATCTGCATGAAGATGGCTCCCAAGTTTATATCTCTCCTGTACATTTCTTGCATGAAATTAAATTTCTTCTTGGATGTTGAATGAAGTGAAAATTGAAAGTCACTCAGTCGTGTCCGATTCTTTGTGACCCCATGGACTGTAGTCCATGGAAATCTCCAGGCCAGAATATTGGAGTGGGTAGCCTTTCCCTTCTCCAGGAGATCTTCCTAACCCAGGATCGAACCCAGGTCTCCCACACTGCTGGCAGATTCTTTACCAGGTGAGCCACAAATAAACATCTCAAAACTTAACATTTCTATATTAGTTTGTGAGGACTTTCATAACAAACAGCAGAAAATTACTTTCTCACAATTCTAGAAGCTAGAGGAGTTAGAAGAACTGGTTTCTCCTGAGGTTTCTCCCCTTGGCTTGTAGGTGGCACTGTTCTTCCTGGGTCCTCATATGGTCGTCCCTCTGTGTGTGTTTCTGTGTCTTAATTTCTCTTCTTTTTATTTTATTTTTATTTTTACTTTATTTTGATTTACAATACTGTATTGGTTTTGCCATACATTGACATGAATCAGCCATGGTGTACATGAGTTCCCAATCCTGAACTCCCCTCCCACTTCCCACCCCATATCATCTCTCTGGATCATCCCCATGCACCAGCCCCAAGCATCCTGTATCCTGTGTCAAAAATAGACTGGCAATTAGTTTCTTACCTGATAGTATTCATGTTTCAATGCCATTCTCCCAAGTCATCCCACCCTCTCCCTCTCCCACAGAGTCTAAAAGTCTGTTCTATATATCTGTGTCTTTTTTGCTGTCTCGCATAGAGGGTTATCATATCATCTTTCTAAATTCCATATATATGTGTTAGTATACTGCATTGGTGTTTTTCTTTCTGGCTTACTTCACTCTGTATAATAGGCTCCAGTTTTATCTACCTCATTAGAACTGATTCAAATGTATTCTTTTTAATGGCTGAGTAATACTCCATTGTGTATATGTACCACTGCTTTCTAATCCATTCATCTGCTGATGGACATCTAGGTTGTTTCCATGTCCTGGCTATTATAAACAGTGCTACAGTGAAGAGTGGGGTACACATGTCTCTTTCAATTCTGGTTTCCTCAGTGTGTATGCCCAGCAGTGGGATTGCTGGGTCATAAGGCAGTTCTATTTGCAGTTTTTTAAGGAATCTCCACACTGTTCTCCACAGTGGCTGTACTAATTTGCATTCCCACCAACAGTGTAAGAGGGTTCCCTTTTCTCCACACCCTCTCCAGCATTTATTGCTTGTAGTTGTTTGAATCGCTGCCATTCTGACTTGTGTGAAATGGTACCTCATTGTGGTTTTAATTTGCATTTCTTCGATAATGAGTGATGTTGAGCATCTTTTCATATGTTTGTTAGCCATCCGCATGTCTTCTTTGGAGAAATGTCTATTTAGTTCTTTGGCCCATTTTTTGATTGGGATATTTAGTTTTCTGGACTTAAGCTGCAGGAGTTGCTTGTATATTTTTGAGATTAGTTATTTGTCAGTTGCTTCATTTGCTATTATTTTCTCCCATTCAGAAGGCTGTCTTTTCACCTTGCTTATAGTTTCCTTTGTTGTGCAGAAGCTTTTAATTTTAGTTAGATCCCATTTGTTTATTTTTGCTTTTATTTCCTGTATTCTGGGAGGTGGATCATAGAGGATCCTGCTGTGATTTATGTCAGAGCGTGTTTTGCCTATGTTCTCCTCTAGAAGTTTTATAGTTTCTGGTCTTACGTTTAGATCTTTAATCCATTTTGAGTTTATTTTTGTGTATGGTGTTAGAAAGTGATCTAGTTTCATTCTGCTACAAGTGGTTGACCAGGTTTTCCAGCACCACTTGTTGAAGAGATTGTCTTTACTCCATTGTATATTCTTGCCTCCTTTGTCAAAGAAAAGGTGTCCATAGGTGTGTGGATTTATCTCTGGGCTTTCTATTTAAACACCTATCCTACTCAAACTCTTCCAGAAAACTGCAGAGGAAGGTAAACTTCCAAACTCATTCTATGAGGCCACCATCACCCTAATAGCAAAACCTGACAAAGATGCCACAAAAAAAGAAAACTACAGGCCAATATCATTGATGAGCATAGATGCAAAAATTCTCAACAAAATTCTAGCAATCAGAATCCAACAACACATTAAAAAGATCATACACCATGACCAAGTGACTTCATCCCAGGGATGCAAGGATTCTTCAATATCTGCAAATCAATCAATGTAATTCACCACATTAACAAACTGAAAAATAAAAGCCATATGATTATCTCAATAGATGCAAAGAAGGCTTTTGACAACATCCGTGTATGATAAAAACTCTCCAGAAAGCAGGAATAGAAGGAACATACCTCAACATAATAAAAGCTATATATGATAAACCCACAGCAAACATTATCCTCAATGGTGAAAAATTGAAAGCATTTCCCCTAAAGTCAGGAACAAGACAAGGGTGTCCACTTTCACCACTATTATTCAACATAGTTCTGGAAGTTTTGGCCACAGCAATCAGAGAAGAAAAAAAAATAAAAGGAATCCAAATTGGAAAAGAAGAAGTAAAACTTTCACTGTTGGCAGATGACATGATCCTCTACATAGAAAACCCTAAAGACCACAACAGAAAATTAGTAGAGGTAATCAATGAATATAGTAAAGTTGCAGGATATAAAATCAACACACAGAAATCCCTTGCATTCCTATACACTAATAATGAGAAAGTAGAAAAAGAAATTAAGGAAACAATTCCATTCACCATTGCAACAAAAAGAATAAAATACTTAGGAATATACCTACCTAAAGAAACTAAAGACCTATATATAGAAAATTTCATCTTCTTATAAGGACATGAATCATGCTGGATTAGAGTCTAGCTGAGTACCTTATTTTAATCAGTTGCTTTTCTAAAAGCTCTATCTCTAATTATAGTCACCACTCAAAAAACTACTAGAGCATTGGGGCTTCAACATAAGAGTTTTGAGAGGACACAATTACCCCATCAGAATGTGCAAAACTCAGTTACTCAGATTTCCCCACCAACCTGCCCTATGGCAGTCTTTCCCAACTAGGAAGTGCAAATTTCACCCTTTTAGTTGCGGTGGAATCACTCCCGACTCTTCTGCTCTTCTGTCTCTCATTTCCGTATTCAAATCGTTAATAAATTCCTTGGACTCCACCTGCAAAATAGATCCTAAATCCAACCTTTTCTCACTATCTCTAGTGCTATCATGCACCCGCGCTAACAACATCTCTTGCCTTGATTATTTTGACAGCTCCTAACTGGCCAGTTTGTTCGCAAGACTGCCCTCCTCTGCTCTGTTGCTCACAATAACCTATGAGGTCATGTCATATCACTTCTCAAAATCTCCCAGTGTTTTACTTGTCACCAACTGAGAGTGACATCAAATCCTTAAAATGGCCAATGAGATTCTCCACAATGTGGCCTCCTGCCTCACTCATATCATTTCCCACTATGCTTTTTATATCTAATTTTTATCTATTTATTTGGCTCTGTCAGGTCTTAGCCCAGCACGTAGGATCTTTCAATGTATTGCACAGATTCTCTAGACGTAGCATGCAGATCAGCAGTTGAGGCACTCAGGTTTAGTTCTCCGACCAGGGATCGAACCTATGTCCCTCCATTGCAAGATGGACCACTGAACCACCAGGGAAGAACTGCACCACAGCTCCCCCCATGCCCTCCATACCCCCCCACCCCACCTCCGGCCACTACACTTCCTTTTAGCTAAGTGGCTAAGTGGCTAGTTCAGCCTCACTGAACTACTTGTCATTTCAAAATTTCAGGTACTTTCCTGCCTCAGGCTTCAAAAACCTTCCACCAACACAGACCATCAACAAATTCTATGGATCTCTTGAAGCTGGAGTTATTAAACTTGGTGGAGGTGCAAGTGTGCTGCCTCAGCACAATCTCAGAAGATTCAGGAAGAGTCAGGAATTTGAAGGCTGGATTAGCTAGCTGTAGGTTGGTTTTAGGGCACAAGCCAGAGATTGGAGAGTATTTGCAAACTATGTAAGTTTCTCAGCCAGTCAGTGGCCTTTGGAACCCATGAGTCCTGTGAAATCAATTGATGATTTTATCTTGCAGTGTATGAGTCTGAACCAGCAGATGTTCAAACAAGCAGAACTTAGCTGTGTGCTGAAGGCCAGTTTCACAATCGTCTTCAGTTTTACACAATGGTCATCAGTATGAGTTGGCAAGCTGTGGTTTCTTGTTCATTCCTGAGTCTTAGCATCAACTTTTTCTGTAACCACCTTCTGGCAGATATTTTAATGGCTCACTCCCTCATCTACAGGATGTCCTCAAATATCACCTTCTCAGTGAAGATTATCCCAGTCACCCTATTGAAAACTACAACTCTCCCACCATCTCTGCAGCCAATTCTTTTTATTCTGCTTCATTTTTCCAATAGCACTTACCATCTTCTAAAACCTAAAAATTTTGTTTAATTACTGTGTTCATTCTCCTTCTATCTACATTATGATATAAACTCAGAGAAGAACTAGGAACTGTTTTTATCTTTGTTCATTTATGTCTCAATTAGCTGCTGTCTGATACGAAGAAGTGCTTAGTGAATATGTGTTGAATGAATTATTGAATGTATAAACAAATAAATGAGACCTACTCAGTGTTTTTTTTTTTTAATTACTTGTAACAGAGCTCCTTTAAGATGATTCAGGGCAAAGGAACTGATGCAAACTCTCCAGACTTAGAGTTGCCATTAAAACTAAGATGCTGACCTATTAAATACTAGAAGAAATGTTCATTCATTGGTATATCTAGTGTGTATGTGTGTGTGCGTTAGTCACTCAGTCTTGTCCAACTCTTTGCGACCCCATGGACCGTAGCCTGCCAGGTTTCTCTGTCCATGGAATTTTCCAGTCAAGAATACTGGAATAGGTAGCCATTGCCTTCTCCAGGTGATCTTCCTGACCCAGGGATCGAACCCAGGTCTCCTGCATGGCAAGCAGTCTTTATCATCTGAACCATCAGAAAAGCCTATCTAGTATGTACTCAGTACTAAACTATTAACTTCATATATGTTACCTCATAGGAAACTCTAGAAAAAACAGATCTAATATTTAGTAACAGAAATCAGGTCGGTGGTGCCTGAGACTAGGACTGGTCATGGGGCCTGACTGGAAAGGTGATAGTGGAAAATTTTAGGGTGATGAAAGTGTTCTATATCCTGATTGTGGTCCTAATTACAGGAGTGCATATGTTACTCAAAACATTAAATTCTGTGCTTAAACTCAGGGCATTTTATCCTTTCCAATTTATCCCACCCCTGTGAGTGTCTAGGAGTCTCCGGCAGAGGCACGGGTTCATAGTGGTCTACTGCAGGGTTGGAGTCACTGAGTGTAGCAGTACATGCATGGGATTTTTTGAGGGAGGTCACCATTATCTTCATTGACATTGACATTGACATTGAAGTCGCTCAGTCGTGTCCGACTGTTTGCCACCCCATGGAATGTAGCCTACCAGGCTCCTTCGTCCATGGAATTTTCCAGGCAAGAGTACTGGAGTGAGTTGCCATTTCCTTCTACAGGAGCTCTTCCCAACCCAGGGATCGAAGCCAGGTCTCCTGCATTGTAGGCAGACGCTTTACCATCTGAGCCACCAGGAACTCCATCATAGTTTCAGTTCAGTTTAGTTCAGTTCCTCAGTCATGTCCGACTCTTTGCGACCCCATGAATCGGAGCACGCCAGGCCTCCCTGGCCTTCACCATCTCCTGGAGTTCACTCAGACTCACGTACATCGAGTCCGTGATGCCATCCAGCCATCTCATTCACTGTCATCCCCTTCTCCTCCTGCCCCCAATCCCTCCCAGCATCAGAGTCTTTTCCAATGAGTCAACTCTTCGCATCAGGTGGCCAAAGTATTGGAGTTTCAGCTTTAGCATCATTCCTTTCAAAGAAATCCCAGGACTGATCTCCTTCAGAATGGACTGGTTGAATCTCCTTGCAGTCCAAGGGACTCTCAAGAGTCTTCTCCAACACCACACTTCAAAAGCATCAATTCTTCGGCACTCAGCCTTCTTCACAGTCCAACTCTCACATCCATACATGACCACAGGAAAAACCATAGCCTTGACTAGACGGACCTTAGTTGGCAAAGTAATGTCTCTGCTTTTGAATATGCTATCTAGGTTGGTCATACCTTTCCTTCCAAGGAGTAAGCGTCTTTTAATTTCAAGGCTGCAGTCATCATTGGCAGTGATTTTGGAGCCCCCCAAAAATAAAGTCAGTCACTGTTTTCACTGTTTCCCCATCTATTTCCCATGAAGTGATGGGACCAGATGCCATGATCTTCGTTTTCTGAATGTTGAGCTTTAAGCCAGCCTTTTCACCTTCCTCTTTCACTTTCATCAAGAGGCTTTTGAGTTCTTCTTCACTTTCTGGCATAAGGGTGGTGTCATCTGCATATCTGAGGTTGTTGATATTTCTCCCGGCAATCTTGATTCCAGTTTGTGCTTCCTCCAGCCCAGCGTTTCTCATGATGTGCTCTGCATATAAGTTAAATAAGCAGGGTGACAATGTACAGCCTTGACTTACTCCTTTTCCTATTTGGAACCAGTCTGTTGTTCCATGGCCAGTTCTAACTGTTGCTTCCTGACCTGCATACAGATTTCTCAAGAGGCAGGTTAGGTGGTCTGGTATTCCCATCTCTTTCAGAATTTTCCACAGTTTATTGTGATCCACACAGTCAAAGGCTTTGGCATAGTCGATAAAGCAGAAGTAGATGTTTTTCTGGAACTCTCTTGCTTTTTCCATGATCCAGCGGATGTTGGCAATTTGATCTCTGGTTCCTCTGCCTTTTCTAAAGCCAGCTTGAACATCAGGGAGTTCACGGTTCACGTATTGCTGAAGCCTGGCTTGGAGGATTTTGAGCATTACTTTACTAGCATGTGAGATGAGTGCAATTGTGCGGTAATTGGAGCATTCTTTTGCATTGCCTTTCTTTGGAATTGGAATGAAAACTGACCTTTTCCAGTCCTGTGGCCACTGCTGAGTTTTCCAAATTTGCTGGCAGATTGAGTGCAGCACTTTCACAGCATCATCTTTCAGGATTTGAAACAGCTCAACTGGAATTCCATCACCTCCACTAGCTTTGTTCGTAGTGATGCTTTCTAAGGCCCACTTGACTTCACATTCCAAGATGTCTGGCTCTAGATGAGTGATCACATCATCATGATTATCTGGGTCGTGAAGATCTTTTTTGTACAGTTCTTCTGTGTATTCTTGCCACCTCTTCTTAATATCTTCTGCTTCTGTTAGGTCCAGACCATTTCTGTCCTTTATCGAGCCCATCCTTGCATGAAGTGTTCCCTTGGTATTTCTAATTTTCTTGAAGAGATCTCTAATCTTTCCCATTCTGTTCTTTTCCTCTATTTCTTTGCACTGATCGCTGAAGAAGGCTTTCTTATCTCTTCTTGCTATTCTTTGGAACTCTGCATTCAGGTGCTCATATCTTTCCTTTTCTCCTTTGCTTTTCGCCTCTCTTCTTTTCACAGCTATTTGTAAGGCCTCCCCAGACAGCCATTTTGCTTTTCTGCATTTCTTTTCCTTGGGGATGGTCTTGATCCCTGTCTCCCGTACAATGTCACGAACCTCATTCCATAGTTTTCAGGCACTCTATCTATCAGATCTAGGACCACAGCCTTGTCTAACTCAATGAAACTATGAGCCATGCTGTGTAGGGCCACCCAAGACAGACGGGTCATGGTGGAAAGTTCTGACAAAATGTAGTCCACTGGAGAAGGGAATGGCAAACCATTTCAGTATTCTTGCCTTGAGAACCCCATGAACACTATGAAAAGGCAAAAAGATAGGACACTGTAAGATGAACTCTGCAGGTCAGTAGGTGCCTAATATGCTTCTGGAGATCAGTGGAGAAACAACTCCAGAAAGAATGAAGAGACAGAGCCAAAGCAAAAACAACACGCAGTTGTGGATGTGACTGGTGATAGAAGCAAAGTCCGATGCTGTAAAGAGCAATACTGCATAGGAACCTGGAATGTTAGGCCCATGAATCAAGGAAAATTGGAAGTGGTCAAACAGGAGATGGCAAGAGTGAATGTCGACATTTTAGGAATCATCAAACTAAAATGGACTGGAATGGGAGAATTTAACTCAGATGGCCATTATATCTACTATTGTGGGTAAGAATCCTTTAGAAAAAATGGAGTAGCTATCATAGTCAACATAAGAGTCTGAAATGCAGTACTTGGATGGGGTCTCAAAAACGACACAATGATCTCCGTTCATTTATAAGGAAAACCATTCAATATTGAAGTAATCCAAGTCTATGCCCCGACCAGTAGCACTGAAGAAAGTGAACTTGAATGGTTCTATGAAGACCTATAAGACTTTCTAGAACTAACACCCCCCAAAAGATGTCCTTTTCATTATGGGGGACAGGACTGCCAAAGTAGGAAGTCAAAAAACATCTGGAGTAACAGGCGATTTGGCCTTGGAGTACAGAACGAAGCATGACAAAGGCTAATAGAGTTTTGCAAAGAAAATGCACTGCTCATAGCAAATACCCTCTTCCAATAACACAAGAGAAGACTCTACACATGGACATCACCAGATGGTCAACACCGGAATCAGATTGATTATATTCTTTGCAGCCAAAGATGGAGAAGCTCTATACAGTCAGCAAAAATAAGACTGGGAGCTGATTGTGGCTCAGATCATGAACTCCTTATTGCAAAATCAGACTTAAATTGAAGAAAGTAGGGAAAACCACTAGACCATTCAGGTATGACCTAAATCAAATCCCTTATGATTATACAGTGGAAGTGAGGAATAGATTTAAGGG
>SJYT01000329.1:80132-116013 GCA_006410635.1 Cephalophus harveyi
ATTGTAAATAGTTTCTATATTCATCTACATGAATAAATAGCTAAGAATGTTAAAATATATCAATGGAAGAATATATAAAATATATCAAAGGGAGTCAACCTATTATGTATGATATGTCATAGTAGCAGTATGAAAATTAATAATCAAATTAATAAAATAGAACAAATGGGAATACACATGTTGGGCACACATGCATACAGAGGCACACATATGTTTAACTTCAGAGAGTTATTCCATGGATATTGCTCAGATACTAGACTATGCATTTACTTAAATATTTTAGCAAGGTACTACTGTATAGCACAGGAAAAGATATTCAATATCCTGTGATAAACCATAATAGATAAGAATATGAAAAGGATTGCATGTATGTATAACAATCACTTTGCTCTACAGCAGAAATGAATACAACATTGTAAATCAGCTATGGCATCCAGTCCCATCACTTCATGGCAAATAGATGGGGAAACAGTGGCTGACTTCATTTTTCTGGGCTCCAAAATCACTGAAGATGGTGACTGCAGCCATGAAATTAAAAGACGCTTACTCCTTGGAAAGGAAGTTATGACCAACCTAGATAGCATATTCAAAAGCAGAGACATTACTTTGCCAACAAAGGTCTATCTAGTCAAATCTATGGTTTTTCCAGTAGTCATGTATGGATGTGAGAGTTGGACTATAAAGAAAGCTGAAGAATTGATGCTTTTGAACTGTGGTGTTGGAGAAGACTCTTGAGAGTCCCTTGGACTGTAAGGAGATCCAACCAGTCCATTCTAAAGGAGATCAGCCTTGGGATTTCTTTGGAAGGAATGGAAGCTGAAACTCCAGTACTTTGGCCACCTCATGTGAAGAGTTGACTCATTGGAAAAGACTCGGATGCTTGGAGGAATTAGGGGCAGGAGGAGAAGGGGACGACCGAGGATGAGATGGCTGGATGGCATCACTGACTTGATGGACATGAGTCTGAGTGAACTCTGGGAATTGGTTATGGACAGAGAGGCCTGGCGCGCTGCAATTCATGGGGTCGCAAAGAGTTGGACACAACTGAGCGACTGAACTGAACTGAACATAAAGGCATGGTGCAAAAAGGTGAGAGAGACAGTGTGCACAGTGTCTGCCAATAGATTTCTAACTTCTTGAGTACAAAAATCTGGGCTCACTTATTTTTGCAAATATCAGTCTACTTTGTGGACAGAAAATGCATGTCAGACTGACCTAATGGTGTCAGTCACAACTCTTCCTCAAACATTGTTTCAGGGACAATACTCCTGTTTTGATTTTTATTTTTCCCTCTTGGTCACCAGAGAGTGATTCTATTTTCAGTGTATACTGACATTTGCTTATGTGAATAGTTACCAGTTCTGGGTGTGTGTGTACCAGAGAGCTAGGAAAATCTTCTCCAAATTTTTTGAGCTCTAGACCAAGGAAGAAGAATATATCACCAATACTCTAGCTTTATATGCAGGGGACATAGATAACATTGTCACAGTTTCTGAGAATTCTGGCTTTATCCTTCAGATTTTTATTGCTGCAGAGGAAAGATTTTAAAGGTGCAATGTATTTCATAGACATAACATGAATATTTGATTTCTTCTTTTATTGAACAAGAGGGCAAACTCCTAATGATTGTTCAATGACATATTAATTATATATATATATATATATAGATATACTGTAAGTCATAGATATATATATTATATAAATATATATATAGATAGATGTACATGTATAAAATTTAGATGTGAGCAAGGTTCAATTTATAGTCAAATATTTTATGTGTGTATGGCAAATATTCTTCCTTGTCACATAAAAAATGATTTTTAAAAATGTATACAGTAAATTTAAGAAAGCGTAATGTTTTGGGATCCATCTTTTCAGGCAATGAACTAGGTCCACAAATCTGTTATCAGTTAAAATGCACCACATTTTTCAATGTGTTAGCATCTGCAATTTTTAGAGTATAAAGGCAGTGGGTGCCTAGCTGTCAACACACAACCTCACATCCTCAGACAAATATCATCAAGAGATACTTAATTTGCTGTAAAATTGAATATAACTGTATTTTAAGTTAATATGAAATATTTATATATTATGTATTTAATATAGTCAAATAAGTTAAATATAATAATAGCTGTTAGATATCTATTAAATCAGATATTTGTTAAATATGTCTATTTAAATAAAGATTGGTTTAATTTACAGAAATTAATGTTTAATTTTAAATATTTAAATATATGTTTATTTATTCAAATAGTGATCTTAATGTTAAGATGGAGTTTTTGATAGATATTATACTGACTATTTGGGATTCCCTGGTGGCTCAGTGGTAAAAAATCTTCCTGCCAGTGCAGGAGATACAAGCGACACAGGTTCAATCCCTGGGTTGGGAAAATCCCTTGGAGAAGGAAATGGCTACCCACTCCAGTATTCTCACCTGCGAAAATCCCATGGATAGAGGAACTCGGCAGGCTGGAGTCCATGGGGTTGCAAAAGAGTCAGACACCACTTAGTGACTAAACAACAACATAGTGAGTATTTAGGGGAGTGAAACTTGAAAAAATAGGAAAAAACATATTTTCCTTGGCAGTAATTATCTTTAATACACATGTTCTTTCAATGAATCTACACACTGATGCTTTAACCAAAGAACCTCTCAGATTTAACATGTATGAAGTACTTAAGACCCTTTTCTCTATGTATTTAAGTACTAACAACAACGAAAACTTACAAATTACTTTTGCATTCAAGTCACAAAATGCAGTACAATAAAGTGCAGTGTTGTTAATAAGGTTTTATCTCATATGGAGAAAAAGGAATGACTCATACGCTCAGGTCATCGTACTTCACGCATTGGTGGACCCAGAGGGTCAGTTAGTGATGAGGCTGCTGTGTACCAAATACTTTCCCACCTTCACTCATTAGCTCACCCTGAGCAAACTTCCCCTTACTCAAGAGGTGGAGGGCGTGTGTGTTAGGAGCTGTGTGACCGTCTATTTGCTCAGTCTGCTGTCTTGTCACCTCGGGTCATTACCGCAACCCTGAGCCCACAGTGAGAGCGGGCAGCACACTTCAGGAGTAAGTGCGGGAAACAGGGCATGAGTGCCTCTCATATGCACTCTTCTCACGCACCTCTCACCACCTCTGTGCCTCTTGTTCTTCTATGCTGGCACTGACTTGGTTCTTGCTCCTTATTAAGAGATAGGGTCAAGTGCCTATTTATCATACTAGATTGCTGTGTATATATAGGCCTTCCAATGATACTGGAATAGATCCAGAAGAATATATTCCTTCCCATACTAATCGATGCCCATGATGTTATGTGTGTTGTTTTATTTTTTTTTTTCTGATACAATAAGAACTTCTAGCTAGCTTAAGTTTTCATAAAAGTAATAGTGAAGGCAAATCTGAATACATTAAAGAAAAATATGGCATGACCCAAACTTTCTGAAATTTAATAATAGAAGCTTTGTAAAAATTCAGTCTGTCTGGTATCATTAAAAGATTATAGCACAACCTGCTATAATCACGGGGATGATCCAGTGAGATGATATGGAGTGGGAGGTGGGAGGGGGATTCAGGATTGGGAGCTAATATACACCCATTGTGGATTCATGTCAATGTATGGCAAAACCAATACGGTATTGTAAAGTAAAATAAAGTAAAAATAAAATTAAAGAAAAAAAAAGAATAATAATAAAAAATAAATAAATAAAAGATTATAGCACAACCAGAAGAAGGGTATGCATTCCAGATACTGCTCTCTGCCTTAGGCAAGTTAAAATATGGATAACCTTGGTCCTAAAATTTAAAACAAACAAAAAAACATGATATAGTAATATGTGTTTGGTATTGCTAATTGCCAAATATATTTGCACTTTTAATTTACTCAAAAATATTTTAACATCATGAATGTGATGCTTGTCCTTTAATATTCCAAAGGCTAACATTTTAAAAGCTATTAACACCTGCTACAATCCATTTATCCTCAACTTAGAGAGCTATTCACTCTACTTCTTTTTAATTCTGAGACTCTATACTCTAGCCTGATCTTCTTGAATACACATTCTCTGAGCACACAGTCTGCAAAAGTTGTGTGATTTTAGTCCCATAGAAGACAAGCTAACAACATGAGAAACTAAGTGAAAAATATTATTTTATTTATTCAGTTTGAGGATGAGTAGAGAATTTTCTCAGAGACAGTAATATTTTATTTCCCAATATAAAAATGTGTTATATATTTAATTTAATGTATAATGAGTGAGGTAATCTAATTTATAATAGCAACAAGGAAAATAAAATACCAAGGCACAGCTTATGAAGTCAAACTAAAAAATACTCCTACAAGACACAAAATCTTACATGAACAAATGGTATATGTACCATTTGCAGGTTCCTGGATATGATGGTTCAGCATTACAAGTGTGAAAGTTTTTCTAAATTCATTCAAAATTTAATGCAATCCCAGTAAAAGTACTGGGTATTATTTTCCCCCTTCTGGAGACAGAAGATTAGATTAAGAAACTAATAAGTATAGGAAAACATAAAAAATCCAAATTATTAACATAGTGTGGTACTAACAGATGAATGATGAAAGTGAATAGGACAGAACAGAAAGTCCAAAAATGAGACTCAAGAACACACAGATTGCTTTACATTAAAAAAAAATGAGCATCTCAATTAACGTAGGAGATATAGATTCTTTTTCACATTTAAAATGCTTTACTGGATGCTTGGGGCTGGTGCACTGGGACGACCCAGAGGGATGGTACGGGGAGGAAGTGGGGAGGGGGGTTCAGGATGGGGAACACGTGTTTACCTGTGGCGGATTCATGTTGATGTATGGCAAAACCAATACAATATTGTAAACTACTACTTTTTAAAGCAGCTTTTAAAAAATGTATAAACCGTTCTTAAAACAGTATTAGAATTATTATTAAAGAGAATTTCCACATATGCATCCATACATGGTTTCTCTTATTAAGATCTTACATTGATATGGTCCATTTGTTACAATCAATGAGTCAATATTGATACAGTTATTAACTAATGCACATAGCTTATTTAGATTTTCTTAGTTTTTGCTTAATATTTTTTTTTTTTTTTGGTATTTCAGGATCCTGTTCCATTACAATTCATAATCATGTCTCAAGCTCCTCTTGGCTGTGACAATTTCTCAGATTCATCACTTTTTTTTTTTTTTTATGACATTGACAGTTTTGGTCAGGTATATTGTGAAATATCCCTCTATGTGTCTATCTGACTTAGATTGTAATGTGCATGCCAAGTCACTTCAGTCATGTCTGACTCTTTGCAACCCTATGGGCCTTAACCCACTAGGCTCCTCTGTCAATGGAATTCTCCAAGCAAGAATATTAGAGTGGATTACCTTCAGGAGATCTTCTCCACTGAGGGATCGAACCCGAATCTCTTATGTCTCCTACATTGGCAGCTGCATTCTTTATCACTAATGCCACCTGGGAAGCCCTTTACCACTAGTGTCTGGGAAGAAGCCCAGTTCATAGTGTCCTCAATGGGATACATGCTATGAACAAAAAGGAATTGTATGCAAATCTCACATTTTAGTCTTTCCATTGTTTTCTGCTAAAAATTGTATTACTATTTTGAAATTATTATCTGAATATTGCTATTGCTGTGATTGTTATTCAGTCACCAAGTCACGTCCAACTCTTTGAGACCCCATGGACTACAGTATGCCAGGCTTCCCTGTCCTTCACTATCTCCTGGAGTTTGCTCAATTCATGTCCTTTGAATCAGTGATGCTATCTAACCACCTCATCCTCTGCTGCCCTTTTCTCCTTCTGTCTTTAGTCTTTCCCATCATCAAGGTCTTTTCCAATAAATCGACGCTTCACATCAGGTGGCCAAAGTATTGGAGCTTCAACTTTAGATTCAGTCCTTCCCCTGAATATTCAGGATTGATTTCCAGGATTGACTGGCTTGTTTTCCTTTCAGTCTTCTCAAGAATTCTCAAGAATCTTCTCCAGACTTCAGCCTTCTTTATGGTCCAACTGGTGGCTCAGACGGTAAAAGCATCTGTCTACAATGTGGGAGACCTGGGTTTGATCCCTCGGTCAGGAAGATCCCCTGGAGAAGGAAATGGCAACCCACTCCAGTATTCTTGCCTGGAAAACCCCATGGATAGGGGGAGCATGGTAGGCTACAGTCCAAGGGGTCACAAAGAGTCAGACATGATTGAGCAACTTCATTTTTCTCACATCTGTACATTACTGGAAAAATCAAGGCTCTGACTATGTCGACCTTTGTTGGCAAGTGATGTCTCTGCTTCTTAGGACACTGTTTAGGTTCGTCATAGATTTCCTTCCAAGGAACAAGCAACTTTTAATCTTGTGGCTGCAGTCACCATCCCCAGTGATTTTGGAGCTTGAGAAAATAAAATCTGTCACTGCTTTTATGTTTTCGCCTTCTATTTGCCATGAAGTGATGGAAACCAGATGCCATAATCTTAGTTTTTTTGAATGTTGAGTTTTAAGCCAGTTTTTTTTTTTTTTTCACTCTCCTCTTTCACCCTCATTCAAAGGCTCTTTAATTCCTCTTCAATTTCTGCCATTAGAGTGATATCATCTCCATATCTGAGGTTATTATTATTTCTCCCAGAAATCTAAATTCCAGTTTGTGATTCATCCAACCTGGCATTTCACATGATGTACTCTGAGTATAAGTTAAATATGTAGGGTGACAACATACAGCATTTATGTACTCCTTTCCTAATTTTGAACCAGTCAGTTGTTCCATGTAAGGTTATAACTGTTGCTTCTTGACCTGAATACAGGTTTCTCAGGAGACAGGTAGGTTGATGTGGTACTCTGATGTCTTTAAGAATTTTCCAGTTTGTTGTGATTCATACAATCAAAGGCTTTCTTGTAATGAAGCAGTAACAGATATTTTTTTCTTTCTGGAATTCCCTTGCTTTCTCTATGATCCAGCAAATATTGGCAATTTGATCTCTGGTCCCTCTGCCTTTTCTAAACCCAGCTTGTACATCTTGAAGTTCTCAATTCACATACTGCTAAAGCCTACCTTGAAAGATTTTGAGCATAACCTTACAAGCATGCGAAATGAGCACAATTGTCCAGTAGTTTGGATATTTTTTATCACAATAAGGTTTTCACCACAACAAGGCTATGATCCATGAAGGGGCTGAAGATTGTATGCTAAAGCAAAGAATTATCTTAATGATAAAGTATACATTTTTAAATTTCAGAGGTACTCTGTACTCTTACATATGAATTGGTGATATCAGTATAAACCCATGATTTATCTTTTTAAAAAATGTACATTTCTGGATCTATCCTTCTGAGCATGATGCAGTAAGAGAAATTGTATTCATTTTCCCACCTTTTAAACAACTAGAATATTGAACTAAATAAATGAAACTACTTTTAGACTTTGTACAACAGGAAGTATGATATTGTGATACCCGAGAGAAGAGAAGCCGATGGGATGAGCCCAGTGGGGCCTCAGTTTACCCCCAGGAGGTAGGTTGCAGGCCTCCATGCAGAGGAGGGAACCCAAAGAGGCACAGCAGACACACTGAACTGGGAATATTATTCAAGTCCCAAAATACGAAGGCAGCAGCGTTTGTGCGGCAGAGTAACAGAGGAGGAAGGTGCACAGGGAAGAATATCAGAGGTGTCTCCAGGCTTCTTAGCCAGAGTAATCCTTCAGTACACCCGTGAGAGGGAGGAAATTACCCAGGATCCTGAAATCAGCAGGACAAAGCAGTCCTGGGAATGGCAGTGGTGAGTGATCGAAGGGCTTCCAACTGGAGAATGGAAAACAAAACATAAACTCAATGTTGAAAACAAAGGCATTTGTTCTAATGATAAAATGAAAGACAGATGGAGAAGTAGCTAGATGGAAGGAGGAGAAAAGTGAGAGCTTAATAAATGGAGAGAAGCTTAGAACGTTACTGGATCAGCATGAGTGAGACAAGCTTTAGAGCCAATCTGGGGCTGTAGCCCTGAGAACAGAGGAGGGGCCGCATATGGTAAATGAGAGTCGACCCTGACAGTGCCGGTTCACAAGCTGAGTATAAAGAGACGCCAGAACAGCCTCCACGACGCTAATCTGAGTTTCAAGATGGGTGGTGATAATCATTCTCGAAGAATTAGAATACATGGGGACAATCAGAATTGGAGAATAATAATAACTAGAATTTCAGATAAGGTGACATTTAAGTGCATAGATTTAGCATAAAGTTACACATTGAGGCTGGAACTCAGGGAAAATGTTCAACTGTAGAGATATAGTAGCTTAGCAATAGAAGTAGAGGCTAACGAGGTCTGATGAGGAAGCCCCCTATTTTACCAGCATTTTCTCAAAAAAGACAAAAAGGGAAGCAGAACACACTTTGAACAAATTAATAGGAATGATCGAGGATTCTATCTTAGGGAAACATTATTTAGAAAAAGGGGTACGTAGATACACGTATATATTCATACATACATGCATGAGTACATACATGCACACAGATGTAAATGATACATGAAGACCGAGTGATGATGCTTAATTTATTGTGCTATGTTCAATATGACAAAAAACTATAGTTTTATTGTGTTTTCATTAAAAGCATTTTGGCTTGTTGTAATAGATCCCTTTTCTCACTCAGCCATGGAGACACAGTGTTCTTTTTTAAATATAAATTTATTTATTTTAATTGGAGGCTAATTACAATATTGTATTGGTTTTGCCATACATCAACATGAATCCGCCACAGGTATACACGTGTTCCCCATCCTGAACCCCTCTCCCTCCTCCCTCCCCGCACGGTGTTCTAAAAGCAAGTTAAAGTAAACATTAAATATTTTTCTATACAGTATTGTAAAGTAAAAAATTAAAATTAAAAAAATAACAAATAAATAAATTTAGGTTTCCAGTAAGATTTATTTTAAAATCTCTGGGAACTATCTTGCTCTCTTTTATAGTACTTACCATGCTATAACTTGACTTTTTAAAAATTGTGGATGAATGTCTGTCTCTTTTGCTATCCAGTAAGTTCTGGGAGAAGAAGACCAGGTCAGCTTTTATGCACCATATTTCCCAAATTCATAGAAAGTGAATGGGTACAATGTCAGCTCTCAGTGAGTGACTGTGAATAAATAAATAAACTTTTCAAAAATGCATTCATTCCATTATAAGTTGAACATAAAACTGAACATAAAGAAAATTAAATTCTTATGGTTTTATTTTTAAAATTTCATTTTAAGAAAAAGCAATATGCCTATTTGTGATATGCAAAATGTCCACATTCTAAATTCTTTCAGCCCAATGATTTATGCAGACTACAAGATCAGTCTACTTATTTTTCTTTGCCACAAAACATTTCTTTAATTCTCTACCATTTTTATCATTGATGCCACTATATGTCAGCATCTAGTTGATGGGTAGAGAGAAAAAATAAGAAACTGGCTGGTACTTCTGAATCCAAAGAACAATCTAAACCCTGGGGCTGAACCCACATCAGATGTTCTGATTCAATACATTAATAATGATAATGATCATAACATTTATTAATCCATTCCTGTGACAGGCATAACATTGAGTGATTTATGTGTATTCTTAAAATTAACAAAATAAAAAGCACTGCAATTTGGAGTTGAGGTGGGAAGAGATTAAGTAAATGTTCAAGATCAGACAGCTCGCAAACTGCTGCCTTCCTGCATATTCACACCTGTTGGACTTCAGCGCTGTCATTTTTAACACTTTCTCCAAGGCGCTGATTTGGAAAAACACACGGGATCTTATATACTATGTATGAGGCTTTATTCTGAGACTGGATAACTAAAAATTAACTTGTTCTCTTTTTGTGATGCTCTATACTACTCATGCATCAATATAAACAATGGGTCAGATGTGCACTCAGTCTGCAAAAGAGCTGCCACACCTGCTCAGTAACTCCCCACCCTTTTCAGTCACATTTCTCTCTTGGCCTTTCTGGAATATCTCAGTTTATCTCTCAAATGCATTTACAATATGGCAGTCAATTACTCTTCCTTCCCAAGGACAAAGCCCATGCTTTAAGGGTAGATGTGAGTCACTCCTTACAAGAATCCCAAACTGACCTGGGTTGCTCCACAGTTATCTTCCTTTTTCTTTTCCTTTCTTCTTTTCCCATTTCTGAAGGTAATATTTACCTTACCCTCACACGATTCATTCTTTTTTCTTTTTTCTGCATTCATTTTTCTCATTCTACGCTCTTATTTGGTCCCTGGTCGTGATACAGATGCTGTTGAGTGGGGGGCAATGGTGAGGACCCTTTCCTTGGATTTACAGTGATCTGATTAGCAAGACCTGGATGATGACTGCAAGTGAGTGTTAGGATGGCCTGAGTGAGGAGAGGGCGCTTGAACTGAGACAGGAATAGCAAGAAGAAATCAGTCAGTGCAGGTGCAGAGACAAATCATTTCAAATGTCAATGACAAAGATTCTAAAGCGAGGAGGAACTTGGCATGTTTGAGGTCCATTAAAAGATCCCTATAGTTGGAACATCATGGAGGAAGTAGTGGTGAAAGACGAGGTCAGTGGCAAAAGCAATGGCAAGGAGTTATTTAATGGCAGTGAAAGATTTTATAGAGGGAAGAATTATGATCTAATTTCTCTTTTAGAAAGATCACTGTGACTACCAAGTAGAGAATGGCTTATATTGAAACAGAAATGGAAGAAGAAAGACCTTAAGTGAGAAGTGATACAGACTTAGTGCATCAGCAAATAATGAAGATGGAAAGGGTAAACACATTAGCAATGGATGTTGAAAGCAAGGGCAATGTATCTTGCTGCTAAATTTAATAAGACCAAAATTCTAAAGTAACTGGCTGGAGAAGTAAGCTATTTCAAGACTTGGAGAAAAGACTGAAAAATTAATAGGGACAGAATTTCAGTTTAGGAAGATGAAAAATTCAGGACATGAATAATGGTAACAGTTGCACAATAGTGTGAATGCACTTAGTGCCTCTGAACTGTACAGTTAAATATGGTGAAAATATTTTATATTATGTGGTTTTTACCACAGTAAAAAACATTTCTAAAAAAGAAAAACAAATGCAAATACCAAAGCCAAATATAAATTAAAAGCAAGTACAAAACAGCCCAGCTGTCCATGGTGGGCTCTCTGGTGGTTGACTCATAGCAGTAGGGGGAGGAGGGTTTTCATTTTTCTCTGTTTAGTTCAAATTATTCATTACTCACATATACAAAGCAGAAAGGAAAAGAATGATTTCAATTTGACAAAAAGCAATACCTCTCTGTTAAAGATTAAAAAGTACAAAAGGGTTTGAAGAAAATAAAATTCATCAGTAACTCTCCTTCAAATTAAATCAGCTCAGTTTGGATGCTCATTTGGGTCCAATTCTTTGAGACCCAATAGACTGCAGCAGGCCAGGTCTCCCTGTCCATCACCAATTCCCAGAGTTTACCCAAACTCATGTCCATCGAGTCGGTGATGCCATCCAACCATCCCATCCTCTGTCATCCCCTCCTCCTCCCACCTTCAATCTTTCCCAGCATCAGGGTCTTTTCAAATGAGTCAACTTTTTGCATCAGGTGGCCGAAATATTGGAGTTTCAGCTTCAGCATCAGTGTCCTTCCAAAGAACATTCAGGACTGATGTCCTTTAGAATCGACTGGTTGGATCTCCTTGCAGTCCAAGCGACTCTCACGAGTCTTCTCCAACACCACAATTCAAAAGCATCAAATTAAATAGATAGATAAATATATAGATAGATAGGAACCAACAACTAGAGTCTTAATTGAGCTGTGATAGATCTGACACATCAGTTAGACATTACACAGAGACAGGAATAGAAAGTAGGATATAAGACTTTGAAATTCAGAAGAGCAGTCAAGGCTAGAAAAACAAAGTTATGAGAAATCAATAACTGGCTGACAATGGAGCCATGTGACCTGATATTGGAGAAGGAATGAAGGTAATGATCTCAGAAGAAAAAACTATAGGATAGAATTTCTCCATTTTCTCAGTGTTAACATTTATATTTTCATCTATTTCAATTATTTCAAAGGCCTATCATGAGATGTGTGTGTGTGGGGTATCAGTAGCTCAGTCGTGTCTGACTTTTTGTGACCCCATGGACGTTCTCCATGGAATTTTACATGCAAGAATACTGGGGTGGGTTGCCTTTTCCTATTCCAGGGGACCTTCCTGACCCAGTAATTGGACCTGCATCTCTTGCATCTCCTGCATTGGCAGGCGGTTCTTTACCCCTAGTATATACTTCATATATGGGTATATTATGGGTATAGTATTGCTTCATATATGAGTATCTGGTCCCCAGCTACTCTGCAAACTCTTTAAAGGAAGTGACCTGTGTTTGTTGATTTTGGTATCATCCACTGTGCCTTGTTTTAATGAAAGTCTGCATTGAAATAAAATGAATTGAAAGAAGGAGTCCATAGAGTCAGAGAATTTTTGTGAGTTATTTAATAAGAGCATTTTTCACTTTTCTTTTTAAACCCAATTGAAAAAATAATAGGTTTTACATTCCTGAGATGCTATTGCTTCTGCTTATTTTAAAAGAAAACATTTTCTTTTTTTGAACCACTCTTCTCAGGATATTCACATAAAGAGCTCTATAATGAAAATCTTTTCCTGGCTGTTTTCACTTACAAAATTACTATTTCATCATTTCTGTAAGTATTTGGAATGTGGCAGCATAAGACTCTGGTTAGTTTGAACTCCCCTAGAAGCAGAGAGTGAAAGTTGATCAGTCCTGTTTAACTCTTTGGGGCCCATGGACTGTAGCCTACCAGGCTCCTGTCTAAGGGATTCTCCAGGAAAGAATACTGGAGTGGGTAGTCTTCTGGTCCCATCACTTCATGGCAAATAGACAGGGAAATAGTGGAAACAGTGGCTGACTTTATCTTTCTGGGCTGCAAAATCACTACAGATGGTGATTGCAGCCATGAAATTAAAAGACGCTTACTCCTTGGAAGGAAAGTTATGACCAATCTAGACAGCATATGAAAAAGCAGAGACATTACTTTGTCAACAAAGGTCCATCTAGTCAAGGGTATGGTTTTTCCAGTGGTCATGTATGGATGTGAGAGTTGGACTATAAAGAAAGCTGAGCGCCTAAGAATTGATGCTTTTGAACTGTGATGTTGGAGAAGACTCTTGAGAGTTCCTTGGACTGCAAGGAAACCCAACCAATCCATCCTAAAGGAGATCAGTCCTGGGTGTTCATTAGAAGGACTGATGCCGAAGCTGAAACTCCAATACTTTAGCCACCTGATGCAAAGAGATGACTCATTGGAAAAGACCCTGCTGCTGGGAAAGATCGAGGGTAGGAGGAGAAGGGGATGACAGAGGATAAGATGATTGGATGGTATCACTGACTCAATGAACATGGGTTTGGGTGGACTCCAGAAGTTGGTGATGGACAGAGAGGCCTGGCGTGCTGCGATTCATGGGGTCACAAAGAGTCGGACACGACTGAGCGACTGAACTGAACTGAGTCATTCCCTTCTACAGGGCATCTTCCCAACCCAAGGATTGAACCCAGGTCTCCCACACTGCAGGCAGATGCTTTACCATCTGAGCCACCAGGGAACCCAGAGCTAAGATTTGAGTGGAAGTAGTTCATTTGGAAACACTGGAGAGAAATATGGGGGAGTCAGCAAGTGAGACAGGAAAGAGGAAGAGAAAATCAAGAGCTCTATTATCAAGAAAATTACTACTGTGGGTGACTAGAACTTGATCTGCCTGGGAAATTTGAGGAGGAAGTGTCAAAGATAGAGTTTAGGGCTGAGAGAACATTTCTTGGGTCGCTTTGCCCAGAACCATTCAAGTCCCCAGCCCTCTCCTCTGTTCTGGGTCCAGGCGAGTGATCTTCCATGCCCAGGAGAGCCTAGGACCAGTCTAGGTGATGCTGGCTACTGGAAGCTGGAAATGGGTGTGTCCTGGCCTGAAAAGTCAATTGTGTGAGGAACATGCATAAGACACTCAGTGAGAGAGAATGACAGCAATCTGATTCAATAAGGTTTTAAGGAGCCAACTGATTTCAGTTCAGTTCAGTCGCTCAGTCGTGTCCGACTCTTTGCGACCCCATGAATTGCAGCACGCCAGGCCCCCCTGTTCATTACCATCTCTCGGAGTTCACTCAGACTCACGTCCATTGAGTCCGTGATGCCATACAGCCATCTCATCCTCGGTCGTCCCCTTCTCCTCCTGCCTTCAATCTTTCCCAGAATCAGGGCCTTTTCTAATGAGTCAGCTGTTCTCATCAGGTGGCCAAAGTATTGGAATTTCAGTTTCAGCATCAGTCCTTCCAATGAATATTCAGGACTGACTTCCTTTAGGATGGACTAGTTGGATCTCCCAGAATGTCTAAGGGATTCTGTGTGTCTACAATCTAGGGTAGCTGTCCTTGAAAAGTAAAGAACAATACTTTTAAGTCCCTCTAAACAATAATGAGAGAAAGAGACAGTGAATATTTACGGTGATAAAATTATAAAATAATACTTGAATTTAAAATAAAACAGAAGGGAAAGCATCTATCTGGTCATTTCTTCATCTCAAGATGCAAGGATGTTAGAAAACTCATGTGTAAGAAAAAAGTGATTAGGGAAAATTAGTAGAAGAAGAATTTCAGAGGATTTTTTTTTAATTTTTAAATTAAAAAAAATTTTTAATGGATGGTGAGAATGCCATGTTCTAAATAATAAATAAAATATACATATACATAACTCTTTCTCTTTATCTTTTCAACCCACATGCCTTTCCTTTAATCTATGACATTCAATGTAAAGTATACCTAGAATAATTTGTGTTTTCTTAGGAAAAAAGTGCAAAATCATGATATGGTGCAGACAAAGGGTTACATTAAATGTTAGAATGGGCTGATCAAGCAGAGAGAAATCTTTTTTTTTTCAGAGTCACATATTAGAGCCAGCTACATGGCCATCATCAAACACAACTCATTTCCAGGAACCCTTCCTGAGTGTGATGCAGATCTGTCCACAGGATGACCTAGAAGACCCATCTGAAACAAACACTACACTAGACCCCAAGATTCTGATCACATGGTCAGTTGCCCCATTTATTATAGACATGTCTCAATGACAACACCACGATGATTTTTAATAATTTTTATTATATTTAGTCATACCGCATAGCATGCGGGATCTTCATTCCGCAGTTAGGGATCGAACTTATGTCTCTTGCAGTGGAAGCATGAAGTCTTAACCATTGGACCACCAGGGAAGGGAAGTCCCAAAATGACTTTTTTTAAACATGGACATTAGAAACAAGAAAGTACTGTGTGAAAAGAAAGCACACTGTATGTAAGTTAATAGAATTTCTGAGTAACAGTTAATATTTATGCCCACTGAATAACCACTCGTGGATCACAGTAATGTCTTGGTGAGTAACTAATGCTTCCACAGTCTTGGACAGAGGAGCTTTTCTTCACAGATGAGTAGAGACAAAGTCTCATCTTAGTACTTGTTTATTTCTGGTACCTATGTGTAAATTTCCTGGTTTTTATAGATTCTTGCTCACTTGGCTTGGGCTCCCAGATTTCTTCTGTACTATTCCCAGTCTCAGATTTGTTTCCACCACAAAATGATCTCTGCTATTACTTACAACACACAGTCCCCACTGCAAAGCCTCTGTAAAATGTTGCATTATTCTATGCTGACCTCAGGGTTTAATGTCTTTTGCTTACTTTTTGCACATGGTTCTCTGGTCCATTAATGACAAAGTTTATGTATCTTTTTGCCCCACAGCTTTTATTTACTTACTGTCATGTTGACCAGTTCAGGTGCTATGATTACAATATTCGGTGCCACACCCCAACTTCATACTCAGTACTTGCCTTTATTCTTTTTGTTCCAACTTATCCCTGAGCTATTACTTTTATTATGACAATTATCAGCATAAGGCCACCAGCTATATCTCAGTAATAAACACCCATTGTATTCTGCTCTGCTTATAACTCGAGATGTAGCCTTTATAGCTAAGAATTATCTGTTTTTATTGCCCCTGTCTTTTTTTATCTAGTTAGCCACAAATTTCAACATTAATATCTTTTCCCCTATGAAACATTTTCCTTCTTTTTTCAAACTTTCCTTTTTGTTGAATTTAACTAGCAAAGAGCAGTTCTGAGCCTCTTCACACATACATAAAATCTGATCCATATGGAAGGAGACGGATGGAGAGAGAAAACAAAATTTTTTATTATTAATGACTCAACTCTGCATTTTTATGTCTGGCCGCCCTGGGATTTCTTTGGAAGGAATGATGCTAAAGCTGAAACTCCATTACTTTGGCCACCTCATGCGAAGAGTTGACTCATTGGAAAAGACCCTGATGCTGGGAGGGATTGGGGGCAGGAGGAGAAGGGGACGACCGAGGATGAGTTGGCTGGATGGCATCACTGACCCGATGGACATGAGTCTGAGTGAATTCCGGGAGATGGTGATGGACAGGGAGGCCTGGCGTGCTGCGATTCATGGGGTCGCAAAGAGTCGGACACGACTGAGCGACTGAACTGAACTGAACTGATCTGAAATCGGGTTAATCAAAATTGAGAATTAGAATGCAACCAGTTCATAAATAGTGTCAAAAAATACATATGAATATATTTGCAGTCAAAAGTAAAATTGACATAGAAAACTTTGAAACTTTAGTTTGAAAAAGAAACTTTTTATTTCTTTACCTGAAACTAAAATATACATAGTGGCATATATCTGTGAATATTCTTGTTTTGAAAATATAAAAGATGGCAGTGCAATCCAACCACACATTATATTGAAGGTGAACATTTATCTTTATATTAAGAGATCAGAGGTGAGGGGATTGAGGGTGGAGGAATTCATGGAAGAGGACTATAGGGTAGAGACATTAAAAAAAAAAAAAAACATATTCTATATTGATGTACCAGTTTCTTTCTCTCTTTTTTCTTCTTAGCTTCTTGTCCCAGCTTTGATTGATAGTCCTTTATCCCGCTGTTCTCAGAGGTAGTATTAAGTTGGACATAATGGCCTAATTGAAATTCCAGTTTCAATGACTCTCTTATAACTGGGGCCATTTGTTAAGTACTTTCTATGTTTCAGAACTTTACAAACTTTACTGATGTACTATGGTAGAGAGATTAGTAGCATGAACAACAAACGCTAGATGCTTGGTTTTGAATTTCTGTATTCCACTTTCTAGTAGTTTATTTAACTTATCTTCATCACAAAATTACATCAGTATTAACATCTACCTTATGAAATTATCTAAAACATTAAGCTATTTGGAAGGCCTTAAGATGATTTGGCAAATATTTACTATTTCAACAAATATATATTGAATGTCAGATAGGCATTAAACACAAGTTAGGGTCTAACAGTTATCTCATTAGAGAAAATAAAAACTCCAGTCTTTATGGAGTTTATATTTTAATACTATCTTATTTAAACTCTGAAGTACTATCCTCATTTTTACAGTAAGGAAATGGAGTTCAGAGCTGTGATGTGATTCATCCAGGCAGCTAATCAAGTAAGCGATGATTTGCAGAGCCAAAATCATGCACAGCCAGTTTAGCTCTGGCTACTAAGCATCATGCAGTGTGTACAGCAAACATCTCTTGAGCTTCTACTAGACACTAGTCACAAGATCAGCCACCCACACTGTACACACAAGCAGTGAGAGGCAAGCTGTAAACACTTTCAGGCTTCAAGGTGATGCTTCCAGAAACCTTGACTATAACTAAGAGAGGCTGAGACCTGGGACCCTCTGCTGCAGTGCTGCAATGCTTGCACCTAGACAAACATCTCCTCCAGCAACAAAGCACAAGAAACTATAAGGGACTAAAATTAACTGCAAGCATGCACAATTGGGGCATATTCTGGACAGAAGATACAAGAGGACAGAAGACACACACTGCCACTTCTGAAGGGCCAGGAGCAAAAAGAGGGTGCTGGGAGCAAACACCGTCACCTGAAGGGTGGGCAAATCACTGGAAGCCACCCCTCCAGCCCGACCTCTGGACACACCCCACAGAAGGAACCAGCTCAGGGAGTGAGAAGGCAAGGGAACATGCTGTTTGTTCCTACTCTCCTCTGCTACAGCAGGGGCCTCAATAAAGCCTTGCCTGAATTTCTTCCTGGCCTTGGGTCAATTTATATTGATTAAGGAAGGCCAAGAACCCTGGTTGGTATCATAACCACTCTCTGATGCTCCCCATTGCCCCATAGACACCCTGTGCTCCCCTGCTGCTGGACGTTTCTTCTATGAGGGATGTACCTCTGGCAGGGAAGAAATTAAGAAGCAAGTCACTTCTGTCCAAAATTATTAAAGAGTCATTTACACAGTAAATTGTAGAAGGAGTATACATACCTCGTTTGCTGAAATTTAAGGATGGAATCAAATCACTGATCATCAGGGAAATGAAAATCAAAAACAGAAAGAGACATCACATCATACCTGTTAGAATGGCTGTCATCAGGAAGACAAGAGACAGCCAAGTACTGGATGTGGAGAAAAGGGAACATTTGAGCTCTATTGGTGGAAATTTAATTGGTTCAACAACTATGGAAAGCAGTAGGAAGGCTCCTCAGAAAATAAAAAATAGTTCTATTAATACCCTATGATCTAGCATTCCTACTCCTGGCTATTTATGAAAAGGGAATAAAAGCAGAACGTCAGACAGATATCTACATGCCCACGTGTATCACAGCTTTAGTCACAGTAGCCAAGATATGGAAACAACCTAAATGCCTGTCAAGGGATGAATAGATTAAAACCATCTGAGATACAAACACACACACACACACACACACACACATGAATATCAGTCATGAGAAAGAAGGAAATCCTCTCATTTACAACAACATAGAGGAAACTTGAGGGCATTCTGTTAAATGAAATAAGTCCAAAAAAGACAAATATTGTATGATTTCAATTATATGTGGAATCTTTAGAAGCCCAACTAACAGAAACAAAGAGTAGAAAGGTAGTTACCTTTCTGGGCTGGGAGCAAAGGGAGAGGAGTTTGCCAAAGGTTACAAACCTGCACTTGGAAAATGAATAAGTTGTCAAGATCTAATGCACTGCATCCTGATTAGAGTTCACAATTATGTATTACATACTCCAAAGTGGCTAAAAAACTAGGTGGTAAATGTTCTCACCACAAAAAAGAAATGACACATGACTTGGTGGAGATGTTAGCTCACTGATGGTAGTCATATAGCCATATATAAATGGAGAAAATCAACTCTTTGTACACTTTAAACTGACACATTCAGTCCAGTTCGGTCACTCAGTCGTGTCTGATACTTTGTGACCCCATGAACCGCAGCACTCCAGGCCTCCCTGTCCATCACCAACTCCCAGAATTTACCCAAACTCATGTCCATTGAGTCGGTGATGCCATCCAGCCATCTCATCCTCTGTCATCCCTTATCCTCCTACCCCTAATCTTTCCCAGCAGCAGGGTCTTTTTAAATGAGTCAGCTCTTCACATTAGGTGGCCAATGTATTGGAGTTTCAGCTTCAACATCAGTCCTTCCAATGAACACCCAGGACTCATCTCCTTTAGGATGGACTGGTTGGATCTCCTTGCAGTCCAAGGGACTCTCAAGAGTCTTCTCCAACACCACAGTCCAAAAGCATCAATTCTTCAGCACTCTGCTGCTGCTGCTAAGTCACTTCAGTCGTGTCCAACTCTGTGCGACCCCATAGACAGCAGCCCACCAGGCTCCCCCATCCCTGGGATTCTCCAGGCAAGAACACTGGAGTGGGTTGCCATTTCCTTCTCCAATGCATGAAAGTGAAAAGTGAAAGTGAAGTCGCTCAGTCGTGTCCGACTCTTAGCGACCCCATGGACTGCAGCCTACCAGGCTCCTCTATCCATGGGATTTTCCAGGCAAGAGTACTGGAGTGGGGTGCCAATGCCTTCTCTGCTTCAGCACTCAGCTTTCTTTGTAGTCCAACTCTCACAGCCATATATGACCACTGGAAAAATCATAGCCTTAACTAGACGTACCTTTGTTGGCAAAGTAATGTCTCTGATTTTTAATATGCTGTCTAGGTTGGTCATAACTTTTCTTCCAAGGAGCAAGTATCTTTTAATTTCATGGCTGCAATCACCATCCGCAATGATTTTGGAGCCCCAAAAAATAGTCAGCCACTGTTTCCACTGATTCCCACCTATTTGCCATGAAGTGATGGGACCAGATGCAATTTGATCTCTGGTTCTTCTGCCTTTTCTAAATGCAGCTTGAAAATCTGGAAGTACACAGCTCAGGTACTATTGAAGCCTGGCTTAGAGAATTTTGAGCATTACTTTGTTAGTGTGTGCAATGAGTGCAACTGTGCAGCAATTTGAACATTTTTTGGTGTTGCCCTTTTCAGTCCTGTGGCCACTGCTGAGTTTTCCAAATTTGTTGGCATATTGAGTGCAGCACTTTCACAGCATCATCTGTTAGGATTTGAAATAGCTCAACTGGAATTCTATCACCTCCACTTTTTTCACTCAGTTGTCTCCAACTCTTCACAGCTCCATGAATTGTAGCCCTCCAGGCTCCTCTGTCCATGGAATTCTCCAGGCAAGAATGCTAGATGGGTTGCCATTTCCTTCTCCAAGGGATCTTCTCAACCCAGGGTTTTAACCTTGGTCTCATGCATTGCAAGAAGATTCTTTGCCAACTGAGCCACCAGGGAAGATTGAATGTTGAGTTTTAAGCCAGCTTTTCACTCTCCTCTTTCCCCTTCATCAAGAGTCTCTTTAGTTTCTCTTCATTTTTCTGCCATTAGAGTGGTATCATCTGCATATTTGAGGTTATTGATATTTCTCCCACAATCTTGATTCCAGCTTGTGCTTCATCTAGCCTGGTGTTTCACATGATGTATTCTGCACATAAATTAAATAAGCAGAGTAAACATATACAGCCTTGATGCACTCCTTTCCCCGTTTTGAACCAGTCAATTGTTCCATGTCTGGTTCTAACTGTTGCTTCTAGACCTGCATACAGGTTGGTCGGGAAGGAGGTAAGGTGGATTGGTATTCCCATGTCATTAAGAATTTTCCACAGTGATCCACACAGCAAAAGGCTTTGGCGTAGTCAGTGAAGCAGTAGATGTTATTTTCTTGAATTATTTTGCTTTTTCTATGATCCAACGGATGTTGGCCTCTGGTTCCTCTCCTTCTTCAAAACCCAACTTCTACATCTGGAAGTTCTTGGTTCATGTACTGTTGAAGCCTAGCTTGAAGGATTTTTGACCATTCCCTTGCTAGCATGTGAAATGAGTGCAATTGTAGAGTAGCTTGAAAATTTTTTGACATTGCCTTTCTTTGGATATGGAATGAAAATGGACCTTTTCCAGTGCTGTGGCCACTGCTGAGATTTCCAAATTTGCTGGCATATTGAGTGCAGCGCTTTCAGTTCAGTTCAGTCACTCTGTCATGTCTAACTGATAGAGATCCCATGGAGAGCATCACTCCAGGCTTCCCTGTCCATCATCAGCTCCTGGAGTTTGCTCAAACTCATGCCCATTCAGTTGGTGATGCCATCCAACCATCTCATCTTCTGTCATCCCCTTCTCCTCCTGCCTTCAAACTTTCCCAGCATCAAGGTCTTTTCCAGGGAGTCAGTTTTTCACATCAGGTGGCCAAAACATTGGAGTTTCAGCTTTAGCATCAGTCTTTGCAATGAACATTCAGGACTGATTTTCTTTAGGATTGAGTGGTTGGATCTCCTTGTCCAGTCAAAGGAACTCTCAGGAGTCTTCTCCAACACCACAGTTCAAAAGCACCAGTTCTTTTGTGCTCTGCTTTCTTTGTGGTCCAACTCTCACAAGCATACATGACTACTGGAAAAATAATAGTTTGACTAGATGGATCGTTTTTTGGCAAAGTAATGTCTCTGCTTTTTAATATGCTGTCTAGGTTGGTCATAATTTTCTTCCAAGGAGCAAGCTTCTTTTAAATCCATGGCTGTAGTCACCATCTGCAGTGATTTTGGAGCCCAAGAAATTAAAGTCTCACTGTCTCCATTGTTTCCCTATCTATTTTCCATGAAGTGATGGGACCAGATGCTATGATCTTAGATTTTTTAATGTTGAGCTTTAAGCCAGTTTTTTTCACAAGAGTGAAAAAGCTTTCTCCTCTTTCACTTTCATCAAGAAGCTCTTTAATTCCTCTTTGATTTCTGCTGAAAGGGTGGTGTCAACTGCATATCTGAGGTTATTGATATTTTCCCAAAAATCTTGATTTCAGCTTGTAGTTTATCCAATCCGGCATTTCGCATATACTCTGCATATAAGTTAAATAAGCAGGATGACAATATACAGTCTTGACATACTCTTTTTCCAATTTGGAATCAGTCTGTTGTTCCATGTCCAGTTCTAACTGTTGCTTCTTGACCTGCATGCAGATTTCTCAAGAGGCAGATAAGGTGGTCTGATATTCCCATCTTTATGAATTTTCCAGAGTTTGTTGTGATCTACATAGTCAAAGGCTTTAGTGCAACACTTTAGCAGCATCATCTTTTAGGATTTGAAATAGCTCACTTGGGATTCTATCACTTCCACTAACTTTGCTGGTAGTAATATTTCCTAAAGCCCCCTTCACACCTTGAGATGTCTGACTCTAGGTGGGTGACTGAATCATTGTGGTTGTCTGAGTCATTAAGACTTTTTTTTTTGTACAGTTCTTTGTATTCTTGCTACCTCTTCTTTAACAGATACGTCATATCTAAGCCCACACCTTCTCCCACTCCACATCCCCCAATCTCTACTCTATTTTTCCACTCCACCCCCGAATTTCCATGTAAGTTTCTTTTAATCTGTGACTTTCTCCATTAATCTCATTCCACTGTCTGTCACATTCCAAGAATTCGTTTCTAGTCCATTGAAAGGATAGTTTTCCTATTTCTAGTTCTATTAAAGGTATTTTTAAAATATGCTGTTAAAATTGGGACTACCTCAAACTAAGAGATATTTGCAAGGCAAAGGAAAACATCAACGAAATGAAAGAGCAACCTGTGGAATGGGAAAAAAAAATTGCAATAATACGTTTGATAAGGAATTGTCAACAAAAAAATGTACAACATGAAACATAGAAAATGTACAACATGAGCGTGCAAGTTAATTTTTATTTGGGGCAAAATGAGGACAATAGCCTAAGAGGCATCATTTCAGGTGTCTCTGAGAAACTTCAAAGGCACAGGGGAAGTCAATATATATGTGATTTTTGGTGAAGGGAGTAGCTGCAGTCAGGCACATATTTTTTGCAGGTTTCTGCTAGTCACAAGAAGCAGTAATCACCATAAAAGATTTTAACACTTTTCTAGATAGGAGGAGATAGAGCAGTTGGGCTCATAATATCAGCTCCTGAAATTATCTGACTATCTGAAGGCTTGTTCTGCCAGTTTTCCCCAGAGTAGAGTGCCGCATTCTTGCTCTCTGCTATGAGCTCCTCTCAGGGCCTGGTGAAAATCAACAGCTGCAGCACATAATTTAATCGTTGTAAAGGTAGATGTAAAGTGCAAATTTGTAGTTGACAGGATTAATATCCAAGATATATAAATAACTCGTGCAACTCAACAATAATAATAATCCTATTAAAGGATCTGGATAGACGTCTTTCCATGGAAGACTGCACAGATACATGAAAAGACACTCAGCATCACTGGTCATTAGGGAAATGTGAATCAATGAGATGTCACCACACATCAGTCAGAATGGCTATTATCAAATTCAGAAAAAACAAGAGCTGCCAAAAATTTGGAGAAAAGTGAACCCTTGTGCACTGTTGGTGGGAATGTAATTTGGTGTAGCAGCAGTGAACCTTTTATGGAAATTACTTTAAAAATTATAAATAAAACTACTTTTTGAGCCGACAATTATTCTTCTGAATATTTATCCAAAGAAAATGAAAATACTAACTTGAAAAGATATATGATCCTTCGTGTTTATTGCAGGTGGCTCAGTGGTAAAAAATCAGACTGTGATGCAGGAGCCTCAAGAAACACGGGTTTGATCCCTAGATCAGGAAGATCTGTTGGAGGAGAAAATGGCAACCCACTGCAGTACTTTTTCCAGTATAATCCCATGGAGGAGCCTGTTGGGCTAAGTCCATGGGGGTCACAAAGAGTCAGACATGACTAACTGGGTACGCATGCATGTTTATTGCAGCAATGTTTACAATAAGCAAAATATGGAAGCAATCTAAGTGTCCATTCATAGATGAGTGGATAAGGAAATTAGGCAAATGAGAGATAAATAGATACACATATCGTTACTTACCTGAGGCAGAGGCGGGGAACAAAATGGAAAAAGGGACTTAAAATGTACAAACTCCCAATTATAGAATAAATAAGTCATAGGGATGTAACACACACAATGGGGAGTATAGTTAATAATATCATGTTGTATATTTGAAAGTTCCCAGAAGAATAATTTTAAAAGTTTCATTACAAGAAAAATAATTCTGTAACTATGCATAATGACGGAAAGGCAATGGCACCCCACTCCAGTACTCTTGCCTGGAAAATGCTATGGATGGAGGAGCCTGGTAGGCTGCAGTCCATGGGGTCGCACAGAGTCGGACACGACTGAGTGACTTTACTTTCACTTTTCACTTTCATGCATTGGAGAAGGAAATGGCAACCCACTCCAGTGTTCTTAACTGGAGAATCCCAGGGACGGGGGAGCCTGGTGGGCTGCTGTCTCTGGGGTCGCACAGAGTTGGACACGACTGAAGCGACTTAGCAGCAGCAGCAGCAGCAAAGTTAATGTTTATGAAGACATTTTATGGAGACAAACTTAGAATAAGGTTTTTTTTAATATAAATTTATTTATTTTAAATGGAAGTTAATTGCTTTACAATATTGTATTGGTTTTGCCATACATCAACATGAATCCGCCACAGATATACACGTGTTCCCCATCCTGAACCCCCTTCCCTCCTCACTCCCCATACCATCCCTTTGGGTCATCTCAGTGCACCAGCCCCAAGCATCCAGTATCATGCATCGAACGTGGACTGGCGAAAATTACAGCATAATTATGTATATATAAATTGTCTTCAACTTAAAAAATATTTGTGTGAACAAACCAGAAACTAAAAGGAAATTTGTGAAAATATCAAAGATTTCATACTACTGAGTAATTTATTTTTTAATTTTAAACATTTTTATGTATTTTCTAAAGCACCTGTGGTGAGGAAATAATATCCCAATGGATAGTAAAAAAGCTATCTTAAAACTTAATCACCTGAAAAGTACTTGGCTTCTCAGTACCCTTCCCTTTTATTTCATGTCTAGCAATTTCCCCCTTTTGTACTAGCTTTCTAGGGCTGCTGTGACAAAGTACAAATAACTAAGTGGCTTAACAGGAATTTATTGGGTCCTGTTCTGGAGGCTAGAAGTCCAAACCATGGTGCCAACAGGTGCCCCTTTCCTGGGAAGCCTGTAAGGGAGAGTCCGACCTGCTTCTTTCCAGCTTTGGAGCCCTCTCACCCATCCTTGGTGTTTATGGACCGTTGACAGCATAGCTCTGGACTCTGGATCCCTCTTCAGATGGCACTCTCCCTCTGTCTTCACAGCACCTTCCCTCTGCGCAAGTTCGTCACTGCATTCAGATTTTCAGATTTATTTTTCTTCTAAGGATATCAGGTCATATTGGATTATGGAAATGTGCTGAATTAGCCTGCTATTGCTTAGAGGTGTCTTCTCAATTAGCTGGAAACGTCCTATGAGGGAAGGATCTGATTCATGGCTGGGTAAATACCCAGTAATGGTTTATGGGGTCAGGCACTAATGAGAGCCTGGAAGATGCTTTCCAGGACCTCGCCAATCATGGAACATAGGAACAGTGATGAACTACTTCACCTCAAGGCAGAAGAGGAACCTGGTTCACTGGAGACATCTTAGGAAAAAAAGGTTCGGGCTCTCTGAGAAGGGGCAGAAATTTCATGTTGGATAATATGCCCAGTGATCCTTTAAATGTCTTCCTTAATTTATGACAGTGATATTTTGCTTACAGAAACCTCTCTTGCAATCGGTAATAACTGTTTCAAAGTAGGAAATAATAGCACAAAGCTACAGCCAGTTTCTTTGCTTTCCTTTCATTTTCTGCATTCAAACTATAAGAAGGGAAAATGCATAATAAATACGGCAATTTAGGTGATCTTGGCAATTCTTAGTAAGATGTATTGAAGGTATCAATTAAATGCTCAGGAAATACTAAGCATTACTCATGAAATAGGCTATAGATTCAATCTTCAAAGGATCCTTCTTTATTTAGTCTTGAAGATAGTAAGAAGGAAATCTGGGAATATTGAAGTATTAATAATTTTTTTTATTCCTTCCAAATCCCTCTTCCTTTAGCAGCCCATATAAAGAGTTGTGTTCTGAGGATTTTCCTGGTGGTGGAAACAGGACTCCATGTTTCCAATGCAAGAGGCCTGGGTTCCATCCCTGCTCTGGGAAGTAAGATCCTGCATGCTTCACAAAAAGGAAATAAAACAGCTAGATAGTTTCTTAAAAAAAAAAGTAGTATTCTGGCATGCATTATGAATTACATTCAGAGGGAGAATTTTTATTTTAAAGCTACTATGGATTCTGTGTCAGCATATATTATTTACATCTATGTGTCATATTACATGGCAATTTATTTTCATTCATTCCCACATTTAAAATGTGTGTCTTGCGTGAGATTGCATCCATGGGCAGACATGCAGAACTAATTCCAGAGGCAGTTCTCTCACAGAATCAGTCCTAAACCATTATCCCAGCATGAATTTGTGGCACCATACCGGAAGAAGACATCATTTCTTTTAGGAATAATAATTTGCAGGGGAGGTTGCTGTCCGTTCAGGCTTACTATAGCAGAATGAGTGGCTTTGACACCATGAAGATTTTTCAAGCCAATCCCAAATTATAGACTTGTGTGTTGCCTCTGAAGAAACTTGGCTAAATGGAAGGCCTATATTAGAAATTTTCCATATACAAATGTAAGTACTGTTATTATATTCAAGCCCAGATTATACTAGAATATCATTTTTGGTTGTTACTCTAAGTGAAATATATCAAAATATCTTAGCTCTAAGTACAATTCAAGCAAAACCGGCATTTCAAAAAGATGGTCTCAAGGTCATCTGCAGGCAATCCTTAAAGCTGTACAGCTCAATTAATGCTATTAATTGTGGCTCAGGCTTCCCAGGTGGCTCAGTGGTAAAGAATCTACTTGTCAGTGTAGGAGACAAAAGAGACACAGGTTCGATCCTGGGTGGGAGAGATCCCCTGGAAAAGGAAATGACAACCTACTCCAGTATTCTTGCCTGGAAAATTCCATGGACAGAGGAGTCTGGTGGGCTACAGTCCCTGGGGTTACAAAGAGTCAGACACTACTGAGCACACACACACACACACACACACACACACACACACACACCCCTTCTCAAAAGACTTGTTTTTCAAAGGACTTTGTTTTGTCTTCATTTCTCTCCCCTATTCCATATTTACCATAATCTCTATGATATTGAATGCAAAGAAATGCTGCAAAATTCCAGACAGATGTTTTGCATCCATGAATTGGCCTTAACATAAACTGGTTCCTAGCTAACCAGCTATGTATCTGCTGGCTTATAGGCCCAGCTTCCTCTTAGACTATTTTTCCAGTATACATTATTCTCCTGTCTTGAATTTCTCACCACTTGATCATTATTGGGATAAGTAAGAATGCAGAATTTCATTTTGTGTTTAACTAAGAGAAAAGCTATTTAATAGTTGGTGGTGGTTTCTCTATCTTGTCATAGAGATATCCAACTCTAAACTGTGAAAAGTTTCAGCCACACACACTCCCCATTTATTATGTCAAAGTAAAGCAAGTAAGCCACTATGTATGTTTTGGCTTTGTTTTAAGTGTGGGTGTTGGTGATGGTATGTTATTAACACAATGACTACCCCACTGTACATCTTTGCATCCATGAGTTTGCTTAAAGGAGAAATCTGAATGGATCAAGAGTGGCACATACATACCTTCACTTTGACATATGAATCTTTAGAAAAGTTAAACAGACTGAAGGTTGCCCCATGAAACTAGAGCAGTGTTCCCCAAGAGAAAACTGTTTTGAAAGGTGTGGTTTGGTCCATGAATTGCCATTGAGGAGGTCTAGTTCTCTGAACTGTGTGACAGATGCTGGGGTCCCTCCTTCTGAATCCCTTGGATAGCATGAGTGGATGAGTCTCAGGAAAAAAGGCTGTAGATATGAATAAAAGTGTTTCTCTGAGCCTGACCCTAGGGACAGGAATATTTCTTCTTGGAGCTCTTGTTATTTGAATATGAAAATAAATACAATTTGTCTTCTACTGCAGTAGAAAAAATGCAGCACACCAGGAATATTTAACACAAATTATATTTTCTTGCATTTTGTAAATTGCTTATGGATAGTAGTTTCATTTTTGAACTGTATCATTAACATCTTTTTGTTTTATGATGACATCATCAATTGCTTTAATTTGTATATAGTGCACACCTGATATGTGATTTTTAACTAAATTATATTTTCTCTTTAAATGACTTTATGGTTTACAATGTGCTTTCACTCACACACACACACACACACACACACACACACACACACACACACACACCTATCTAACAACAATGCCAAGAGGGGATTGTGCCAGATAAAATTATTTCCCTGAAACTTCAGGAAATAGGGATTTGTTCATGGGTAAAATCTTGAGCTAAGAACTGGGAGAACCGAAATTCAAACACAAATGCGTACAATCTTAAAGCATTGCTATTCCACTTACCACCACAAGAGGCACTCTGGTGTCCCTTAAGCCAACTGTCAGCCACAGGCTTCTTTTCTCCTTTTTCAACCCATCGCTAAGTGAAACTTTCACCAGATGACCACAGCGTTCAACAGTAGAGGCTGAGCCGTGTCTGGCACCCCTCAGTACCTGACCCCTAGAGACTTCATATCTGGAACTTCACCATCAGCTACGCAACATGGATAGCTTCTGTGCCCTATTAGAGCCTTCACTTGAAACAGAAGACATTAAAGAGCAGAAGGAAGCGAAGTCAGCAGAAAGGGAACAGGAAGGAGAAAGAACTACTAAGAAAGACATTTGTTGTGGGAGATTCTCATAGGAGTTTCCTGAGCCATACAGCAAATTCCCATTGGCTATCTATTTTACATATGGTAATGAAAGTTTCCCTGATACTCTTTCTATACAGCTCACCCTCTCCTCCCCTCTCCCCATGTTCATAAGTCAATTCTCTATGTCTTTATTCACTGTTTCCCTGTAAATAAATTCTTCAGTATCATTTTTCTAGATTCTGTATATAGGTGTTAGAATATGATATTTATCTTTCTCTTTCTGACTTACTTCACTCTGTATAATAGGTTCTAGGTTCATCCACCTCATTAGAATGACCTAAAGATGTTCCTTTTTATGGCTGAGTAATATTCCATTGTGTATATGTACCACAATTCTTTACCCATTCATCTGTCAATGGACATGTAGGTTACTTCCATGTTCTAGCTATTGTAAATAGTGCTGCAATGAACGATGGGATGGATGTGTCTCTTTCAATTTTGGATTCATCAGGGTATATGCCGAGGAGTCGGATTGCTGGCTCATATGGTGGTTTTCAGTTCAGTCACTCAGTCATGTCCAATTCTTTGCGACCCCATGAATTGCAGCATGCCAGGCCTCCCTGTCCATCACCAACTCCTGGAGTTCACTCAGACTCGCATCCATCGAGTCTGTGATGCCATCCAGCCATCTCTTCCTCTGTCGTCCCCTTCTCCTCCTGCCCCCAATCCCTCCCAGCATCAGAGACTTTTCCAATGAGTCAACTCTTCGGATGAGGTGGCCAAAGTACTGGAGTTTCAGCTTTAGCATCATTCCCTCCAAAGAAATCCCAGGGCTGATGGTTTTAGTCCTAGTGTTTTAAGGAATCTCCATAACGCCTTCCATGAGTTCAGTTCAGTCACTCCGTTGTGTGTGACTCTGCAACCCCATGGACTGCAGCACACCAGGCCTCTCTGTCCATCACCAACTCCTGGAGTTTACTTAAACTTATGTCCATTGAGTCAGTGATGCCATCCAACCATCTCATTCTCTGTCGTGATCTCCTTGCAGTCCAAGGGTCTGTCAAAATTCTTCTCCAACACCACAGTTCAAAAGCATCAATACTTCACCACTCAGCTTTCTTTAGAGTCCAACTCTGACATCCATACATGACTGCTGGAAAAACCATAGCTTTGACTAGACGGACCTTTGGTGGTAAACTAATGTTTCTGCTTTTAATTATGCTGTCTAGGTTGCTCATAACTTTTCTTCTAAGGAGTAAGCATCTTTTAATTTCATGGCTGCAGTCATCATCTGCAGTGATTTTGGAGCTCAAATAAATAAATAAATAAATAAAATTTCTCACTGTTTCCATTGTTTCCCCATCTATTTGCCACGAAATGATGGGATCAGATGCCAAGATCTTAGTTTTCTGAATGTTGAGTTTTAAGCCAACTTTTTCACTCTCCTCTTTCACTTTCATCAAGAGGCCCTTTAGTTCTTCACTTTCTGCCATAAGGGTGATGTTGTCTGCTTATCTGAGGTTATTGATATTTCTCCTGGCAATCTTGATACCAGCTTGTGCTTCATCCAGCCCAGCATTTCTCATGATGTACTCTGCATATAAGTTAAATAAGCAGAGTGACAATATATAGCCTTGATGTACTCTTTTCCCAATTTAGAACCAGTCTTTTGCTCCATGTCCAGTTCTAACTGTTGCTTCTTGACCTGCATACAGATTTCCATCTTCCATAGTGGCTATATTAATTTACATAACCACCAACAGTGCAAGAGTGTTCCCTTTTCTCCACACCCTCTCCAGTATTTATTGTTTGTAGACTATTTGATGATGGCCATGCTGACTGGTAAGAGGTGATATCTCATTGTAGTTTTGATTTGCATTTCTCTAATAACAAGCAATGTTGAGCCTCTTTTCATGTGTTTGTTAGCTATCTGTGTGTCTTCTTTGGAGAAATGTCTGTTTAAATATTTTTCCCATTTTTCGATTGGGTTGTTTATTTTTCTAGTATTGAGTTGTATGAGCTGCTTGTATATTTTGGAAATTAATCTTTTGTCAGTTGTTTCATTTGCTATTATTTTCTCACATTCTGAGGGTTATCTTTTCACCTTGTTTATAGTTTCCTTTGCTGTGTAAAGCTTTTAAGTTTAATCAAGTCCCACTTGTTTGCTTTTTTTTTTTTTTAATTTCCATTACTCTAGGAACTGGGTCATAGAGGATCTTGCTTTGATTTATGTCATCAAGTGTTCTGCCTATGTTTTCCTCTAAGAGTTTTATAGTTTCTGGTCTTACATTTAGGTCTTTAATACATTTTGAGTTTCTCTTTGTGTATGGTGTTAGGAAGTGTTCTAATTTCATTCTTTTGCATGTAGCTGTCCAGTTTTCCCAGCACCATTTATTGAAGAGGCCGCCTTTGCCCCGTTGTATATTCTTGCCTCCTTTGTCAAAAATAAGGTACCCGTAGGCACGTGGGTTTATTTCTGGGCTTTCTATCTTGTTCCATTGGTCTATATTCCTGTTTTTGTGCAGTACCATACTGTCTTGATGACTGAGGCTTTGTAGTATAATCTGAAGTCAGGAAGATTGTTTCCTCAAGCTCCATTCTTTCTCAAGACTGGTTTGGCTATTCAGGGTCTTTTGTGTTTCATATGATTTGTCAAATTTTGTGTTCTAGTTCTGTGAAAAATGTCATTGGTAATTTGATAGAGATTGCATTGAATCTGTAGATTGTGTTTGACAGTATAGTCATTTTCACAGTATTGATTCTTCCTACCTAGGAACATGGAATATCTCTCCATCTGTTTATATTGTCTTTGATTTCTTAAATTAGTGTCTTATCATTTTTTGTGTACTGTTCTTTTGTTTCCTTAGGTAAGTTTATTCCTAGATATTTAATTATTTTTGTTGCAATGGTGAATGGGATTGATTCCTTAATTTCTCTTTCTGATTTTTCATTTTTATAGAAAAATGCAAGTGATTTCTGTGTATGGATTTTGTATCCTGCAACTTCGCTAAATTCACTGATTAGCTCTAGTAATTTTCTGATACTATCTTTAGGGTTTTCTATTTACAGTATCATGTCATCTACAGTGAGAGCTTTACTTCTTCTTCTTTTTTGATCTGGATTCCTTTTATTTCTTTTTCTTCTCTGATTGGTGTAGCTAGGACTTCCAGAACTATGTTGAATAATAGTGGTGAAAGTGGACACCCTTGTCTTGTTCCTGAGCTTAGGGGGGATGCTTCCAGTTTCTCACCATTGAGAATAATGTTTGCTGTGGGCTTATCATATATGGCCTTTACTATGTTGAGGTAGGTTCCTTCTATGCCCATATTTTGAAGAGTTTTAATCATAAATAAGTGCTGAATTTTGTCAAAGCTTTTTCTGCATCTATTGAGATGATCACATGGTTTTATCTTTCAATTTGTTAATATGGTGTTGATTGATTGATTTTTGAATATTGAAGAATAATTTCATCCCTGGGATAAACCCAACTTGATCATGGTGTATGAGCTTTTTGATATGCTGATGAATTCTCTTTGCTAAAATTTTGTTGAAGATTTTTGCGTCTATGTTCATCAGTGATATTGGCCTGTAGTTTTCTTTTTGTGGGTCGTCTTTGTCTGGTTTTGGTATCAGGTTGATGGTGGCATCATAGAATGAGTTTAGAAGAGTTTCTTCCTCTGCAATTTTTTTGAAAGAGTTGTAGATGGATAGGCATTATCTCATCTCTAAATGTTTGATAGAATTCTCCTGTGAAGCCACTTGGTCCTGAGATTTTGTTTTTTGGGAAATTTTTGATCATAGCTTCAATTTCACTGCTTGTAATTGAGTTGTTCATAATTTCTATTTCTTGCTGGTTCAGTCTTGGAAGATTGAAATTTTCTAGTAATCTGTCCATTCCTTCCAGGTTATCCATTTTATTGCCATATAGTTGTTCATAATAGTCTCATAATCCTTTGTATTTCTGTGTTGTCTGTGGTAACCTCTCCTTTTTCACTTATAATTTTGTTGATTTGATTCTTCTCTCCTTTGCTTGATGAGTCTGGCTAAAGGCTTGTCAATTTTGTTTATTCTCTTAAAGAACCAGCTTTTAGTTTTATTAATCTTTATTATTGTTTCCTTCATGTTTTTTAATTTATTTCTGCTTGGATCTTTATGATTTCTTTCTTTCTACTAATTTTGGTTTTTTTTTTGTTGTTGTTGTTGTTGTTTTTGTTCTTCTTCTTCTTTTTCCAGTTGTTTTAGGTGTAAAGTTAGGTTGTCTATTCAATGTTTTCCTTGTTTTTTGAGGTAGGATTGTATTGCTATAAACTTCCCTCTTAGAACTGCTTTTTCTGCATCCCATAGGCTTTGAGTTGTCCTGTTTTCATTGTCATTTATCTCTAGAAATTTTTTGATTCCCTTTTGATTTCTTCAGTAATCTGTGGTTATTTAGACATGTGTTATTTAATCTCCATGTATTTGTGTTTCTTACAGTTGTTTTTTTTTTTTCTTGTAATTGATATGTAGTCTCACAGCATTGTGGTCAGAAAAGATGTTTGATATGATTTCAGTTTTTGTGAATTTACTGAGGCTTGATTTTTGACCCAAGAGGTGGTCTATCCTGGATAATATTCCATGTGGACTTGAGATAAAGGCTTATTCTTCTGCATTTGGGTGGAATATCCTGAAGATATCAATGAGATCCACCTCATCTAATGTATCATTTAAGACTTGTGTTTTCTTATTAATTTTCTCTTTTGATGATCTGTCCATTGGTGTGAGTGGGGCATTAGAGTCTCCTACTATTATTGTGTTACTGTCCATTTCTCCTTTTATGTATGTTAGTGTTTGTCTTATGTGTAAAGTGCCCCTATGTTGGGTTCATGGATATTTACAATTGTTATGTCTTCCTCTTGGATTGATTCCTTGATTATTATGTAGCGTCCTTCCTTATCTTTTGTAGTATTCTTTATTTTAAGGTCTATTTTGTCTGATATGAGGATTGCTGGCTCCACCTTTCTTTTGCTTCCCATTTGCATGGAATATTTTCCCATCCTCTCACTTTCAGTCCATATGTGTCTTTAGGTCTGAAGTGGGTTTCTTGTAGACAGCATATATATGGGTTTTGTTTAGGTATCCATTCAGCCAGTCTTTGTCTTTTGGTTGGAGTATTTAATCCATTTACATTTAAAGCAATTATTGATATATATTTTCCTGTTGCTATTTTCTTAATTGTTTGTGGTTGATTTTGCAGATCATTTTTCTTCTCTTGTATTTCTTGACTAAATATGTCCCTTTAACATTTGTTGTAAAGCTGATTTGGTGGTACTGAATTCTCTTAACTTTTGCTTGTCTGAAAAGTTTTTTATTTCTCCATCAATTCTGAATGAAATCCTTGCCAGGTAGAGTAATCTTGGTTGTAGATTTTTTCCCTTTCAGTACTTTAAATTTATCCTGCCATTCCCTTCTGGCCTGCAGACTTTCTGCTGAAAGATCAGCTGTTAAGTGTATGGGATTTCCCTTGTATGTTACTTGTTGCTTCTTCTTTGTTGTTTTTAATATTGTTTCTTTGTGTTTAGTCTTTGTTAGTTTGATTAGTATGTGTCTTGGTGTGTTTCTCCTTGGGTTTATCTTTTATGGGACTTTTTGTGCCTCTTGGATTTGATTGCTATTTCCTTTTCCATGTTGGGGAAATTTTCAACTATAATCTCTTCAAAAATTTTCTCATACACTTTCTTTCTCTCTTATTCTTCTGAGACCCCTATAATTTGAATGTTGGTGTGCTTGATTTTGTTCCAGAGGTCTCTGAGACTATCCTCAGTTGTTTTCATTCTTTTTACTTTATTCTGTTCTTCAGAAGTTATTTCCACCATTTTATCTTCCAGTTCACTGATTCATTCTTCTGCTTCAGATATTCTGCTATTGATTCCTTCTAGAGTATTTTTAATTTCAGTAATCATGTTCTTTGTCTCTGTATGTTTATTATTTCATTCTTCTAAGTCTTTGTTAATTAATTCTTGCATTTTATGCATTCTGTTTTCAAGGTTTTGATCATATTTACAATCATTATTCTGAATTCTTTTTCAGGTAGTTTGCCTATTTCCTCTTCATTTATGTGGACTTCTGTGTTTCTAGTTTGTTTCTTCATTTGTGTAGTATTTCTCTGCCTTTTCATTATTATTTTTTTAAGTTACTATGTTTGAGGTCTCCTTTTCTCAGGCTTCAAGGAAAGTTGAATTCTTTCCTTGAAGAAGGTTGAATTCTTTCTTCCTTTGGTTTCTGCCCTCCTAAAGTTTGGGAAAGACTAGAGATCTCTTCAAGAAAATTAGAGACACCAAGGGAACATTTCATGCAAGGATGGGCTCGATAAAGGACAGAAATGGTATGGACCTAACAGAAGCAGAAGATATTAAGAAGAGGTGGCAAGAATACACAGAAGAACTGTACAAAAAAGATCTTCACGACCCAGATAATCATGATGATGTGATCACTCATCTAGAGCCAGACATCTTGGAATGTGAAGTCAAGTGGGCCTTAGAAAGCATCACTACGAACAAAGCTAGTGGAGGTGATGGAATTCCAGTTGAGCTGTTTCAAATCCTGAAAGATGATGCTGTGAAAGTGCTGCACTCAATATGCCAGCAAATTTGGAAAACTCAGCAGTGGCCACAGGACTGGAAAAGGTCAGTTTTCATTCCAATTCCAAAGAAAGGCAATGCAAAAGAATGCTCCAATTACCGCACAATTGCACTCATCTCACATGCTAGTAAAGTAATGCTCAAAATCCTCCAAGCCAGGCTTCAGCAATA
>SJYT01000329.1:116085-143439 GCA_006410635.1 Cephalophus harveyi
GACTCTTGAGAGTCCCTTGGACTGCAAGGAGATCCAACCAGTCCATTCTGAAGGAGATCAACCCTGGGATTTCTTTGGAAGGAATGATGCTAAAGCTGAAACTCCAGTACTTTGGCCACCTCATGCGAAGAGCTGACTCATTGGAAAAGACTCTGATGCTGGGAGGGATTGGGGACAGGAGGAGAAGGGGACGACCGAGGATGAGATGGCTGGATGGCATCACGGACTCGATGGATGTGAGTCTGAGTGATCTCTGAGAGATGGTGATGAACAGGGAGGCCTGGCGTGCTGCAATTCATGGGGTCGCAAAGAGTCGGACACGACTGAGCGACTGAACTGAACTGAAAGTTTGTCCAGCAGTTTGTGAAAGCTTTGTACGGAGTGATATTTGTGCTGAGTTTTTGTTTGTTTGCTTGTTTTTCCTCTGATGGGCAAGGGTGAGTGAGGCAGTGATCCTGTCTGCTGATGATTGGATTTGTATTTTTGCTTTGTTTGTGGTTCAGATGAGGTGTCCTGCACAGGGTGCTACTGGTGGTTGGGTGATGCCAGGTCTTGAATTCAAGTGGTTTCCTTTGTGTGAGTTCTCACTATTTGACACTCCCTAGGTTTAGTTCTCTGGTAGTCTAGGGTCTCGGAGTCAGTGTTCCCACTTCAAAGGCTCAGGGCTTGATCTCTGCTATATATCAGGCGTGGACTGTGACACTTGGGATACAACAATGATTCAAACAGAAAACGATACTCCCCATGGTATTGTTTTCAAGACTGCTAGTAGAGAATTGACTGCAGGTGGCCTACGGTGGCAGCTGGGAGACCAGGAAGGAAGCTGTTGTAGAAATACAGGTGAAAGAGGATGGTAGCTGGAATCAGTGGCAGGTCTGTGATGGTGCACCTTGGTATCCCCCTCCGTGTGGGCACAGTATCTGTGGGGACTCCAAGCAGAGTTGCAGGGTGCAGGTGCCTGAGATCAAGGTCAATCAGGGATTCAATTCAGTTTGTCACTTGCAACCTTTGTGGGATTGAGTGGCCAACTGGTGTACAGTTGCAGATGAACACCAACCGCCTCAGAGAGTTGACAGGTGGGCAGAGCCTTGTGGTCAGTGTGAAGTTTAGGGACTTCTCTGGTGATCCAGTGGTTAAGAATCCACCTGCCAATGCAGGGGACACAGGTTTGATCCCTGGTCCAGGAAGATTCCACGTGCCTTTGAACAACTAAGGCCATGTGACACAGCTACTGGAGCCCATGCTCGAGTTAGGAGAAAAGATGCTCAGCGAGGGTCTGTGAGCATCTAAGTGCCCCATCCAAGCCACCCTGGGATCACTGACCTGGAAGCCCGTTTTCTCTCATTCTTATGGCATAATAGTTTGCTATAGCATACGTTAAGAAGAGCTGTGAGGTTATATCCAGCTCAGAAAAAGTTTTGAGATCAATTTGAGGGCTTTTCTGTGAGCCTCACAAAGTGAGTGAAGATGGGAGGACCAGTTTATTTGTCATGTTCACTCACTCAGATAATCTTTCCATGTGTTTAACTCAGATCATTAGGACTCAGGCTTGCTGGAATCTTGGTAAGAGACAAAGGCTAAAGGTTTGCCCTGCTCTCTTACAAAGTTGACATCTGACCCTAGCTTAGCCAGTGCTCAAGGCTACACCTGCACCCTGTAGAGGATTAGGGAGACTGAGTCTTAACCAGGTCCATCCTCCAAAGGTTGTTTTGGCAACTACAGCCCAGCAAATCAAATCTCAAGACAGAAAAGTACATATGGGCAGGAAAATACCTTGCTAGTCATCTGATTGATTTTAATTCCTTCCAGAAGTCATTTACATATAGGGACAGGGCATGATTCTTGGGCCTCATTAAGGGTCATCTAGGTAGGAATTTTGAACCTAGGAAGGAAGTGGTTGTGAAGTAGAAATTGGAGAAATCAGGCCAGGCGGAATAGAAAACATTTACACTTTGATGAGCAGAGCACACCAAGTCTTGAAAGTGAAAGTAGCTCAGTCATGTCTGACTCTTTGAGACCCAGTGGACTATACAGTCCATGGAATTCTCTAGGCCAAAATACTGGAATGGGTAGCCTTTCTCTTCTCCAGGGAATCTTCCCAACTCAGGGATCAAATGCAGGTCTCCTGCATTGCAGGCAGATTCTTTACTGACTGAGACACAGAGAAGCCCAAGAATACAGAAGTGGGTAGCCTATCCCTTCTCCAGAGGATTTTCCTGACCCAGGAATCAAACTGGGGTCTCCTGCATTGCAGGCAGATTCTTTAGCAGCTGAGCTACCAGGGAAGCCCATCCTGGTTACTATAAATACATTTACCCCAAGATTAGTCCAACACAGTCTAAAACTTTCTCCCACCAGCCCTCTGTCTCCTGCCTTACACAGAACTGCAAGTTTGGAGATCCTAACTTGAGTCTCAGAGGTCAGTCTAAGTGCCTGAGAGCAGCATCTTGGCAACATTAAGAAAAGATAATCTTTTCTGAGCTGACCATGTGATGCTCCTAAACTTGGAGTAACTGTTTTGATGGGATCTTTATGTTTAACTGTGGTAGAAAAAAAAAAAGCTTTAGGACAAACATTTTTCTACATAATTCATTCCATTCAGTACACCTCTTACTTACATCAATATTTGGGTCCTCGCTGAATTCATTTTGATTTTTTTTTATCCTTTCATAAGTATGGTTTTAAACAGAGCATTTTATAGACGACAGATCCAATACAAGACCCTGCCAAGCGTGAAATACATTTTATGTCAAGGAAGGCACGAATATATGTATTGTAATAAATTTCCTTGTATCTATTTCTTAGAAGAAATTGTGCCTGCTTTGTAATTCTTTTCCAACAGTATTGTAACAATTTCTATAAAATAAGTGATGCAACGTGGAGGGGGTGGCAGAGGATGAGATGGTAAGATTGTATCACCTATGGACATGAATTTGAGCAAACTCCAGGAGATAATGGAGGACAGAGGAACCTGGTGAACTGCAGTTCATGAGGTCTAAAAAGTGAGACACAATTTAACCACTGAACAACAATGTGGACACTAATTTACCATGGGAAAGTAGATATGATCTATTGTCATATTCTCCAGGCCAGAATATTGGAGTGGGTAGACTTTCCCTTCTCCGGGGTATCTTCCCAACCCAGAGATCCAACCCAGGTGTCCTGCATTGCAGGTATATTCTTTACCTGTTGAACCACAAGGGAAGTCCAATACTACTGGAGTGGATAGCCTATCCCTTCTCCAACAGATCTTCCCAGCCTAATCAGTATAGGAGAATCAGCTGCATTTCTGTATATCAACAACAAACTATCAGAAGCATTTACAATAGCATCAAGAAAAAAGTAAAATACTTAGAAATAAATTTAATCAAAGAGGTGAAAGATTTGTATACTGATGGCATTCATGAAAGAAATTAAATGCACAAATAAATAGAAAGATATTTCATTTTCAAGAATTAGAGGAATTCATATTGCTAAAAGGCCCATACTACCAAAATTATCTATAGATTCAATGTAATCCCTATCAAAATTCCAGTGGCATTTTCATAGAAATAGAAAAAGCAGCCCTAAATTTTGTATGGAACCCCAAAAGACCTCAAACAGCCAAAGTAATCTTGAAAAAGAAGAGGGAAGCTGGAAGTATCATGCTTCCTGATTTCAGACTATATATCAAGCTATGGCAATCAAAATGTATGGTACTGGCATAAAAGAAGACACACAGATCAATGGAACAGCATCAAAAGCCCCCAAATTAACACACAACTAATGGTCAAATAATCTTTGACAAGATCACACACACACACACACAAAAAAAAAACACAGAATGAGTGAAGAATAGTCTCTATAATAAATAGTGTTGAGAAAACTGGACATCCACATACAAAATGATCAATGCAAAATGGATTGAAAACATAAAGGCAAGACCTGAAATTGTAAAGTTTCTAGAAGAAAATAGGGAGAGGTAGTAAGTTCCTTGACATTGGTCTTAGTAATGAGTTACTGGATTTTATACAAAAAAGGAAAAGCAAAAAAAAGCAAAAATAAACAAGTAGAACTACATCAAAGTAAAAAGCTTTTGCACAGCAAAGGAAAGACAATAAAAAGGAAGTCTATGAAATGGGAGAAAATATTTGTAAACTTCATATCTGATAAGGAATTAATATCCAACACATATAAGGAGCTCATATAATTCAACTGAAGAAACATGAATAATCCAATAAAATAGAAAGCAAAATATGTAAATGGATATCTTTTGAAAGAAGAAACTCAAATGGTCAACAGGCATATAGACAAGTGCTCAGCACCACTAATTAACATCATTGCATCAGGGAAATGCACATCAAATAAAAAGACAAATGCTGGTGAGGATGTGGGGGACAAAGAAACACTGATACAGTCTTGGTGGGAAGGTAAACTCATACAGATACTATGGAAAATAATATGAAGATTCCTCAAGAAATTATAAATAGAACTATCATATAAAAGGTTATGACCATGGGTGTATATTATGGTGGATTCATGTCAATGTATGGCAAAACCAATACGGTATTGTAAAGTAAAATAAAGTAAAAATAAAATTAAAAAAAAAAAAACAAACAAACAAAAAAAAAAGGTTATGATCAACCTAGACATCATATTAAAGAGCAGAGACATTACTTTGCCAACAAAAGTCCATCTAGTCAAGGCTATGGTTTTCCCAGTAGTCATGTATGGATGTGAGAGTTGGACTATAAAGAAAGCTGAGTGCCAAAGAATTGATGCTTTTGAACCGTGGTGTTGGAGAAGACTCTTGAGAGTCCCTGGGACTGGAAGGAGATCCAACCAGTCCATCCTAAAGGAAATCAGTCCTGAATGTTCATTGGAAGGGCTGATGTTGAAGCTGAAACTCCAATACTTTGGCCACCTGGTGCAAAGAGCTGACTCATTTGAAAAGACCCTGATGCTGGGAAAGATTGAAGGTGGGAAAAGAAGGGGATGACTGAGGATGAGATGGTTGGATGACATCATCAACTCAATGGACATGGGTTTGAGTAAGCTCTGGGAGTTGTTCATGGATAGGGAAGCCTGGGGTGCTGCAGTCCATGGGGTCACAACAAGTCAGACACGAATGAATGACTGAACTGAACTGATCATATAAAAACCAGTAATCCCACACCTGGGTATGTATCCTAAAATCATTTTCTTGATGAGATATTTGTACTCTCACGTTCACAGCAACATTATTCACAATAGCCAAGGTATGCAACCAACCCGTGTCCTCCTACAGATGAATGAATAAGAAAATGTGGTATATGTATGATGAAACATTACTCAATGTTTAAAAAAAAGAAATATTGTCATTAGTAACAACGTGAGCAAAACTTGAGAACATTACGCTAAGTGAAATAAGTCAGAGAGAGAAAGACAAACACTGCATGGTATCATTCACATGTGGGATCTAAAACGATAAACTAAAAGTCAAACTCACAGAAATAGTAAAAAAGTAGTGGACAGGGACTGAGCATTGGAGGAATAGGGAGCATTTGGTAAAAGGGTAAAAACTTTCATTTTTAAGATGAATAAGGGCCAAGGATCTATTGTATAATGTGATGACTATATTGATAACACTATTGTATAACTGAAATTTGCTAAGAGAGTAGAATTTTGGTGTTCTCAAAAACACATAAACATGTAAGTATGTGGATGATGGATGTAATTGATGGGAGGAATTCTTCCACAATATATGTGTATATCAATTTATCACATAATATACTTTAACTATCCTATAATTTTTTTTGTCAATTATACCACAGTAAAGCTAAAGAAAAAAAAATGTGAGAAAAGAAGAAATCATGAAAGGTAACTGCTCAAATCTGGCAGTTGCCATAGTACAATTGTTTCTCAAAATTTAGTTGTATGAGAACCACCTGGAGATCTCTCTCTTTTGAGTTGTTCTCAAACACAGTTTGAGAATTGAAGATTTATTAAATTGAGAACATTACTTCAGGAGGAATAGCTTCCCTGATGGATTCTTAAAGACTTAATTATGAAGGTCAAATACAAACCATGTAGAGAAAGAAACTATAAGAACTATTTTAAATCATGTATAATAACTTTATTTCATATTTCAAAGAAACAGTTATCTCTGTCTTTGGAAATTGAATTGCTTTTTGTAAAAATGAATATGAAAATGCCCAATAAATAAAATATTTTCAATGTTTTTCAACAGTGGGATGCTGGTTTGGCTTTCTTGTGTTTAATTTGTTTGTTGTATGCATACATTCATCTATGAAATTAAAATATGAAAATTGTCTTTTTATATTTTTATTGCTAGAAAAAAATTGATGACCAATCATATCCACTAGAAGATATGAAACTTATCAAAGAAAATGGATATGTTAATTCAATCAACAGAAATACATTATTAACTGCTACACACTACAGAAAAAACATTCAAACAAATGATATACATATTATCAATAATTCTGAGATATTTGTTTATTTTGTACAAATGCAAATGTGAGAGTTTTATTCAACTACTCAAAAAGAATGTGGGTTTTTAAATCATTAAGTACAAATTTGGACACATAATTTTAAGCAAAATAAAATTGAATGTTACTTCTGTATGTAATAAAAGGGCTGATCTTTGTTCCTTTATATGTCAAACTCTATTTTAACAAAGCATCAGGAAGAAAGTTAGATATAAGGATTTCTTGAATTTATAAAAGAGTTTTCCTTCCAGGACCTCAAAATTACTTGCATTTATTCTTACAAGATGTTGGTCAGGCTGTAGGTTTTGTGTTGTCTTATGACTAAGGTGTGTCTGGCAGAATGAACCCAACTCCTCCTGACTTCTAATCAAAGGAGCAGAAAAGAACCAAGCAGATGTCTATAGGTTGAGTCTGATTTAGTTTTAGACATGATGAGGTTCATACAGGTCCCTACGTTTATGAACGAGTTCTGTCCAAGAGCATGTTTTTCAGTCCAATTTGCATACAAGTCCAACAAAGTTATCCCAGGTACCCAACTAACAGCATAGGCTATATAGCACTGCACTGCAATAGGTTTAGAACATTAAAAAAATTTTTAAGTTTTATTTTTACTTATCTATCTTAATTGGAGGACAATCACTTTACAGTACTGTGATGGTTTTTGCCATACATCAACATGAACCAGCCACGGGCATCCATGTGTCCCCTCCCTCCTGGACTCTCCTCCCACCTCCCTCCCCACCCCATCCCTCCAGCTTATCACAGAGCACTGGCTTTGTCACACATCCACCCCCCACCGGGTATCTATTTTACCTATGGTAATGTATGTGCGTCGATGCTATTCTCTCAAATCATCCCTCCTTCTCCTACGATCCCATGTGCAGGGCAGCAAAGGAGACACAGACACAGAGAACAGACATTTGGACTCAGTAGAAGAGAACATTCTTATTCTGACAGTACAGTAGCACCAGCTACATCACCACTGTTTTCGCGCTTACTTCTGGACATCCTGGGCTACTAGATTCTGTACCACTGTACTAGATACAGTACTGTACAGTAAAGCTCACAAAACCACAACCACTGGTAGAGGGTACACACATGTGAGAATGGATCCTACACATGTGAACTAACACACATCTATGAATATTAGAATGCATATTCATATCTTTAAAAGTTAACAACTTGAAGATTTGTATGCAGGGGACTTACTGTATTGTGTTCGTGGGAACCCTGCCAAAGAAGGGTTGGATGCCATGGAAGGATAAACATGAAGTTGCATCTGAATCCTGTGTGTTTAGTACTCTTTCTAGTAAAGGACTGAGTCACCTTCAGAACCAGTGGGTGAACCACTTCGCTGCCACACTTCACTCAGTGAACACACGTCATTTCCATCAAACACAGCTCCAACTAATTTTTGATGTCTTATTGTTTTCGTCTGTCACTCTCAATAGGAAGATTTTGTTGACAACATAAATTTCCAAAGAATGAGACTCCAAACTAGTCTCTGCCTTTCATAGGTCTGTACAATAAAAATAATGTTGATAAACACTACACTGGATAACACTGATATTCTCCTGTAAGCCAGGAACTACTCCAACACAATTTTATTTAGTGCTTAATACAACTCATATGCTCATCTGATGTGACAGCTGACTCATTGGAAAAATCCCTGATGCTGCAAAGATAGAGGGCAGAAGGAGAAGAGGGTGTCAGAGGAAAAGATGGCTGGATGGCATCACTGATGCAATGGATATGAACTTGGGCAAACTTCGGATGATGGTAAGGAACAGGGAGGCCTAGCTTGATGCAATCCATGGGGTCGCAAAGAATCAGACATGACTAGGCAACTGAACAACAACAACAACAACTCACATTATTAGATTCTTAAAAAGTAGATATTGAGAAATCACATAACTTGCTCTTAACCACAGTTGATAAAATGCTTCCAATATGCAAACTCAACATTGCCCATTTCCGAGTCATTTGTGACTAAGGCAAGGAATACATGAGCAGCGGACACCAACATACCATTTGTCAATGTGAGAAAACTATGTATGGTGAAATGACTGAACAATCTGTAATACAGTAGACACCATGTCTATGCATCAGAGAAGCAGTCTTGGACTGGGCACCACTGCATGCTAATAGAAGAACCTCACCCTTAGCTGATTCAGGTTTCATGGTACTTGAAGCATATTCAATTTTGGGATCCCTAACTTAAGGAAAACATTACATGAGTATGAATAAAAATAAGGGATAAAAGTACATATTTATTATAAATTAGAGAAGAAATCTCAACAAAGTTTTTTTTCTTCAAAAGTTAAACTACCAATTATCACAAAATGTAGAAAAATAACACATCAGTATTATTAATTAGCAACATGATACAACTGTCTAATATTTTATTTCATATAAATTTTAGTGCATATTCTTTGTCTCTTCCTGTGAAAATTATAATATATTTTCTAAAAAGAGAATAAAAAGATGGTGTTCAATTGTTCCTCTGGCATGGTCGATGGAAAGTTGGGTGTGGTTTTGAAAACCATTGATTCCAAAGTGTCTTTGTATGTTCCATTTCTTTATCAATAATGCCACATCTGCTTCCAGAGTGCTTCTTGCGTGGGGGCAGGTTATCAGTGAACCGCTCGCACCAGTTCCTGGTCCAGCACACACCTACTCTGTGTGCTCTCATCCCTTGCCATGCCATCCCTCGCCAGGCCTTTGGTTTGCAGGGCATGATGTAGTCTTGAATCTTGGTCTTGGTAACTTCTGAGCAGGGAACATCTCTAAATCAATTTCTTCTTCTTTAAGTCAAAGATGGGGTCCAAATGCATGATAAGATCTACCTCATAGATGTCTAATTTTTGGAGGTAAAGCTGCCAGTCTATTTTCTTATCCAATGCCCAGGGAAGCCATCATGGGACAGAGGGTGTTACCCATGTTGGGCAACATGCCATGCTGCCAACAGCTCTCCACACCCACTGTGGAGAGGGCCACATGATTCATTAGCTTCCCGATATAGACACCACTGCCTGTAATACTTTACATATTTATAGAGAAGTAGGAGTTGGCACAAACACCCCACAGAATTTGCAATAATGGAAGCTTCCCAGATACCAGGGGAATGGCATGTTAGAAAACAAAGAAATCCAGGTAAGCCTGAATAAGCACTGCCTTCATCCCGGAAACTTTGGGTTCTTCCACTGAACCAGCTCAGATCTGCTTTTTGCTAATTTACCCAATGTTTAACAGAGTTAACAGGGACATTTAAGAGAAACTGGAGAAGAAAATGGCAACCCACTCCAGTATTCTTGCCTGGAGAATTCCATGGATGGAGGAGCCTGGCAGATGTGGTCCACGGGGTTGCAGGGAGTCGGACATGCCTGAGTGACTATCACTCACTCACACACTCACTGTAAGAAAAAATAAAATCTCTCCTTGGTGCTATAAAAGAGAATGGGATTTGGATTCAGATAGATCATATCTGACTCTACCGCTTACTTTCTATAAAATGGGAGTACATATTGTGAGCTGTTGAGTAAGAGAGTTAAAGAAATGTTATATGAGAAAATGACAGCACACTGCTTGGCCTGTACATTTTTAACGTTAAATCCCTACAATCCCTTCTCAACCAATCAATACCAATATTCTATACCTTGAGCTATCAGGACCAATATTATCCACCAGTAGAATAATTTTTACTGCTGTAAACTTGGCAGGTAGGGTCCCTTGTTCAGCAAAGGAAACTCAAATATGTATTGTCGCAGCCAACATCAGTCTGTGTCTTCTTTGTTTAATGCTTCATTTTTGAGTTTAGCGCATAGACCCCCGCATTGAATTTGCATTCTTGCTGTAAATCTCTGCTCAGTGGAGTAATTCTGAATGTATTCAAAATGAAGAAATTTTGTATGAATGACTCACTGACTTGGACGCTTCTTGATGTGTGTTCAACCCGCTAAATCAGATTTCCTCAGCATTGTTGCTAGCATTGTCTGAAACCCAGGATTAGCCAAGCCCTACAGTGCTAAGGGGCTGGCTACCCAGCTAAGCCTTCTGATTTCATCTGGTGCAGTTGTGCTGTCCTTTCTACTGCCTCCTGCTGCCAGGGTTCTCAGAAAGTAGGAGGGTCTAATGCAGTCTCTTAATCCACTTCCCAAAGTGGTACACAAAACCCTTCTGAGTAACAACAGAGTTGAAAATATACATTAGCTCCCAGAATGACTGCTCTCTACAAACCACACTTACATAAATAAAAATTGTAAAGGCCAAAATGGAACTAAGAACTTTACTGTCTCTCTTATTCTTCATCATAACTCCATAAGGTAACTAATAAAATGATTCCCATTTTATAGAGCAGGATTTGGCAAACTATGGCCCATGAGTCCACCTGCCTTCTGTTTTTGTGTGGCCCATGAACTAAGGATGAATTTTAAACGTTTAAGTGGTTGAAACATAATAAAAGGAAGAATAATAGTTCATGACATGTGAAAGTTATATGAAATTCAAATTGCATACCTGGAATTAAAGTTTCTTTGGAACACAGCAACATCCACTTGCTTGCATCCTGTCTATGATGAAGTTTGCTCTACAAGTCAGAGTTGTGTAGTTGTGGGACAGAGAACCTGTGGCCAGCAAAGCCTAAAACAGTTACTCTCTGCCCCTACATAGAGAAACTTCGCTGACTCCCATTTATAGGTAATGAAGCTAAAAATCAGAGCATTCAATAACTTACCAAATTACCTTAAAAGTAAGTAGTGAAACTAAGAGAAAATCTGGACCTGATTAACCCAAGAGATCATATCTTAATAGCTTTGTTATAGTTTTCGTTGTTATAGAATTTAGTAAATCTCACACACAGAAAGGAAATTGCATTTTAATGACTATCATATTTTCTATCTTGACCATTGTAGACAGGTTTGGCAGAGAATGACTGCTACCACTTCTGTAAAATGGTGTGCTGCTGAGTTTATAAGAGGAGTATTTTGCTTTTCTGACATCTGCATGGCACTGTGCAAGTCCTGGTCCTACTTCAAGAAGAATGATTGCCAATCGCCATATTATAAACACTTCCACTTCTAACCTCACTTCAAAAGCACAGCACATATGCTAGGTTTTTGGAATTGGATGAAAGTTTTGGGAACATGCCCAAGAAATAATTATAAATGATTATTCAAAATTATACATTCAGTTAATTGCCAGTAAAGAGAAAAAATACTCCCTTCCTGGCTTCAGAAGGCAGAAATAGTGGCAAAAGATTCAATCCATTAAATACATGAAAAAAATTACATCATCATAATCATTATCTCAGAGCAGCATTTTAATATCCAATATTCATTTTAAGAAAAACTGAAATATATTTATATTTTTATTTTATTTTCAACTTGCCAACATGATTTAAAATAATTGTACAGTCTTTTTTTTTTTTTTTTTTTTTCACATAGTGGCTGCTGCTGCTGCTGCTGCTAAGTCGCTTCAGTCGTGTCCGACTCTGTGCGACCCCATAGACGGTAGCCCACCAGGCTCCCCCGTCCCTGGGATTCTCCAGGCAAGAACACTGGAGTGGGTTGCCATTTCCTTCTCCACCATAGTGGCACATAATGCTAATTTTCAAGGATCCTATTTTGTATATGTTACAGTACACAAGGAAAGGCATGATAGATTAAGGGATGCTGTATTTAGGTCTTTGCAGAAAGGCATAAATTGTATCTCTCCATAGACTTGGGCACAGTGGCAAACTGATAATTAGAATTGTGACTTATGAATTAACACATTCATAATCAGTATCTCATGATCATTGTCCATGGTATTAGGATCTTTGGACTGAAACATCTAATCTGCATTTGTTCCATGGCTGCCCATTCTGGAAGGCTTCTTTCTGCAATTACCATGTTGGCTTTTAGGATATCTATTTTTGTGACTTGGCTATGAAGGTAAATGGCTGGTCTCAGAAAAGCACTGCTTTTAATAGGCTAGTGTCTACCTTAAGTGGGGAAGTAAAAAAGACAAGGCTTTTTTTCCTTCTTCCTAGATAAGAAGAAAAGACATATGTATTAGAAAATTATAAAGTGTAAAGTAATTTTCTAAAAATTAAAGCTGTGTGTCCTGTTTCCAGTTTCATTTGTGAGGAACTTAGAAGTTGCCATTCCATCCTAAAAAAGGTAAAAATCTTTATCAATTGATAGTGAGGGGGAATAAATTGAGAGATTGGGATTGACATATGCACACTGCTCAGTCGCTTCAGTCGTATCCAACTCTGTGTGACCCAATAGACGGCAGCCCACCAGGCTCCCCCGTCCCTGGGATTCTCCAGGCAAGAACACTGGAGTGGGTTGCCATTGCCTTCTCCAATTCATGAAAGTGAAAAGTGAAAGTGAAGTCGCTCAGCTGTGTCCGACTCCTAGCGACCCCATGGACTGCAGCCTACCAGGCTCCTGCATCCATGGGATTTTCCAGGCAAGAGTACTGGAGTGGGGTGCCATTGCCTTCTCCCATATGCACACTACTATATATAAAATAGATCACTAATAAGGACCTATTTTATAGTACAGGGAACTCTACTCAATAGTCTGTAATGACCTATGTGGGAAAAGAATCTGAAGAAGAGTGGATATGTGTGTGTGTGTGTGTATATATATACATATACACACATATACATAAAACTGAATCACTTTGCTGTTCACCTGAAACTAAAGAAACATTGTAAATTAACTATACTCCAATAAAACTTTAAGAAATAAATAATAAGCTCTCCAACAAATGCTAAAGGATCTTCTCTAGAAAGGAAACACAGAAAGGGTGAATAAACTCAAACCCAAAATAATAAAGTACAGGGCAATGGGATCATACTTATCAATAATTACCTTAAATGTAAATGGGTTGAATGCCCCAACCAAAAGACAAAGACTGGCTGAATGGATACAAAAACAAGACCCCTGGATATGTTGTCTACAAGAGATCCAGCTCAAAACAAGGGACACATACAGAATGAAAGTGAAGGGCTGGAAAAAGATATTCCACACAAATAGAGACCAAAAGAAAGCAGGTGTAGCAATATTCATATCAGATAAAATAGACTTTAAAACAAAGGCTGTGAAAAGATACAAAGAATGACACTACATAATGATCAAAGAATCAATCCAAAAAGAAGATGTAACAATTATAAATATATATGCACCCAACATAGGAGCATTGCAATATGTAAGACAAATGCTAACAAGTATGAAAGGGGAAACTAATAATAACACAATAATAGTGGGAGACTTTAATACCCCACTCACACCTATGGATAGATCAACTAAACAGAAAACTAACAAGGAAACACAAACCTTAAATGATACAATAGACCAGTTAGACCTAATTGATATCTATAGGACATTTCACCCCAAAACAATGAATTTCACCTTTTTCTCACGTGCACATGGAACCTTCTCCAGGATAGATCACATCCTGGACCATAAATCTAGCCGTGGTAAATTAAAAAAAACTGAAATCATTCAAAGCATCTTTTCTGACCACAATGCAGTAAGATTAGATGTCAATTACAGGAGAAAAACTATGAAAAATTCCAACATATGGAGGCTGAACAATACACTGCTGAATAACCAACAAATCACAGAAGAAATCAAAAAAGAAATTAAAATATCCATAGAAATGAATGAAAATGAAAACACAGCAACCCAAAACCTATGGGACACTGTAAAAGCAGTGCTAAGGGGAAGGTTCATAGCAATACAGGCTTACCTCAAGAAACAAGAAAAAAGTCAAATAAGCAACCTAACTCTACACCTAAAGCAACTAGAAAAGGAAGAAATAAAGCACCTCAGGGTTAGTAAAAGGAAAGGAATCTTAAAAATTAGGGCAGAAATAAATGTAAAAGAAACAAAAAAAATCATAGCAAAAATCAACGAAACCAAAAGCTGGTTCTTTGAGAAGTTAAATAAAATTAAAAAACCATTAGCCAGACTCATAAAGAAACAAAGGGAGAAAAATCAAATCAACAAAATTAGAAATGAAAATGGAGAGATCACAACAGACAACACAGAAATACAAAGGATCATAAGAGACCATTATCAGCAACTATATGCCAAAAAAAAAAAATGGACAACTTGGAAGAAATGAACAAATTCTTAGAAAAGTACAACTTTCCAAAACTGAACAAGGAAGAAATGGAAAATCTTAACAGACCCATCACAAGCACAAAAATTGAAACTGTAATCAGCAATCTTCCAGCAAACAAAAGCCCAGGACCAAATGGCTTCACAGCTGAATTCTACCAAATATTTAGAGAAGAGCTAACACCTATCCTACTCAAATTCTTCCAGAAAATTGCAGAGGAAGGTAAACTTCCAAAATCATTCTATAAGGCCACCATCACCCTAAAACCAAAACCTGAAAATATTCCACACACACACAAAAAAACAAACTACAGGCCAATATCACTGATGAACATAGATGCAAAAATCCTTAACAAAATTCTAGCAAACAGAATCCAACAACATATTAGAAAGATCGTACCTCATGACCAAGTGGGCTTTATCCCAGGGATGCAAGGATTCTTCAATATTTGCAAATCAATCAATGTAATACACCACATTAACAAATTGAAAAATAAAAACCATATGATTATCTCAATAGATGCAGTGAAAGCCTTGTCAAAATTCAACATTCATTTATGATAAAAACCCTCCAAAAAGCAGGGGTAGAAGGAACATACCTCAACATAATAAAAGCTATATATGACAAACCCACAGCAAACATTATCCTCAATGGTGAAATATTGAAAGAAATTCCCATAAAGTCAGGAAGAAGACAAGAGTGCTCACTATCACCACTACTATTCAACATAGTTTTGGAAGTTTTGGCCACAGCAGTCAGAGCAGAAAAAGAAATAAAAGGAATCTAAATTGGAAAAGAAGAAGTAAAACTCTCACTGTTTGCAGATGACATGATCCTCTACATAGAAAACCTTAAAGACTTTGCCAGAAAATTAATAGAGCTAATTGATGAATATAGTAAAGTTGCAGGATATAAAATCAACACACAGAAATCCCTTGCATTCCTATACACTAACAATGAGAAAACAGAAAGAGAAATTAAGGAAACAATTCGATTCACCATTGCAATGAAAAGAATAAAATACTTAGGAATATATCTACCTAAAGAAACAAAAGACCTATATATAGAAAACTATAAGACACTGGTGAAAGAAATCAAATAGGACACAAATAGATGGAGAAATATACCATGCTCATGGATTGGAAGAATCAATATAGTGAAAATGAGTATACTACCCAAAGCAATCTACAGATTCAATGCAATCCCTATCAAGATGCCAATGGTATTTTTCACAGAAATAGATCAAATAATTTCCAAATTTGTATGGAAATACAAAAAACCTCGAATAGCCAAAGCAATCTGGAGAAAGAAGAATGGAACTGGAGGAATCAACCTGCCTGACTTCAGGCTCTACTACAAAGCCACAGTCATCAAGACAGTATTGTACTGGCACAAAGACAGAAATATAGATGAATGGAACAAAATAGAAAGCCCAGAGATAAATCCACACACCTATGGTCACCTTATCTTCAACAAAGGAGGTAAGAATATACAATGGAGAAAAGACAATCTCTTTAATAAGCAGTGCTGGGAAAACTGGTCAATGACTTGTAAAAAAATGAAACTAGAACACTTTCTAGCACTATACACAAAAACAAACTCAAAATGGATTAAAGATCTAAATGTAAGGCCAGAAACTATAAAACTCCTAGAGGAGAACATAGGCAAAACACTCTGAAATAAATCACAGCAGGATCTTCTATGACCCACTTCCCAGAATATTGGAAATAAAAGTAAAAATAAACAAATGGGACCTAATTAAACTTAAAAGCTTCTACACAACAAAGGAAACTATAAGCAAGGTGAAAAGACAGCCTTCAGAATGGGAGAAAATAATAGCAAACGAAGCCACTGACAAAGAATTTATCTCAAAAATATACAAGGAAATCCTGCGGCTCAATTCCAGAAAAATAAACGACCCAATCAAAAACTGGGCCAAAGAACTAAACAGATATTTCTCCAAAGAAGACATACAGATGGCTAACAAACACATGAAAAGATGCTCAACATCACTCATTATCAGAGAAATGCAATCAAAACCACAATGAGGTACCATTTCACGCCAGTCAGAATGGCTGTTAACCAGAAGTCTACAAGCAATAAATGCTGGAGAGGGTGTGGAGAAAAGGGAACTCTCTTACACTGTTGGTGGGAATGCAAACTAGTACAGCCACTATGGAGAACAGTGTGGAGATTCCTTAAAAAATTGCAAATAGAACTGCCTTATGACTCAGCAATCCCACTGCTGGGCATACACACCGAGGAAACCAGAATTGAAAGAAACATGTGTACCTCAATGTTCATCGCAGCACTGTTTATAATAGTCAGGACATGGAAGCAACCTAGATGTCCATCAGCAGATGAATGGATAAGAAAGCTGTGGTACATATACACAATGGAGTATTACCCAACCATTAAAAATAACACATTTTAATCAATTTTAATGAGGTGGATGAAACTGGAGCCTATTATACTGAGTGAAGTGAGCCAGAAAGAAAAATACTAATACAGTATACTAACGTATATATATGGAATTTAGAAAGATGATAACGATAACCCTGTATGCAAGACAGCAAAAGAGACACAGATATACAGAACAGTCTTTTGCACTCTGTGGGAGAGGGTGAGGGTGGGATGGTTTGGGAGAATGGCATTGAAACATGTATAATATCATATGTGAAACGGATTGCCAGTCCAGGTTTGATGCATGATACAGGATGTTGGGGCTGGTGCACTGGGATGACCCAGAGGGATGGTATCGGGAGATAGGCGTGAGTGGAGTTCAGGATGGGGATCACATGTACACCCCTGGCAGATTCATGTCAATGTATGGCAAAACCAATACAATATTGTAAAGTAATTCTGTTCAGTTCAGTTCAGTCACTCAGTTGTGTCCAACTCTTTGCGACCCCATGAATTGCAGCACACCAGGCCTCCCTGTCCATCACCAATTCTCAGAGTTTATTCAAACTCATGTCTGAGTCAGTGATGCTATCCAGCCATCTTATCCTCTGTCGTCCCCTTCTCCTCCTGCCCTCAATCCTTCCCAGCATCAAGATCTTTTCCAATGAGCCAACTCTTCACATGAGGTGGCCAAAGTATTGGAGTTTCAGCTTCAGCATCAGTCCTTCCAATGAACACCCAGGACTGATCTCCTTTAAAATGGACTGGTTGGATCTCCTTCCAGTCCAAAGGACTCTCAAGAGTCTTCTCCAGCACCACAGTTCAAAAGCATCAGTTCTTCAGCGCTCAGCATTCTTCACAGTCCAACTCTCACATCCATACATAATTAGCCTCCAATAAATAAATTAATTTTTTTAAAAAAGAATAAAAGAATGAATTAAAAAAAAAAAAAAAAAAGGAAAACTAAAAACTCTCTTGAATCCATGAGACAGGGGAAGACACTGGAGAAACTACTGCTCCTGAAGTTCAAGACACCCACACACGTAAACACAGGAGCCATACCTTATTCGAGCAGAGACACAGAAGCAGAAATCACCATGGAAACAAAGGCTTAGGTAGGAAATCATGAACTGGAGTTAAAGACTTGCTGGAGTCTCAATGTGCATACCCGTGAGAGTGAAAAACTCCAGGGGGACCCAGTCACAAGGGACTCAACAACAAGGGGAGATTTACCTAGAGGAACTCAGCCAGATTCCCACAGGGAGAATGGAAAAGGAACCATCTTGAAATACTCCAGAGCACTCTGTTTCTCTTAACAAGGCTGCCCTGAGGGCAAAAAAGGTCACCAGAGTCTAAAGTGAAAGTGAAGTCGCTCAGTCGTGTCCGACTCTTTGCGACCCATGGACTGTAGCCCACCAAGCTCCTCTGTCCATAGGATTTTCCAGGCAAGAATACTGGAATGGGTTGCCATTTCCTTCTCCAGGGGATCTTCCCGACCCAGGGATCGAACCCAGGTCTCCCACATTGCAGGCAGATGCTTTAACCTCTGCACCACCAGGGAAGCCCCCACCAGAGTCTAACCTCCCGGCAAATCATCAGAGTCTATAAAACTTGGATGGGCTTCCCTGGTGGCTCAGGTGATAAAGAAGTCTCCTGCAATGCGGGAGACCTGAGTTCAATGCCTGGGTTGGGAAGATTCCCCGGAGAAGGGAATGGCTACCCACTCCAGTATTCTCTCTGGAGATTCCATGGACAGAGGAGCCTGGTGGACTACAGTTCATGAGGTCTCAAAGAGTCAGACACGACTGAGTGACTGACACTTTCACTTTCTTTTTACTTTCAAAAAGCTTGGGTAAGGGATTTGCCCAAATTCAGCCCACTCTAGCCATCTTGCCTCACATTAGAGAGAAAAAAAACTGAAAAGCATTTGTGAAGTTTACAGTCCAGAGGCACAGGCTAGCTAAAGCACTCAGATCTGATAACAGGACTATAGAATGCACTTTAACAGCATGTTACTAGAAGCCTATTTATAGCAGTTTCTTTTACCCAGTACATTATGTCCCCTATCAAGAAAAAAAATGCAAGTCATACAAAAGGCAAAACCACAGTCTGAAAAAACTGAACAAGCTTCATTACCCAGACAGGGATGCTTCATTACCATGGCAGGGATGCTGGACCTATCAGACTGAGCATTTAAAATAATAGTGATTAATACACTCAGGGCTCTAATGGATAAAGTGCACAGCACACAATAACATATGGGCAATGGAAATAGGGAGATGGAAATCCTCAAAAAGAACCAAAAAGGAATGCTAGAGCTAAGAAAAAACAAAAAAAAACAAACAAACAAAAAAAAACAACTGTAAGACAAGTAAAGAATGTCTCCAATGGGCTTATTAGCAAACTTGATGCAACTGAGGAAGGTGTTTCTGAAATGGAGGACCTATCAATAGAATCCTAAAAAGGTGAAAAGGAGAGAAACTAATGACTATTAAGAAAGACAAAATATCCAAAGACTGTGAGACAACTACAAAAGGTAGTTGTTCATGGAATTCTTCAGGCAAGAATACTGGAGTGGGTTGCCATTTTCTTCTCTAGGGAATCTTCCTGACCCAATAATAGAACGTGGGTATCCAGCATAGTGAGCAGATTCTTTGCCATATGAGCCACCAGGGAAGTCACAAAAGGTATAACATATGAATAATGAGACCATCGGAAGGAGAATAAGGAGAGGAAAGAACAAAAGAAATATTTGAAACGGCAATTACTGGAAATTTGCCAAAATTAACGTCAGAAATCCAACCACAGCTCCAGGAAGCTCAGAAAACATCAAGCAAGAGAAACGCTAATAAAACAATACCTCAGCATATTATTTTCAAACAATGGAAAATTAAAGTTAAGGAAAAATTCCTGATAAAAAGGTAGGCAAAAAATTATCTACAGAGGAATAAAGATAAGCATTATATCCATTTTCCTCAGAAATTATGAGTAAGAAGAGATTGGACTGAAATAGAGTGTTTAGAGTGTGAAATGAAATATTTCCTGCCATACTGGTTGGCAAGAAGTGTCACAGCCATAAGTGATTTCTGGCCTCCAAATGTGAATGAGGGCTCCCAAAACTTCAACCCAGCAGATGCCACACCCTCCATGGTGATTGCTGAGGAGTTTGAGGATTTGGGGAGTGGGGACTGAATGCAAAAAGCAACCATTTGCTATATCTGCCATTCCTTAAGTTGAACAAGGAAACAAGATTTTGCCCCAGATAGCTGAGGTGCATATGAAAGCATGAATTCAGTGAACCAGAGGCTTTCATCTTTCCATAGATAGAACACTAAATTCCTTAACTTGATATTTAATTTTTCCTTACCTCACAATAATTTTTGATGTTCAGATGGTCTGCTCTCTTTGTTGAAAATCTGTTTATAGTCTTATTCCCCCTTCAACCTCCTTGAACCAGTTTTCTCAGTTACTGAGATGCTATCTCCCAGGGTTCAGAGTCCTTACCATTCCCAAATAAAATAACTCTACTCTCAGGTTGTGACTAATTTTTTAGTCAACAAGAGGAAAAACCTGGTGAACCTAGAATTTTGTTCCCTGTGAAATTACCCTTCAAAAGTGAAGAGAAATAAAGACATTCTCAAACAAACAAAAAAATTGAGTGAATTTGCTGCCCTTACCTTGCAAATGTTAAAAGAAGCTCTTCAGAGAGAAGAAAAATTCAGAAACTTCAGTCTACATTAAAAAGGAAGAGTATCAAAGAAAGAATAAGCAAAAGCATAATAAAAACATTTATTTTTCTTATTCTTAATTGAGCTGACAGAAAACAGTTTGTTCAAAATAGTACTAGTAATAATGTATCAATCACATATTTACATGTTAATGTCTGTATTTATTTGAAATTAAAGAAAGCAATGGTACAAAGGACAAGAGGAAGGAATTAGAATTATTTTGTTATTAGAAGGTACTCACACACATGTGAAGTGACACAGTGTTATTTGAAAGATGATTTGAACTAATTAGTTATAAATGCATTTTGTAAACTCTAAGGCAACCACACACCAAAAAAAAGAAAGAAAGTATAATGATATGCTAATAAATGAGACAAAATGTAGTAATATAAAATGCTAAATTAAAACCAACTGTATCAATAACCAAATTGAATATAAATGGTTTAACTGAATCAGTTAAAAGATGGAGATTGTCAGAGTGAATCAAAAAACACGAACCAACTGTATGTATTGTCATACTGTTCATGGGGCTCTCAAGGCAAAAATACTGAAGTAGTTTGCCATTCTTTTCTGTGGTATGAAAAGGCAAAAATATGGGACACTGAAAGATGAACTCCCCAGGTTGGTAGTTGCCCAATATTCCACTTGAGAACAGTGGAGAAATAACTCCAGAAAGAATTAAGAGATGGAGCCAAAGTAAAAACAACACCCAGCTGTGGGTGTGACTGGTGATGGAAGTAAAGTCTGATGCTGTGAAGAAAAATATTGCATAGGAACCTGGAATGTTAGGTCCATGCATCAAGGTATCTTGGAAGTGATCAAACTGGAGATGGCAAAAGTGAACATCGACATTTTAGGAATCAGCGAACTAAAATGGACTAGAATGGGTGACTTTAACTCAGAGGACCATTTTATCTACTACTGGGGGCAGGAATACCTTAGAAGAAATGGAATAGCCATCATAGGCAACAAAAGAGTCCAAAATGCAGCTGCTGCTGCTGCTGCTGCTAAGTCGCTTCAGTCGTGTCCAACTCTGTGCGACTCCATAGATGGCCTCCTACCAGGCTCCTCTGTCCCTGTGATTCTCCAGGCAAGAACACTGGAGTGGATTGCCATTTCCTTCTCCAATGCATGAAAGTGAAAAGTGAAAGTGAAGTCGCTCAGTCGTGTCCAACTCTTAGTGCCCTCAGGGACTGCAGCCTACCAGGCTCCTCCGTCCACGGGATTTTCCAGGCAAGAGTACTGGAGTGGGGTGCCATTGCCTTCTCCACCAAAATGCAGTACTTGGATGCAATAACAAAAATGACAGAATGATCACTGTTTATTTCCAAGGCAAACCATACAATATCACAGTAATCCAAGTCTGTGCCCCGACCAGTAATCCTGAAGAAGTTGAAGTTGAACAGTTCTATGAAGACCTACAAGACCTTCTAGAACTAACACCCCAAAAGATGTTCTTTTCATTATAGGGGACTGGAATGTAAAAGTAGGAAGTCAAGAGATACCAGGAGTAACTGGCAAATTTGGCCTTGGAACACAAAATGAAGCAGGGCAAAGGCTAACAGAGTTTTGCCAAGAGAATGCACTGGTTATAGCAAACATCCTCTTCCGAAAACACAAGACAAGACTCTACACATGGACATCACCAGATGGTCAATACTGAAATCAGATTGATTATATTCTTTGCAGCTGAAGATGGAGAAGCTCTATACAGTCAGGAAAAAACAAGACCAAGAGCTGACTGCAGCAAAGATCATGAACTCCTTATTGCAAAATTCAGGCTTAAATTGAAGAAAGCAGGGAAAACCACTAGACCATTCAGGTATGACCTAAATAAAATCCTGTATGCAGTGGCAATGACAAATAGATTCAAGGGATTAGATCTGATAGGCAGAGTGCCTGAAGAACTATGGACAGAGGATGGTAACGTATAGGAAGCAGTGATCAAGACCACCTCCAAGAAAAAGAAACTCAAAAAAGCAAAATGGCTGTCTGAGGAGGCCTTACAAATAGCTTAGAAAAGAAGAGAAGGTAAAGGGAAAGGAGAAAAGGAAAGATATACCCATTTGAATGCAGAATTCCAGAGAATAGCAGGAAGAGACAAGAAAGTCTTCCTCAGTGATCAATGCAAAGAAATAGAAGAAAACAATAGAATGGGAAAGACTAGAGATCTCTCCAAGAAAATTAGAGATACCAAGGGAAATATTCTTGCAAAGATGGGCACAGTAAAGGACAAAAATGATGTGGACCTAACAGAAGCAAATGATATTAAGAGGTGGCAAGAATACACAGAAGAACTATATAAAACAGATCTTCATGACCCAGATAATCATGGTGGTGTGATTATCACCAAGAGCCAGACATTCTGGAATGCAAAGTCAAGAGGGCATTAGGAAGCATCACTATGAACAAAGCTAGTGGAGGTGATGGAATCCCAGTTGAGCCATTTCAAATCCTAAAAGATGATGCTGTGAAAGTGCTGCCCTCAACATGCTGGCAAATTTGGAAAACTCAGTAGTGGCCACAGGACTGGAGAAGTCAGTTTTCATTCCAATCTCAAAGAAAGGCAATGCCAACGAATGCTCAAACTACCGCACAATTGCATTCATCTCACACGCTAGTAAAGTAATGCTCAAAATTCTCCAAGCCAGGCTCCAGCAATACGTGAACTGTGAACTTTCAGATGTTCAAGCTGGTTTTAGAAAAGGCAGAGGAACCAGAGATCAAATTGCCAACATCTATTGGATCATTGAAAAAGCAAGAGAGTTCCAGAAAAACATCTACTTCTGCTTTATTGACTATGCCAAAAGCCTTTGACTGTGTGGATCACGACACACTGTGGAAAATTCTTCAAGAGATGGGAATACCAGACTACCTGATCTGCCTTCTGAGAAATCTGTATGCAGGCCAGGATGCAACAGTTAGAAATGGAGACTTAAAACAGACTGGTTCCAAATAGGCAAAGGAGTACGTCAAGGCTGTATATTCTCACCCTGCTTATTTAACGTATGCAGAGTACATCATGAGAAATGGTGGGCTGGATGAAGCACAAGTTGGAATCAAGATTGCCAGGAGAAATATCAATAACCTCAGATATGCAGATGACACCACCCTTATGGCAGAAATCGAAGAAGAACTGAAGAGCCTCTTGATGAAATTCAAAGAGAAGAGTGAAAAAGTTGGCTTAAACCTCATCATTCAGAAAACTAAGATCATGACATCTGGTCCCTTCACTTCATGGCAAATAGATGGAGAAAAAGTGGAAACAGTGAGAGACTTTATTTTGGGGGCTCCAAAATCACTACAAATGGTGACTGCAGCCATCATATTAAAAGAAGCTTTCTCCTTGGAAGAAAAGTTATGACTATCCTAGACTGCCGAAGAATTTATGCTTTTGAACTGTGGTGTTGGAGAAAATTCTTGAGTCCCTTGGGCAGCAAGGACATCCAACCAGTCCATCCTAAAGGAAATCAGTTCTGAATATGCATTAGAAGGAACGGTGCTGAAGTTAACACTCCAATATCTTGGCCACCTGATGCGAAGAAATGACTCCTTTAAAAAGACCCTGATGCTGGGAAAGATTGAGGGCAGGAGGAGAAGGGGACGGCAAAGCATGAGATGGTTGAATGGTATCACTGACTCAATGGACATGAGTTTGAGTAAACTCTGGGAGTTGGTGATGGACAGGAAGGTCTGGCATGCTGCGGTTCATGGGGTTGCAGAGAGTCGGACACGACTGAGTGACTGAACTGAACTGGCTGAAAGAGTTCAGCTGGGATTCCTTCACCTCTGCTAGCCTTGTTCGTAGTAAGGCTTCCTAAGGCCAACTTGACTTCATACTCCAGGATGTCTTACTCTAGGTGAGTGACCACATCATTGTGGTTATCTGGGTCATTAAAACCTTTTTCCTTAAGTTCTTCTGTGTTTTCTTGCCACCTCTTCTTAATCTCTTCTTCTTTTGTTAGGTCCTTACCATTTCTGTCTTTTGCATGAAATGTTTACTCGATATTTTTTATTTTCTTGAAAAGATCTCTAGTCTCTCCCATTCTATTGCTTCCCTCGATTCTTTGCATTGTTTTTTTAAGAAGTCCTTCTTATTTCTCCTTGCCATTCTCTGAAACTCTGCATTCAGTGGATATATCTTTCACTCTGTCCCTTGCTTTTTGCTTCTCTTCTCTCCTCAGCTATTTGCAAAGGCTCCTAAGACAACCACTTTGCCTTCTTGCATTTCTTTTCCTGGGGATGGTTTTGGTCACTGCCTCCTTATATTGTTATGAACCTCCACAGTTCTTTAGACACACTCTCTACCAGATTATCCCTTGAATCTATTCATCACATCCATAAGGGATTTGATTTTTGTTGTACCTGAATGGTTATGGTTGTCCCTACTTTCATTTAAGACTGAATTTTGCAATAAGGAGTTTATGATCTGAGCCATGAACTTTCACCACCAGATGCATCAACAACTGGTGTCATTTCTGCTTTGACTCAGTTGCTTCGTTCTTTCAGGAGCTACTAATAATTGCCCTCCAGTCTTCCCTGGTAGTTTGTTGGACAATGCTTATCTTCCTCTGTCATATCTTTTGGCATTTTCATACTGTCCATGGGGTTCTCTAGGCCAGAATACTGGAGTAGGTTGCAATTTCCTCTTCCAGTGGACCATGTTTTGTCAGAACTCTTCATTTTGACCTACCCATCTTGAGGGGCCCTGCATAGCATGGCTCATATCTTCATTGAGTTACACAAGCTCCTTCACCACGACAAGGCTGTGATCCATGAAAGGTACAAGGATTAACACGTATTGTTATTCTTCTATCCAATCCTATAGAATGTGCAACAACAAGAATGACCTATCATGTGAACTGCGACCTTTTGGTGATTGTGATGCGTCAATGCACATTCATCTTGGAAAGAGAAGTACCATTCTGAGGAGTGATGTGGGTAATAGGGGAGGCTATGCCCGTGTAGGGGCAGAGGGCATGTGAGAAATCTCTGTAACTTTTCATTTCGTTATAAACCTAAGATTACTTTAAAAAACTAGTTTATTTAAATAAGAAAAAAATAAAACAAATACGTATTCTTAAACTATGTTTGCTTTTATTGTCTTTAAATCAGTTTCTTGACAAAACTTGTTTCAAAATTAATCTATTTTTATATAATAAGTAAAGCATGTGAATCTTTGACTTATACTTCCCTCCTCCTCTGAGTTCTCTTAAAACACTTTTCTGCATGCCTCATTGTACTTTGGGCTTTTATTATCATTCTTTATTTACTTGAGTCATTCTGCTTGCTCCATATATTGTAAACTCTTTGAGGTCAGGTACAGAATCTTAAAAAGGTATTTGCATTTCCTGCTATAGGGGATTAATGGAAAATAATTGACTTAAATGGAATAAAACATGTACTTGTGGAAATGTACACTGTAAGGAAAGATGAGTGCTTTTGTCTGACAGGCACAGAGAGACTTTTATGTGCTACACGGTTTTGTGCATTAAAACTAATAAAAAAAACCCCATATACTTTCAATGTCTGATTTGCTTTCATCATTTGCAAAGATAAAGATTAGATACATATGAACTGTTGAGAATAATTTATTTTTTTATGAGGGGACAGATAAGGATAAGGGCTACTTTAGAGAAAAGAAGATTAGACCTGAAAGAGACTTGCAATTCCCAAGGCAAGGAAGGTACAAGACAGCATATTAAGAGCACTGGAGAGACTGCATAATCTGAGCAGAATTCTTAGTATTATCTCCTTTTTAGGTCCAATCACAGCATCTGAGCCTGTTCATCTCCTTCTTCTCTGACTCCAGTACTTATTAAACACAGTACAGGCAGAACATTATTCTAGAAACCATAATATTTTATAATTCTAAGTGCCTTGAATTAATTTTGCTGAAGCAGATAGGTAAATATGATTCTCTATTCTAACTTTTGATACTAAATCTGGCTTGAACAGATTTTGTGGTTAAGACATTAATGGTCATACGATGAGCTTTAAACTGTAATCAGTTCATCTAGTGACAGACGAGTCAGTTCTAAAACATAATATTTTTTCCGTTTTATAGGCTTTGAAGACTAATTTTTTCAAACTCTGATTCTAATATTTACTAGCTTCTTGTCCTTTAGATTATCAAGAAAGTCCTGTAAACTTCAGTTCCCATGTTGGGTAAGGAGGGATAAGGGTACAAGAATCAGTTGAAATAATGCATTTAAAATTCCTGTCCATATAAGCACTTGGTAAATGCTAGCTATTAATACTATTATAAGTAGTGTTGATCTATTGTGCAGCCGTCTCTGCCACGGATCTCTTGACCTCTGGGGCAGATATTTTTGAATGGATGATTTTAATCAACTGGGCTTCCTATCTGTCCATTCAGAATGTGTTATATAAAGAGAACTTCTGCCAGTCTCATCAGCCTCCAGTGTCTCTCCATACTTAGTAAAACAGAGGATCACCAATTCTGATGGCTCTTCCATTTTCATTTTATTTTTTATCTAACTCTAAATAGTAAGATGTATTCAGTCTTCTAATTCATTAGTTATTTAAATTCAATCTGAATAGAATATATAAACTAATGATACATTTAAAAATGTAGTCCTAATGTGTTGTCTTATAATGTTTCATAATGCAGTATC
>SJYT01000329.1:143735-251663 GCA_006410635.1 Cephalophus harveyi
GTATATATATAAATCACATTATATATAACTATATTGTACAATTATATATATATAAATTATGTATAAAACTGTATTATACAATTATATATGTGTGTGTATATATATATATCTCCAGGCTATTTAACCTTTCTTTTTATAAGGTAGCCGGATGAAAATGCTCACAGTCACAGAACTCCAAAGCAACAGCAATTGATCTCTCTTATTACTCAATATAATAAAATAGACAATGAAAATGTCCTTTCTCAAATGGCAAAAAGTTATATTTTGATGATCAATAAATGATATGGATTACATAATTCCAATTATCTTTTATTAAAAATAGTATACTTTACCACAAAGCTAAGTCACATTTGTCCCAATAAGGCAAAATGGTGGAGATGTGATCCTTTTCCCTTTCTGATATATACAGATATAAAATATCTCATACAGCTGAGCAAGCAAGCCTACAAATTTGGCTTAGGTGGATATCAACTGACAATTTGAAGAGGGAACCCTTTCATTGGAAAACTTTTTATGCTTAAAAATGGAGGAAGCATGATTTCTCTCTAACATAATGTCATTTGTCAAATGTGGATCCTAGGAAGTGTGTGAATATGTTTGTGTGTGTGCGTGTGTGTGACAGTTTTGTAGAGATTACAATGAGATGAAGCAGACAAATCAGTCCTAAAGAAACAAATTTTAATATTTTATTTGAGTAGAATATACTATAGTTAATTTTTGTGATTTCAACATTAAGTTCAGGTAGTGTAAACATTTCTGACATTATTGAGGCTGAAGAATTTCCTGTAGCACTCAGCGACTTAGCATTCAGTGGCTCTCATGTTGTGATCCCTGGGCTAACAGCACAAACATCATCTGGGGACCTAGAAATGCACAGTTTAGGTCTCACTCCAGACCTACTAATGCAGACACTCTATGAGTTAGATCCAGACATCTATGTTTTCACGAGCTCTCCAAGACATTGAGATGCACATGAATGTTTGAGGACCTCTGGTCTAAATCAATTCCTCATAAAAAGGAGAAATCTGATGTACGTGCCAAGAAGTCTGGAGGAAACGTAAATCACGAGTTTAAGTAGAATGCTTGCCAACAATGCCTGTTCTAGATACCCGCAGGTCCTGTCTAGTTATGTTACTCCTTTGACTGCCATACCTGCTCTACGTTGTCTCCTTAACACGCTCAAGCTCAGCCACAGTCTTTAAGATGGATCTTGATCCTAGTCAGGGATATTCAGGTAGCTCCGAAGTCTCCCTTTGAGAATGAGTGTCGTGATGCTCATGGCCAATCTGACTCACCCTACTGGCTAGTTCTGCTTTATGCAGTTATCAAATCACATCCCTATTTCTGAAAAACAATTTATCATCGGTGCACCTCTTCTCATGTTTCTACTTATCCCAGAAGGTAAAATGTCCACCCTAGTATACTTCTAGCTTCCCTTCTTCTTAGCTGCCCTTTAAGGCTTCATTGATCAGTAAGAAGATTAGTCAGAGACAAAGCCAATTAATAGGCCACTGCTGTGTGCATGCATGGGATGAAACATGTGGGACAAGAAAGGGGACAAAGAGAGGCAGGAGGACCATAAGAAGCATGCAACATAAGAAGCATGGATGTTAGCATTAGCCCTGCTTCTCAGCCAAGCCCTGAGTGTGGGACAGAACAGACGCTAGCATGCTAGGTATTTCCTTATCAAAGAACCCTAGAAGGCACAAGGCAGAAAACAGAGAACTCAAACACTAAAATTTCACTCCCTTAAATCCTAATTTCTCAGACTGAGCCATTACTTTCTTATTTTGTTCTCTCAGTCCAGAATCTTGCTTGGATATCCACCAAAGAGGGCTCCCTAGTGGCTCAGCAGTAAATAATCTGCCTGCAATGCAAGAGATGCAGATTAGATCCTTGGGTCAAGAAGATCCCCTAGAGGAAGGCATGTCCACTGACTCCCAACATTCTTGCCTGGAGAATCCGATGGACAGAGGAACCTAGTGGGCTATAGTTCATGGGGTCGCAAAGAGTCAGACATGATTGAAACAATTGAGTACGCATGCACCCACCAAAGATCTCCAGTTTTAGAGAAACTTAGTTGCTTAAATCAGTCCCAAAGTTAACCCAAGACGCTGTCAGGAGTAGCCCCTTTAGCCAGCCGTAACTCTCTGTGCCAGCTACTTCCAGATAAATTAGCGATTTATTGTTTCATATACCAGCCTTTGGGGGCTTCATCATATTCCTTGCTAGTACCTTCAAACGTTGAATTCTGTGTTGGACTATTGTGGTCCCTTGTTACACCTCCAATATTCAAAGTTATATTCAATACCTTGCTCTCGTTTTTCCAGTTGGAGTAACTGCACTGTCCCCATGCGTCATTAGAGGTGATTCTAGTTTCCAGTTCTAAGCAGGTCTGTTTCTGCTGTAGTTACTCAGTCCATGTCTGCTCATATTTTGAAATATAATAACTTTACTTGGCAAAAGATATCAGGACAGAAGAGATCCTTTGTGAAAATGCTTCACCATTAAGTTTGTGTTTCTATCATGAAAAATAACCTGCATAAGAGAAGTTCAAGAGATAACATAGTTAGGAAGCTATTTTCCTCGGTGGTTACATTTAGCCTAAGGCAGTTGAGGAAGTATTTAAGATACAAGATCAGGATCTTGGATTTAAATAAGAATTTCTCAGGAAAGTGTTCAGGAAAACTGTTATTAACTATTTAAAACATACTGAACACACACTGCAGCCCAAAGCCTGCAGCGGCGCCCCCACCCCCGGCTGCGGCCCCACGCCCTACCAGATTAGGTTTTGTGCACGGGCAGAGGTACAGAAAGGTCCCTGGGGATTTGTTCTGCTCTGAAAAAATTGCAAAATAAACATATTTTCAGCAGGGGAGATTCATTCACTTTGTGGACTGGTGAAAAGAAATAAGGCTAAAATCTCTGCTTTTTGTTCTTCTTTCTTCTCTTCTCTTAATTTCTTTCCTCTTCTCTTTCTAGCTCTTTCTGGGCAGTCTTAGTGAAATTACCCACTTCAATTAGCCACTTCAATGCAGATTACTTCCACATCCAACTCAGTCTTCTCCCCTGAACCCCAGATACATACCATTCATGGCTGCCTACCACCAAGTGTCTCACAGGTACCTGAAACATAACAACTACAAATGACTCAGCATCCTTCCCCGCCTCCCGCCACACACACAAACACACAACACACCTACCCCTTCTTCTGTGTAACTTACATCAGGTGAGAAGACTATGCAGCCTTCCAAGCTAAGCAACTCAAATTATCAAAACTCATCCTTTCCCTTTAATGAAAATCATATATTTGATTATCAGTTTATTTTATTCTAATGCAAAAATACTTATCAATTTTGTTTCCTCTTCATTCCCAAATGCCACTGCATGTATTCATTGTCCATTAAAAATTTCTTAGATTACTGCAATAGCTTTCTGCAAGAGCTTTCTGCAATAGATTACTGCAATAGTTGGACTCCGGGTTTCCTTCCAACCCATTTTTAGTATCATTTCCTAAGATTAATTTTGCAAAAAGAAAAAAAATGAAAGGTTATTACAAACTTAAGAGCCTCCAGAGATTTCTCACTGCTTTCAAAATACAGTCTAGACCTTAGCTTGGCACATAGGATGCCTTATAATTTGGCTCTAAAGCTTCTCTTCTGACAATTACTGCTCTTTATTTTCACACTCATAAACACCAAGACCAAACCACACAAACCTCTCCATTGTTTTAGAAAAAGTGCCATGCCTTTTTACATTTCTTTCTCTGTATATTCGTTTTCTCTGCTTAGAGTAGCTCCTCCACTTTATCTTCCTGGCATACAGAGTCCCCACTGTGGCTTTTCACATGGGATGTTGATTGTTTACTTATGACTCTTTGCTCACTTAATTGTGCTCACCAAAAGAGGGGATTATGTGTACACCACAGATATCAAGCAAGGAATAGACATGTAATTTCAGTGAGTTAATACATACGTGAATACAAGGCAGTGTCCCTAATAATTCCTATAAATAAAAATGTTAGTGATATTAGAGTAGGGTAGACAAAATTGTTGAAGAGATAACACATTTTAGGGAGGATGAAAAATCTGGAAAGATAACATTATCTCTTCTCTTTTTATTTTTAGAATGACGGAAAAGTTGGCTCCATATTTAAAGCATCCCAGAAAATTCTCCTTTGCCTCTCCATCAAAAATGAATTCAGAAATGATGTCACAGATTTCCCACTGTCTAATACTGAGACACATCACCATTTAGTGTCAGGGGCACCACTTCTTCTCAGTGAAATGCAGATGGTGATCATGAATGACACAAAGAAACACATTTCAGATCTTCGATGATATTAAGAAATAATTGATAAAGTTATTGCATTTACTTCTTGAAAAATCTTTAAATTTTAGGGATACATAATGAAAACACAGCTGTGACATGTGACATGACTTCAAAATAATATGAAATGGTGAGATCGAGTATGGAAGAGGCACATTTATCCATGAGTTGATGAGTGTTCAGGACAGGTGATGAATGATGAGCATTCATTAAAATACCTGTCCAGGTGTGCATGTTTGAAATTCTCTCAGTAAGTTAAAAAATATTTTTTCCATCATGACCAAAGCCTTCACAATTGTGAACTATTAAAGTGACATCAAATATTGTTCTTGTTATTTGTAAGGCATTGATACTTTTTATTCTAGTATCTCCTATTCTATTAATTTTTTAAAATGGAATTATGGACCACTAAATTTATTTAGTTTGGTAGTAGTAATAGCACACACTGTTTTACACAATGGAGTAATTTTTCATACGTTAGTCTCACCCTGTTCAATATCCCCTCTAAGAGTTTTCTGTATTCCATACTAGGTATTAACCTTCTTGTAAGGCTCCCAGCCTTTTAAGCATCTTAGCTTCTTGATATTGCTCTAAATTTGACACACGGTTTTTGTCACAAAGTCTGCCCTAGAAAATTTTTCTAGAATTGGTCTAAACAGATGAAGGTTAACGTAGGCCATGGATAAAGCTAAGGCAACCTAGGAAGGACAATTCATGATATCATAAAATTGTTTCCCTGACTCAGAACAGGCAGACCTCATTTTTTCTTTGATTGCTCTTCTCAGATACTGCTTTTTTCTTTCATTCTTTAAACTGAAGGCTTCGCGACAAAGCTGTAGTAAGGAAGTCACTCGGAATTTTTCCAATACCATTTGCACTCTTGGTATCTCCATATTCTGGTAATTATTATCGTTTATCATTTTTTCATTATTAGTGAATTTGTTATGGTGATCTGTGATCTTTGATGATGCTATTGTAACTGTTTTGAGGTGCTGGGAACCATGTGCACATAAGATGATGAACTTAGAACAATAAATGTGTGTGTTCTGATTCTCCTCTGACCAGCTGCTCCCCTCTCTCTCTCCCTTCCCTCTCCTCAGACCTTCCCATTCCCTGAGGCACAACAATATTGATATTAGGCCAAATAATAACCCTGCAATGGTCTTTAGCTGTTCAAGTGAAGAGGCATTTGATATGGCAAACATCACTGTTGTCTTATTTTAAGAAATTGTCACCCCAGTCTTCAGCAACCCTGATCAGTCTGTAGCCACTGAGGCAAGATCATCCACCAGCAAAAAGATTATGACTCACTGCACGCTCAGATGATGTTTAGCATCTTTTAGTAGTAAAGAGTGTTTTGAATTAAGATACATACATATATTAAAGTGTAATGTAAACAAAACCTTCACGCTGCTGCTGCTGGGCTGTGCTCAGCCGTGTTCGCCTCTTTGCAACCCCACGGCCTGCGTAGCCCACCAGGCTCTTCTGTCTATGGAATTTTCCAGGCTAAAATATTAATACTGGAGTGGATTGCCATTTCCAACTCTGGGGGATCTTCCCGACCCAGGGATCGAACCCACATCTCTTGGGTCTCCGGCACTGGCAAGTGGATTCTTTACCATTGTGCCACCTAGGAAGCCATAAATTTTATACACACTGGGAAACTTAAAAATTCTTGTGACTCAGTTTACTGCATTTTCCTTTTCTTGTGGTGGTCTGGAACTGGACTCTCAGTATCTCTGAGGTGTACTTGTGTATTTGAACAGAAACATCTCTTGCTCCAGGTGACTCATATCCTTTATTCAAGCTTGACCCTAGTATAAAAAGAGAATCCTCCTGAATATACATTCTTCCCTATACTCCACTCCGTGTGGAAACATCTGTACTTCCCTTGTTGTACTGGTCTCTTTAGCATTACATTCTCATTTTCTTTAGCTTTGCAACCACAAAGAAATGCCCTGATTTACAGAGGCTCCAGGCATCAAACTCACCGTTTCACTTATATTTGTTAAATATAATATTTTTCTCGTTTTTAAAAATGTAAAGTCATTCTGTATTTCTAAATACTTTCTCACTTACCTAGGTTATTTTCAAACTTATTTTCTATGGTGCAAGATAGGCCTCCTGGGGTGGCGTCATCTACAAAAAATAGATACTTTTTCTACTGCAGCATTCAGCTTAATGATAAAATTGAATACTATGGGTTGCACCAAACTACTTTTTATACTATCATTTCCCACATAGTGACACTTTATTCCAGCCTCAAACCTATTTTAACTGATCAAATAAGTGTATTTAATAAAGAACAACTTAGTACCACTGTTAAGGGAAGAGTATCATCACTAAATATTAAATCTGGATGAATTATTATATGAAATGTAGTTAATAAAAAAATGTTTATGAGATAATTCCAAAATTAATGGAGAAATATTTTGAAATATGTAAAAATCTAAATTCATGATGTAATAACTAAGTGAAAAACATCAGGGTCAGTGGTAAAATACATGGTATGAAGATAAAAAGTAAACAACATACAATATATTGATTTTGTACAAAATTATTTAATATTCATTTATTAGATCTAACAACAAAATTTGGAAGAATATTTACTAACATTGTAGATATATAAAAAGTTGACTCTCTTTGGTTTATAATTTCACTTTTTTCTTTTTAAATATTCTAGAACCAAAATGAATTTTATGATAAAAAAATTTTTAACCAGCATCACATATAAGTCACATATTATATGAAATAATGATTCTACTTTATATCCCTTAGCTTTAAGGCACATTAAGAATCAACAGATATTCCCAAAAGAAAAATATCTGTGAAATAGTGTTTGAATAACTGGAGAATCTTGAGTAAAGTTAATAGTTAAGTACAGCAAAATTATTTGGAGCACATCTCAATTAAATAAGATATCTGCTTCCACAAAAGTAGATGTTAAAATAAACCCAGACCTCAACACACTGTGTCAGAATTGTGGCCAGTCCCAATCCCTGAAACAGGGGAATACCAGAGTATTCAGGACAAAGACACTTAAACTGCTCTGAAACTATCTGCCAAGAATTACTTTGAAATCATACCTAATTTCTTGAGTTTCTGCTTACAAACTTATACATTATGTAGAGAGCAAAAATTGTCTCACCAAACTTTAATATGAAAGTACCTCCAAGCGAGATTATCTTCCCACCAATAATAACATGGGGAGAAAAAGGAAACATATTACTTGAAATGACTACATCCATGAAGCCTGGGTGTGTCTGTTGAAAACTCAAAACCCTGAGTAAATTATCTGAAGCATTATGTGCTTGCTTTGTCTTAACCCTGGGAGTTCCTCAGCTTCAGAAACTTTGGAAAGTTAGCAAGTATAGAGGCTGATATACAGATATTTGTGGAGGAAAAAAAAAATAGAAGGAGAATAGTCCAAGATAAAAGGCAGAGAAGGAAGTGAATCTGCTGTGAAAAAGCCCACGCTACCTCACAGGTGAGTGGAATGAAGCCCTGGGCTTCCTAATCCATCAGTGAGAAGGGGAACTCAGCAACTACTTAAAAGCTCTCCCTGTTTCCAGAAATGATGGCAACTGCTGTAGAAAAAAAGAACAGGCTTTTGCATTTAATTAAACATGATTAAAACTCTCGTCTTTATGTAATTTCAGCTTTATACAATTTCAGTTGCATTGCTGTAAATTTCAGGACTTCCAATTTCAGAGCTGCCTAATGACAGCCCATTAGCCCTTAGCACTGAAAGAAGCCCCATCTAACAATAAGAAAGAATGGATAATATTAAAGCCAAATTGGCTTGGTTAACCCTGTGTTCTGCTTTTTGATAAATCCATAAATGACTATGGTCCAGAATCACAAAAGCAAATTTTTCTAAGAACAAAATGAAAAATCTCACTCATTAAACATCAAATCTAATAGATCACACAATTGTCAGATGGCTCTAAAATTTAACACACAAATAATTAAAAAAAATTTTTATTGCAACTGAATTTTTTTATTGCAACATATTCCAAAGGCTATTTTAAAAATCTATTTTTTTCTGGTAAATATGCTGCTGCTGCTGCTAAGTCGCTTCAGTCGTGTCCGACTCTGTGCGACCCCACAGATGGCAGCCCACTGGGCTCCGTCATCCCTGGGATTCTCCAGGCAAGAACACTGGAGTGGGTTGCCACTTCCTTCTCCAATGCATGAAAGTGAAAAGTCAAAGTGAAGTCGCTCAGTCGTGTCTGACTCAGCGACCCCATGGACTGCAGCCTACCAGGCTCCTCCGTCCATGGGATTTTCCAGGCAAGAGTACTGGAGTGGGGTGCCATTGCCTTCTCCGTCTGGTAAATATACTTGACTACTTTTCCTGTGAAAAATGACTGTTCACTCTTAATGTTTTATTTGTATACCATTGAATTATTAGGAAGGGTGCAAATTTTCCAGTCTATTACACTCAGCTTTCCAAAACAAACAGATAGATACTCATGTTAGAGCAGTTGGAAATTCCTTGTTATAAGGGAATTTTAAAACCAACTTTTATGAATGATGTGAAATTGAGTACCATATTCTGGATTTGTGTATATCAAATGTCCCTGCTGTAGTTACTTATTTTTGCAACCCTTAAAGAGATGGCTAAAGAGAAAGGCAACTACTTTCAAAGAAGTTTCCTCAAGCAGAGTGGAGTAGAAGCGAACAAGTTATGATGTGAGTATAGTATTAAAATTACAGGTTCAGTACAGTTCAGTCGCTCAGTGGTGTCCGACTCTTTGCGTCTACCAATAAGAGAGTTGAGCTCTTGAAAAGTTACACAACTTCTCTGTGGCTTAATTTTCTCATGTGCAAAAAGGAGGCATTAACTTCACAGGGTGACTGTGAATATGTAATGAGACAATATACTTAACTTTGCAGTCTATTCATTGCCTAGCTCCTAACTTAGTGGAGTTCCTTCTCTAGAGCAAAAGCATTTTAGGGGCAAGTTCACGTCCGGTTCGTTTTCTCTTCCTCTCCTTGTCAAAGGTCAGCTGGAAGGAGGTCAAAAATGTTGCCTAGCAATTACAAGTGGACTCCTAGGTTATGTTCAGAGAGCAGCCTCACCTACTAAGAGAGTTTTAAGCTCTGCATATGCCTGTTCAACTAAACCTTTCCTAGTTGATTACTGTTGAGTCAGGAAATGTAAACGTTCTCTCATTTAATTCTCAACAGTTTGGGTGAAGCAGGTGTTGAACGTATTTGGGAAGTAACACGTGACAGAATGTTGTAGACACTTTAGTACCAGGGCTTATTGGTGATGTGGTTTAGGGCTTTAGCTTTCTGAATCACAGTGTTGCAATTATCACCTATAGATAATGAGGAAAATGGTGCCCATAAAATATTGCTCTGAGGACTTCAGATCCTAGCTTAGGGCCTCACCTGTGAAGGCTGGGTTTCTGCTCCTGCTGTCCTTTGATTTCTTGTCATGCTTCTTACCATGGTTTTAAAATACTGTGGAAAATTATGTTAATGACATTGTTTACCATTATTTTACTTAGTAATGATGTAGCTTTTAATATTTGATGGAATTTTGAATTTTTAAGACATGTTGTCCCATATAGCAACTTAGAAGGTGTAAAACAATTTAAAGTATCATGTGGGACTTTCCTGGAGGCTCAGATGGTAAAGCATCTGCTGGCAACTCAAGAAACCCAGGTTCAACCTCTGGGTGGGGAAGACCCTCTAAAGAAGGGAATGGCTCCCCACTCCAATATTCCTGCCTGGAGAATTCCATGGACAGAGGAACCTGGGGACCACAGTCCATGGGGTCGCAAAGAGCCAGAGACGACTGAGTGGCCAATACTTAACTTATGGGACTTCCCTGGCGCTCCAGTGGTTAAGATGCCATACTTCCATGTCAGGGGCTGCAGGCTCAGTCCCTGGTCAGGGAACTAAGATCCTGCACACCTTGCTGCACAGCCATACCTGTCCTCCCCTAAAAAAACAAATGTGTCATAGAAACACTTTCCACTCTCAAATAACGCATTGTTTCTTGAATTCTGCTCTTTGTGAATGAAAAAAAAAAAAAAAGTTCTACAGTCTCTGTAATGAATATGGAACTTTTATTTCATTACTCTAAGAAAGGCAAAAGGGGATCTTATGAACTACATATCATCATCAAGCTAAAATATAGAAAGATTTAAAAGTTTCAACCAGGCCCCAAGTCATGGAAGAACCAGGCCATGTAGCGCTTTTCACTGCCATCAGGGCACTCTCAAGAAAACACTATGCAGTTGGGAATGTATTTGGCATAGTATAGGAAAGAGCAAAGGGTATAGGAAAGAGCATAGTATAATAAAGAGCAAAGGGTTTTGCGAGCAAAGAGTTTTGCAAGCAAAACACTTAAGCACTGTTATACTAATCCAAGATAAAAATTTATGTGGAAGTTTACAGTTTTAAAGTCTTCTTCATATTAGAAAAAGGAGGGGAATAATTTAGGTTTTCCAAATTCCTTCTGGCTTTCTATAAGTCTGAAGGAAAGAATGACTATAAAAGTTCAGCAGGGTGGCAACAGTTTCCCTTGGTCCAAAGTAGAAAAAAGCACATTCTGAAAATAAATTTCTATGATTAGTTTGAAATACCTGAGGCCAATACTTTGAAAATACTTCAGATAAAAAAATGTGCTGAGCTATATAGTTTAAATTGTACTACTGTTGCCCTACCAGTTTCACAGAAAAATTAATGAAACAGTAATAAAATACAAGTTATCCTGTGGAATTGAAAAGTAATTGAAAATGACAAATGCTTTGCCCTATTTTCTCATAATTTGAAGATATGAAAACCCCCAAAGACCTAGTATAAAAGACTGCTGGCAGTGTTATGATCATTTTTAATAAGGAAAGAGTTTGCAATGAATGGCTAAAATCCATACACCACCTCTCCACTAAAGCTTCCATTTAAGACAAGCAGATCTTCAGTCTGAAGAAAACAATTTCATTACATTTGTCTTACTATTTAAAAATCATGTATTTATAGACATTCCATCTATAGTGTAATTAAGCACAACTAATTTTATCACACAGAACAATACTGTACATATGTGAGTTGGTAAACACATACATCATACCTCAAATTCTGCCCCCATAGAAATCTATTAGCATATTACAAAACTATGCTAATTTTTCCATGCTAACATTCCATAATGTTCTTTGGACAAATATTTATAGCCATATTGATTTTATATTTTAAAGTCTATTTGTAATTACAGTAGCTCATTTATTTTTGTGTATGAAGTTTCCAAACTTCTGCATAAATCCTCGAAATTTGTTTTCATTTGGCTGAAATGAGTGGTAAACACCAGTGTTATAATTAAGCATTGGGCTGGACCTGCCGTAACTGTTGCCCATAGTTGAGGATTTCACTTCTGGGCGGTGCGTACTGCTATTTGGCGTGTTGCTTGTTGGCTGAATAGAGCTCTCAATCTTACAAAATGGCTCAAAACGACTGTAAACACGGCGATCAATTGAATGAGTTCTCAGAAGCTCATCATTGGGCTTTGATCTTGGAGAAGAAGTTGGTTTTCTTTCAGGAACAACAACTGCTTTAATCTCCTTTGAATCTCGGTACTGGATCTGCTCGGTGTTGAATCTGGGGGCAGAGGCATCTCCTGCTCTTTCTGAGAACTTGCTTTCAGCTGGGCCTGACGAAGCTATGGTTTTGTTACTTTCATTGGATGGAGAACGTATCCTCTGGGGTGAATGTACTGCTACATCTTCCTTACTCTTGTGGATGCTGCCTGGGGAGTTGGATGAAGAGGAATGCTTTCTCCTAGGTGATGAATCATTTTTGGGTTCTGATTTTTTTTGTTTTTGATTCTCTTCAGCCTCAGAAATTAAGGTGTCAGAACTACTACACATTCTGTAAAAGGCAGGTGCTTTGTTTTTGGATAGATTGTCTTTCTTTTCTGGGGCAAGGCTAAGTAATGACCTTAACTTCTGAGATCCCTTTTTCAAAAAACTTGGGGAACCCTTCACTTCTTTCTTGGAACTGACTTCTTTGTTGGGCTCCTCTTTATTCACATCAAGCAACACAGCCATGGAAATTGACTTGGTAGCAGTGCCACTTGGAGGATCATCCTTAGGAACATCCTCTTCCCCCTCCTCCTCCTCTTCCACACCATGGGTCACATTGTGCATGCTTTTAGAACTTTTTAACAAATCCTCTTTAGGTTTTTCTGGTTGTCTCACTGGATTCCTGGTAAGTGTGCTATACACATAATGCTTACTATTTCCATGATCCATATTGGCTTTTGAATGGTCGAAGAATGGGAAACTGCGCCTTTTAAGCAGATTCTCATTTTTCTGATTCTTGAGGTTTTCTGTCTGCTTGTTTGCACACAAAGTTGTATATACATAGTTGTTTGACTCCGTAGGGCCATTTGTAGTTGAGTTTAAAACTGGTGGGTGGCTTTCAGGAACCTGTAAGGTGTGCATTTTTGGTGCCTCTGGCTGCATTGAGAACTTGGGTGCTGACTCCTCTGAGGGTTTGTCTGTCATAAGCTGTGCGCCTGTTGGGGTGTCTGGGGTCTTTTTAGGTGTGCCACTTCCCTGGGAACCAACGACAGTTGAATTTGAGGAATCAGTTGTACAACTGTTGACTTCCTGCTGCTCAGGTAAAGTGGGTTTAAACACGAGAGAGGAACGAAGCCGAGAGTGAGTGTACAGGGCGCTGGCTTTCAAATTCTCATGTCCCTCATAGCCCTCAAACCTGTCGGCGGGAGCAGATCCGTTGGAATCAGGGGCAGCTTCTGAATGGTCATTTAAGTAGGACTCAATCCTCCAGTTGCGCAAAAATGACTTTGTGGTATGTTCAAGGGTTGGCATGCGTTGTTGCAAGAAACGAATATGATTATCTGTGCCGTTAAAAGACCTCCGCACGTTGGAATTCCTTTCTGGAAGATTGGTCGTCTTCCTCTGGGCAAGGCGGTCAGCAAAACTCTGGGCAGGTGTGTGCTGGCGGCCTCCGTAGCCGCCCCGGGATGACGATGCCACACTGAGACTGTCTGAAGGCCTTTTCCAGTTCCCAGGAGCATTAACATTTCGATTCAGAGCCCTGTTGAGCAGCAAGTATGGTGTCGATTCTGGCTGTTCCCCGGCATAACTGTGCCTCTTCCAGTTTTCATTTAACTGACTGTGCTGAGGCTGACGGATTGGACCATTAAAGTTGGGAACAAAGTGAGGTTTGTATGCATGATTTCTTATGTTGTATTTGTCATGCTCATTGCGAGTATATATCCCTCTGTTTTTGAAGTAGCTAGAATCTAGTTTATGAAGGCTGTCTTGTCTGCCAAAAAGGTTTCTTTGGCTGGACACAGAAGCTAAGGAAGACACGGAGCGCTGGTAAGTGCCGTTCTCCCAGAGGGCTTTGCCGTGGCTCACCCTGACTGACTCTTCCGGCGCAAAAGAGCTGGGGACACAGGACCTGGCGTAGAGAGTTCTAAACTCCTCGTCAAAAGACTCGACAAGTTGTCCTGTGATTATCTGAACCATGCTGAGATGGGCTTTTTCAAATGACCACATGTAGCTGGAGAAAAAAAAAAAGAAAAGCAAAATTGGCAAATGTTAACTGTGTTGACAATAGTTAGCTCTACTAAGATGTGTCATTTAATGTTGACAAAGAGTATTTTTGTTTTCTTTAATTACCATAATTTAGAGCTTCAGTCATTATATCTTTGCAATATGTCTCCTCACTCCTGTATTCATATTTTGAGTAACAAAGCAACTCAAGTCCTGACTTTGAATCCATCCATAATTTTAAGAAGTACAAGGAAAGCTGAGTGTACATTTTGCATCTCTGCCTACTAAGATTTTATGGAGCAAAATATGGTATTCTACTTTATATGCAGCATCCTGATCAGGTGCAAGCAAGCTGGTCTTGGAGGAAAAGTTGAGAAAACTGGCCTCTTCCAAGCCAACTATTCCACATGAACTTGGACATTAGTTTCCTCCCAGCCAGAATGAGAATAAGGACAGTATAATTATTACAATTCCTTATGGTCATAACATGTCGGGATGCAAGACAGTCTGTGCTAATGCACATATTTCATCTGTGTGTCTTAAAGAGTACATGGAGTTTAGGGTGCTAGAAGTTGGAAATAGACATAGGATTTGTGGCAGCAGCCTCAGCCACTAAAGGCATCCTTCAATTCACTCAGTGTCCACAGTAAATTCAGTACTCACAATCAAAGCCAGTTAGAATGCCAATTAAGATCTCTGCTTATATAATGACTGTGCTTTTATGTACAAAAATGCCTTTATTGTACTTTGTGGAATTTCTAAATCTCTTTCCCAGAGTTTAGATGTGACACTTGTCTTGAAGTTTCATATATAATTTTAAATCTTATTTTAGAAAATCTTGATAATGTAACATACAGCAACACTGAGCTGAAAAAGCCATTGTAATATGCTAGGCCTCAAAAAAATGGACATGATATAATGGAGGGGTAATATGAAAGGAGCATACTGTTTATACAGGGAAGACAGTAACAAAGGCAGATGGAAATATTAAAAGAATGTACAGAACAATAAAATACATAAAATATCATAAGCAGCAGTGTGCAACTTAAAAATCTTATTCTGATATGTTCAGTTTTTTCTAGTGTGCTTACTAAATGCATGGTATGGGCAGAATATGTCAAGGTACTTTTTATGTACAGATGTGTGACAACCAGGATGACTTACAAGAAATGGTACAAAAGTGAATTGTTACAGGAATTTTTAATCCAACTGTAGATATGAATATAAAATTTGCTAAAAACAGCAAGCAAAGGCATGAATGATCGGCTTTCAAATAGGAGGATATCCCCAGAGACAGTACGAGATTGGCAGTATTTTGACAGAAATTGGAAGCCAGGAAGTTCAGATTTGAAAAGTGGGAAAACCTTTTTGGGGAAAGAAGAAACATGGAAAAAGAAAGGGAACAAGAGTGGTCATGTTTTGGTTGAACACAGAAAGCAAATTATACTTAGTTGAAGTAAGAAGCTATAGAACAGACTGATGGGGTCTTCTCTGACAGTCCAGTGGTTAAGATTTCACCTTCCCAATTCAAGGGGTGAAGGTTTGATCTCTGGTCAGGGAAGTAAGATTCTACATTTCTTGTGGCCAAAAAGCCAAAACAAAAAACAGAAGCAATATGGTAACAAGCTCAACAGACTCTAAAAATGGTCCACAGCAAAATAAAATCTTTAAACTCGTGGAGGAAATCTTGAAAACAATGCAAAGAGATCACAAGATTAAAAAAAAAAAAAAAAAAACCTTACAAAATTCTCTCTCAGTCAAACCTATGGACAATACTAAGTATCTTCCAGGTTTTACTATGACCATTTCAAATGAGGGTATCCAATTCAAGATTTGATTTACATACATTGTCAATGTACAATACACATTACAATATACACTGTATACATACAATATACAATGTACAATATACATTGTCAAGAAAAGCTTGTGTGTTTGTATTGTTGGTATCATGATGCAGCCAGACTGCTGTGTCTTCCTGATAACCCTGTCCTCACAATGTGTGAGCTATCACACAGTGTGTGACCTGGGAGTATAGACGCCAGACCTCTCTAGAAATGCTGGGAGCCTAGCATATAAAGACACTTTATGGCAAAGAAATATGAATTAAGGTATGTATAAAATAGATAGCTAATGAGAACTGACTGTACAACACAGGGAACTCTATTCAGTGTTCTGTGGTGACCTCAATGGGAAGGAAATCTGAGGAAGAGGGGATACATGTCTATGTATGGCTGATTTATTTTGCTGTACAGAAGAAACTAATGCAACACTGTAAAGCAACTATACTCCAGCAAAAACAGCAACATCAAGAAGGAGGCATTCGGAATTTGCCTACAAGAAAAACAATGGCAATACCAGAACAGAGACTTAAAAGCTGTTTTTACCCAAAAGGGTGTACAGTTTTGACCAGTTTCCACAAAAACCAGTTCATAACTGTTCCACTAGATCCTGACCTCATATTTGCTGATGATAAGAAAAATCCAGAATGATTAGTCAGGAAAAAAAAAAAAAAGGTAAAGGCTACAAGCCCTTTTAAAAAAAATTATTTTTTTAAAGAAGTCTATTTGAAATTGACATGAAATAATAGAGAGAAGAATTGTTAGATAATAATAGTTTTGATGAATTTTAATAATCTGTGCTCCTACAAGTCCATATTCACTTCCACAAATAGTAACTTAAGTTTTGCCTCTGTGTTATGATGTAGATGAGAAGCTAAAGAGTTTCTGTAGCTATTTGTTTGTTCTTCCCAACACCAGTTTTAAAGTAGCTCAGTTATAGTCATCTCAAAAGATATCACCTATTAATAGTAAGACGAAGCTGACATGAAGTTATGGCTGAAGATGATCTCCAAAGTCAAGTTAATAATAAAAATAGAAAGCACTCATTAGGATGAGATTAACTAGTAAACACCATTCTATAAGTCAAATGAACTCTCATTTTAATTAAAATTTTCAATTAAAACCCCTCTAAAACCAAGTGGGTCTGAACAAATGGATACACAAATAATGAGTCTTTGCAATAATTCATTAACTTCAAGCACTCCTCTTAACACATTTTCCTTTAAAGCTGCAAAGAGGATTTTCACTAGAGGATCCCTGAGCAAATATTAACAGTTAAAACATGCCTAGAATAATAGCTGACTTTGGGGTTTTTTGATGCATTAACTCATTTAATTCTCATGACACGAGATAGATTCTATGATTATGCTCCTTTTACAAAGGAAGAAACTAACATGCAACCAAAGTAACTTGCCATGGCCACTCCCTTCAATGCGCTGCCTCCTTTTTCTGGACTTTTAAGTTCTTATGACAAGAGGCAAACTTTTCCCTTTCCTTATCCTGTTGACATCCACAGCTCTCCTGAATTTTTCCCACAGCCTTTAGTAGTGAGTCTACCATGCTCTGGTGACCTAGGAGTTCAGGTGTTTGTCGGCATTTTTATCTGCCTATTGTTATGACCTTACTGTGTGACCCATTCAAGATCTATGTCTGAAATTTATAAGGGAGTTTCAAGGCAGCACTTTACTCTAGAGCCAGCTGGACCTGGACTTGGTTGCCAGACCTGAACTGCTTTTTGGTCCTTAGCTGTGATGTTTTTAGACAGGCCACTGAACCTTCCAGAACTTCAGTTTCATCATTTATAAAATGTAGATAAAAACAAGTGCCTTGCAGATACATTGTAAGAACTGGGAATGAAACATAAAGGTTAAGTTAGAACAGAAATGGATATATTCTTCCAGTGGTAGTATAGAAAGATGCCAAGGAGTAGACCTGGGGCTGAAAAACCCACCCACCATAGCATTTAAACAGTCAGACTCTTCAATGATTTTTCAGTAACACTGTGATTACAGCATAATAATCATCAGGGTCTCAATAATACTAAAATAAGAGCAATCCATTAAGCAGGTTCTTCCAGGTGATACAGTTTCTATTTATATGAACAATTATTATGCTTCACACTGTTTTCATAAGGAACAAAAACACCTCAAGCATTATAAATCTTTAGGGAACCTGAGATATTATTCAATTCCCTCATTTGGGGGAGGAGGAGTTTAAAGCCCAAGTAAGTTATGTGACTTGCTGATGACTTAATATTCTTTCAGCCAGAACGCAAGTCTCTCCAAGTTTTCCATGTAAGGGTTCTTTTACTTTTAAGAAATAACTAAGCAGATTACATTAAAGCTTGAAACTCATAAATTCTATAAATGATTGATAATACTGGAGTGTAAATACAATGACCTTACCTGTAGGAACCAAACATAACTTTCTGGCAGTCAACCAGCAAAAATTTCTGTTCCATTTTTCCATGAAATTTTGCCCCTGTTTTGGAAAGATAATCTTGACCTTTTACTGTCCGCACTCGAATATTCTAGAATTGAATGTAAAAAATAGTAAATATTATGGTTAGAGTGGGGATATTTTGAAAAGTAAAATATATTAATATAAAAACTTTTTAATCTAAAAAGTACACAGGTAACAATTTCTTTAAACATATAACAGCAACAGTAAAGATAGAGAAAAGTACATTTTAAAATAAAACCTGAAAAGAAAGCACAAAGAAAATAGTCACTTCAATCATGCATTTTAATATAATTGAACTCATTTATACATGACGGTTTTATAAATCTCTTAGGGTCCTACTGCAAGAGGTCCTTTCACATTATAGTAGCATAACAGCAAAACAAGATGAAAATTCACCTTCATCTTGATGACTCAGACATCACTGAAATGATTGTGATACGCAACATCTGCTGAATGAAAGAATCACTCCAAGTCAGTTGTTTCAAGGTTGCCCATGTAAAACGGAAACATTAATTATGACTGACAGCAAAGCTAACTCAGGAGTTTAAGTGCCCCACTATCAAGAAAAGCACCCTAAAAAGCCATCATGAAGATGATGAAGTCGTAATTCGAAAAGGACAAGGGGACCCGTCTGTGGTCGCCACCTTAAATATATGGCGCGCATCTGGAGTGACATAGCTCACTGTGCCTCTCATTTGACTGAGACAGAGCGCCTGAAGAAAAGAAAACAAAGTACAGAGTTCTTACTCTGAGACGCTGAACGTGACAGCCCTGTTTCTCGGTCATACTCAGGAAATGACCAAACTTGGACTCATCAAGCAGAATGTACACAGATACTCCTCGAGTTGATGCCTCCACGATTTCTTTGAAAATGTCCACGTCTGTAAATATATCCATCGCTAAGGCAATGACCTGTTAAAGATACGAATAGGAAACAATGTTAGATATCCAATAGAGAAAGACCAAGAAAGTGCTTGCTTTCAGAAAAAAGTGGATAAAATAGAAAATAGCTAAATGTATATTGAAAATAAACTATATACAGATTTATCACATTAAATAATTTCATACTAGCTTTAAGTCAAAGTGAAGTCACTTAGTCGTGTCCGACTCTTTGCGACCCCATGAACTGTAGCCCACCAGGCTTCTCCGTCCTTGGGATTCTCCAGGCAAGAATACTGGAGTGGGTTGCCATTTCCTTCTCCAGGGGATCTTCCCGACCCAGGGATTGAACCCAGGTTTCCCACATTGCAGGCAGACGCTTTAACCTCTGAGCCACCAGGGAAGCCCAAAGCTTTCAGTAGAATGTTGAGTGAAAGGCAGATGTGAATCTTGGTGATTGAGGTTGTCTGCACGGTGGATGGAGGAGGCAGTTAGGTGAAGGGTGCAAATTAGTGCTAATGTTTCTCATGGGAAATATTTCCAGGGGAAAACAAGATTTCTGGAACTAGTTGTTAGGAATAACAGTCTTGGTGAACAGGGACAGAAAAAAAATCTTCTAGAAATAGAAATATAGCGAGAAAGGACCAAAGATAAGAAAGATATAAGGAGAATTGAAGACCAGAAAGTTAAATACATATGCCTAAAATTAGCAGAGCAGACAGAAAAAAAATATGAACAAAAACAGATGATTAAAAAGGTAAATGGAGAGAGGAATATCCTTAAGGAGCAGGCCCCCGAAATGGAGAGAGTCCAAGTTAACAGCTGAAAACAGAACCACTACTGACTCTGAGAAGCAAGGGGAATGAAATGACGCTGAAAAAAGTGGAAGTCATTCAACTGACCACCCACTACATGCCAGATGCGAAGGACAGAATCCCTGCCCTTTGCGAAGCTTACAAAGTGGGGAAAGAGGCCATAAACAATGCATCGAGGAGGGAAATTACGTGATAAGCTTAAGATAATGTTTACTGGGGAAAAATTAGAGCAGGATGAGGAGGGTCACGAGTTCCTGGAAATGGAGAAGTGGGGGTCTGTGGCATCTCTGAGAGAATGTCCTTTGAAAAGGCCCTTAAGGCGGATATCCTGACAGATTGTATCTCACGCAGGGGGACCCCACAGTGCAAAGGTCCTACCTCAGGTTTAAGGAACAGCAAGGGTGGGAAATAAAACAAGAAATGGAGAAACTTATCAGAAAGCCTTGAAGATGTTACAAAGCTTTCCGTGTTTTTTCCTAAATCAAATGTCAGCTGTTGAAATTTTTTTCTTGAGGCAATAACATGGTCTCATTTATGTTCGAAAAAGATTGTTCTGGCCTCTGTGTTAAGAACAGATGGTAAGGCTGGGAGGCAGGGTGGAAACAGGGAGGCCAGTTAGAACCACTGGAGTGATTCCAGTGGGAGGTTACGGTGGCCCGGACTAGAACGGTACTGGGAGAAGCCACCTCCAGGGATGAGCAGAAACAGTCAACACGGGGTGCTTTGAGCTGCAAAGACCTCTGTATGGGCTGAATGTGGAATGAGAGAGAAAGAGGGGAAAAGAGCATGACTCTAAGATTTTGGGGCTCTTTAACCTCAAGGACCAAGCTGTCATCAACTGACGTAGAGGAGGGTACAGCTGGAGTAACGTTTAGCTAAAAGATTAAAAAGTCAAGGGACCTGGATATTCAAGGGGAATGCTGCCTAGGGAGGTCTAGGGCAGAACTGTCAGCTGGGTGTCATGGGGTAGAGATGATGATTAAATCCAGGTCAACAAGAGAGATGAGGTGAGTAAGTTGGGTGGTCTAGTACAAGGGGTAGGGAAGCAAAGGAAGGCTAAGCAAAGGGGGCATTCTGGAGAGGCATGTCAAGACAAGGTGTTAACAAGCAGGGTGTCCTCAGGGGTGTGCTATCATGCTGCAAGGCCAAGTAACAAGGGGATTAATTATTCATCGGATTTAGTAATATACAGGTTATTGATGACTTCAGAGTGTAGTTTTAGTGGAATAGTGAGATCAAAAGCTTTCTAGGGAGGGTTTTAAGAGAGCTTGAGTGGACAGACACTGGAAATAGCATGTACAGGTAACTTTTTGAGTAATCTGGCTACGATAAGAAGCAGAAAAATGGAGCGGTAGCAGTGGGTTAGGCTGGGTCAATGGAAATTGTATTTTTCACTTTAAGGTGAGAGAAGTAATTTCAGGTCTGTGTGCTAATGAAATGCTCCAGTGAAGAGTGAAAATTAATGATGCAAGAGATAGTTGGAGGTGGTATGGGGAATTGGGGGTTTCTGGAGGAAAGTCTTAGAGTAGGCAATAAAATATAGGCTATAGGGGTAAAATAATCAGAGTACAGGGATAAAGGCCAGTAAAAGATCACTGTACTCCCAAGGCAGAAGCCAGGTAGAAGGCGGTGGTGGGAGGGCAGGTGTGGTTGTGGTGGCAGCGGGTATGATGTTCTCTGGATGCTGCCATTTACTTTGTGAGATGGGAAGACCCTGGGTTATGGAAGACAAGTAAGTGGTATGAGGAAAGGGGCATTACGTAGTCATCGAAGATGATAGAAAAGGCAATAGGTCACGAAGATTGTGTAACTGCAGGGCAGCATTAAAAACCCATCAAGTCATAAATTTAAAATGAGACCAGTCAATGCGGTTGTGAAGAGGGGGGCAGTCATGTAGCACGCAGTCAACTGAAATGCTCCAGTGAAGAGTGAAAATTAATGATGAAGGAGATAGAAGATGTGTAATGTAGGGGGTTTCCCTTGTAGCTCAGATGGTAAACAATCTGCCTGTAGTGCAGGAGACCCAGGTTCAATCCCTGGGTCAGGAAGATCCCCTGGAGAAGGAAACAGCAACCCACTCCAGCATCCTTGCCTGGAAAATCCCATGGACAGAAGAGCCTCGTGGGCTGCAGTCCATGGGGTTGCAAAGAGTTGGACATGACTGAGTGACTCACACGCACATACATACAATGTGCAATAGCTAAGATGATTGACCCTGGGATTTAAACTCGATAAAGAGAGGAGAGATGGTGTCACAGATGTGAGAGGCAGGGAAACAGGGGTAGGATCAATGAATCTGAGGTCTCGCTGGGGCTAAATGATAGTTAAATATTAAGGAATTGTCATTAATTTTTATAATAACAGCAATATAATCATAAAAGGTAATATATATCCTTTCTTTGAAACATACACATTAATATAGCTACAGATAAAAATGTTGCCTTGTATTTATTCACATTATAAAAGGTGAACCAAAATTGGTGATGAAAAGTGAAAGCCAGTTGATGGTACATGAATGTTTTATATGCTGTTTTCTCTACTTTTGAAAATTTTCACAGCACAAAATTAAAAATAAATAGATAAGTGAATAAGTGGACATTGGATATTAACAGGTTCCAGAGGTACCATGTGCCAGAAATACAAGCAGGAGTGTTAGTCAGAGGAGGATGAATTAGGTCCTACAGGATCTGCAGTTAAAGACTGTGATACTATCAAGGACATGATTGGGAGTCCGGGCTGAGATGCATGTAGGACAAGATCATGGGAGGAGAGCAGGAAAAGGAACTGGTCTTTAGAAGGATCCTTTACACACATATTGAAATTGCCACCAGAACTACTGAAAAGAGTGACGGACACCAAGGAACAAAAATGGTCAAGAAACAAGAAGGAAAAGAAATGCCCTGGCAATAGGCACATGGCAGCAAGCACTAAGATAATGTGTTGGATACACTGCAAGTACACAGATGAAGAAGGTCACGGATAATATCTGGTAATCACCAATAATATCTGATAATATCTGATAATCCCCAATAAGATGCTAGAACAAAATACTGGACCATGTTCAAACAACACAAGATGACATTCTTTAAACTATCAATAAAACATACTTCAATCAGATTTTCTTTAGGAAGACTAATTTCCATCATTCTAATGGCCTCCCATGACCCTTTCCTTATTTATGATTGAGATGAGGTGCCAGAAGGGAGAAGCTAGTGAGAACAGCCTCATCTGTGTCTTCTACATACTCTTTAGAAAATAAAACATGTGAAAAACCTTCAGTCACGTCCACAATTATTAATGTGTTTATGATACAATAATGAGTGATGTGATGGTATATGGACATTGACATAAAAAAATGAAAGTGTCCATTTTACGAACTTATTTTACAAAATAACTTTAAAAACCATGTCTGGAGCAGTCTAGCACTAATTTTTTAACTAAAATGGGATTTTGTTAAATAGAAAAATAGTATCATACTACATGGCATTAAAAAAAAAATGACCAGCATATCTAAAGAATTTATTTATAATTTGCCAGAAAAATCATGTAACAAATTACTTCAGACTTTGGAAATGAACACAAATGTATGACAGATAAATAAAGGGTTTTGTTTGTTAAAAGTAATTGAAGCCATTCAGCCAATGGATGATTCTAGCACATATAAGATAGAACAAATGGCAGTCTCTCTTGCATGACAGATAATACATCGGTATCCAGGAGACCAGATAACACATTTCTGACAAGTTTATCTGATGGCAGCAGAGCCAGGTACCTTATCAGGATTTCTGGTTCCCAGTACCCTCAATAAATACCTAGAAAAATTATATGAAGTCTACAGAGAATCTCAGCTGTGCCAAGAAAGGCAAAGTAAAATATAAAATGTAGCCACCTTTTTAAATGGTGGGTTACATTCATGCAAAGGAATGATAATTAGAAATGAGCTATGCCAAATCTGATATGAAGGTATTACATTCCCAGCTAGTTAGCTAAATCACACTGTGCTCTAGAAATAACCAAAATGACTGTATCTAATGAAATAAAAATGATATACTTGATTAGTACAAGGTTTATCAAAGGGTACATTAATTAATTTTGTAAGTCAACACAGAAGTCATTTACATTAAATGGGACTCATTAAACTGCCATGTAACATATTTTTAAACTTTTCGTGCCTTTTCATTAGTTACTTTGATTCTTTTTTGATAAATTAGAAATGTAAACAAGCAAATGCATTCCTCAGCAACATGAGACTTGGAAAACTTTTAGGAAGGTATTCTGTGTCACTTTTAACATTTGAGAGATATCTTGCATCTTTTAGTAGTTTCAGAGAACTTGATTCAAGGATGTGAGTTACCACTTATTTATCTCAGATTACTAAATTTTCCTGAAGGGACCTAGACACAATTAATTAAAATAATATAAATAGTGACAAAACATTTATGGTAACTTCATATTCATTATACAACTTAAATTCACTTAGAGAAGGAAATAATGAGTTGCTATGTAATACACTCTAAAAATAATTCAGAGAAAGGAAAAAAACGTTCTATTTTTGCAAGAATGTTAGGGGTGAGTACAAAGTGGAATGACATACACTACTGGGCTTCATGAATAAGCCTTAAAAAATCAATAAAGATTATTTTTAGCCATACAACTGGAAGACTAGCCTTACAGGCATAGAGGCAAAGATCAGAATGATGATCACAGTAATATTTTAATAAATGTTTATTGAATTAACCTAAATATAAGCACAAAGATTATCCACTTTATGAATATGGAGCAAATTTACTTAGGATTTAACTGTATAGTTTCTAAGAAGGATCTTGCAAATCTGATATACATTTAGATATGATCTTGATAGGAATATAAATCCTGAAAAATAAAATATCCACACAAAATAGTATATGCTTTTATATGACCCAGATATTTAATGAAATTAACTTTGGGTTAATTTTCTGTAGTTACAGAACTGTCAGCATCACTTTCAAAAATTGAAAAAGTGAATATTATACCTTTTATGCTTCAAAATACTAAGCACCATTTGAAAGTATTCAGACTTTCTTGGTAATTTCCTACATATATACAGGAGGAGGATTTACTTTCTTCCAACAGGAAAAAAGCTAAAAAGGAGTTCAAATTAATAATAATAATAATAAAGAACACTTTAATAATTACATTTGTAATAAAAATTAACACAACTGGAAAACCTTAAAACCGAGTAATAGAAATTAAGATAAATGATCACCTAAGAAATATATATTTGTAAATCTGTAATGCCTGTTAAAAGCAATGTCCTAAATGAATTTTAGAAATAAAAGGAAGCCTGATATTAAGAATAAGTGATTTTGGTCCTTATCCTACTGCAGCCTAAGTGAGAATATCCATTTTGTGTGAAATTTCACATATAATATAGTGTATGCACTGGAGTAAGTTTCAGCTTTACATTCTTTGTTCAGTAGTTCAGTCATGTCTGACTCTTTGTGACCCCATGGACTGCAGCCTGCCAGGCTTCCGTGTCCTTCACTATTTCCCAGAGTTAGCTCAAACTCTTGTCCATTGAGTCAGTGATGCCATCCAAACATCTCGTCCTCTGTCGTCCCTTTCTCCTCCTGCCTTCATTCTTTCTCAGCATTGGGGTCTTTTCCAGTGAGTCAGTTCTTTCCATCAGGTAGCCAAATTATTGGAGTTTCAGCTTCAACATCACTCCTTCCAATGAACATCCAGGACTGATCTCCTTTAGGATGGAATGGTTGGATCTCCTTGCAGTCCAAGGGACTCTCAAGAGTCTTCTCCAGCATAGCAATTCAAAAGCATCAATTCTTTGGAATTCAGGCTTCTTCAAGGCTCACTCTCACATCATTCATGACTAATGGAAAAACCATAGCTTTGACTATATATAGACCTTTGTCAGCAAAATGATGTCTCTGCTTTTTAATACTGTTTACGTTTGTCACAGCTTTTTTTCCAAGTAGCAAGTAACTTTTACTTTCATGGCTGCAGTCTCCAACCACAGTGATTTTGGAGTCTGGAAAATAAAGTCTGTCACTGTTTCCATTGTTTTCCCATCCATTAGCCATGAGGTAATGGGACAGGATGCCATGATCTTAGTTTTTTGAATGTTCAGTTTAAGCCAGCTGTTTTCGCTCTCTTCTTTTCACCTTCATCAAGAGGCTCTTTAGTTCCTCTTCACTTTCTGTGGTTACACTGGTATCATCTGCATATCTGCTGCTGCTGAGTCGCTTCAGTCGTGTCCGACTCTGTGCGACCCCACAGACGGCAGCCCACTGGGCTCTGCCATCCCTGGGATTCTCCAGGCAAGAACACTGGAGTGGGTTGCCGTTTCCTTCTCCACTGCATATCTGAGGTTGATGATATTTCTACTGGCAATTTTGATTCCAGCTTGTGACTAATTGGAAAAGACCCCGATGCTGGGAAAGAATGAAGGCAGGAGGAGAAAGGGACGACAGAGGACGAGATGTTTGGATGGCATCACCGACTCAATGGACAAGAGTTTGAACTAACTCTGGCATCCAGCCCAGCATTTCACATGATGTACTCTGCATATAAGTTAAATAAGCAGGGTGACAATATACAGCCTTGACACACTCCTTTCAGATTGTTGAACTAGTCCATTTTCCCACGTCTGGTTCTATGTGTTGTTTCTTGACCTACATACAGGTTTTGCAGGAGGCAGTTAGGTATCTGGTATTCCCATCTCTAAGGATATTTCACAGTTTGTTGTGACCACACAGTTAAAGGCTTTAGCATAGTCAACGAAGCAGAAGTAGATGTTTTTCTATAATTCTCTTGCTTTTTCTATGATTCAACAGATGTTGGCAATCTGATCTCTAGTTCTTCTGCCTTTTCTAAATCCAGCTTGTACATCTGAAATTTCTCAGTTCCCATACTGTTGAAGCCTAGCTTCAAGGATTTTGAGCATTACCTTGCTAGCATGTGAAACAAGTGCAATTGTGGAATTGGAATAAAAACTGACCTTTTCCAGTCCTGTGGCCACTGCTGAATTTTCCAAATTTGCTGGCATATTGAGTGCAACACTTTAATAGCATCATCTTTTAGGATTTATAATAATTCAGCTGGAATTCCATCACCTCCACTAGCTTTGTTCGTAGTGATGCTTCCTAAGGGCCACTGGACTTCACATTCATTATGAATACAATAATTTTGCACACATATAGTATACTAATAGCTAAATCAATATCAGCTGATTTGGTCTGCTATGAATTTTGTAATCTTTGGAAAGTCACTGAAATGATTCTGAGTCTCACTGACTTCTGCTGCCGCTGCTGCTAAGTCGCATCAGTCGTGTCCGACTCTGTGTGACCCCATAGACGGCAGCCCATCAGGCTTCTCTGTCCCTGGGATTCTCCAGGCAAGAATACTGGAGTGGCTTGCCATTTCCTTCTCCAACACATGCATGCATGCATGCATGCTAAGTCATTTCTTTTGTGTCCGACTCTGTGCGACCCCATGGAACAGCAGCCCACCAGGCTCTTCTGTTCACAGGATTCTCCAGTCAAGAATACTGTAGTGGGCTGCCATTTGCTTCTCTCTATATTAAATTATCCGCAGAAGATGGTGTGTGTATCAAGTTCTAAAATGCTATGTTTCGATAACTATTCACTTACTCCTAATTACTCAGCAATTGGATTAAAACATACACTGTACTTAGCTTTTTAAAACCTACTGATCACAACCTAGTGATAGTAAAAACAGACAAAAAACAAAAAACACCTGGGCACTGTAGTAAAAGTCAACAGAAAATGTTAAATTGGAAAGTCTAGGCTCTGTTATAGGTACAACATACTTTTGTAGAACTAGTACATATGTTTGACAACTCAGAATGGTTGCATAAATCATTTCCCTCTGTTTCTGCATTGTGTTATGTGATTGAAAGTATTTATACACCAGTGTTAGGGACTAAATGTTTGTATCTTTCAAAATTCAGATTTTGAAATCCTGAACAGGCTTAAAAGAAACAGCAAGAAGAGTCATAGTCATTTTACTGATTTCACAATTCAGCCCTCTTCCAAGTTCTTGTCTTTCTAGCATTTTCTAAAAAGTGCCTTCTCCTGAAAACTGGCCTGACAAGGGTCCTGGACATGGCCTGCCAAACCAATGGGTCAGGATCTAGATCTTGGCACAGTGACAAAAGTAACTTGTTTTCTTGAGGCTTTTAGGATACCTCCTTTGGTTGTAACATAATTATCCATTGGCTTGGAATAGCTATTATCTTATTTAAAATTTTGCAATATAAAGGGGTGTCTGTCAAGAAGATTACCAGGAGAAATATCAATTACCTCTGATATGTAGATGACACCACCATTATAAAGAGTGATGAAAATGAAAAAATGAAAGAAAAGAGTGGAAAAGTTGGCTTAAAATTAACCATTCGGAAAACAAAGATCATGGCATCTGGTCCCATCATTTCAAGGCAAATAGATGGGAAAACAATGGAAACAGTAACAGACTTTATTTTCTTGGGCTCCAAAATCACTGCAGATGGTGACTGCAGCCATAAAATTAAAAGACACTTGCCCTTTGGAAGAAAAACTATGACCAACCTAGACAGCATACTAAAAAGCAGAGACATTACTGTGCTGACAAATGTCTGTATAGTCAAAGCTCTGGTTTTTCCAATAGTCATATAAGAGTTATTTGAAAGTTGGACCATAAAGAAAGCTGGGGGTCAAAGAAATGATGCTTTTAATATTCTTCCTTTGTGTTTAGTTTTTGTTAGTTTGATTAGTATGAGTCTTGTCATACTAATCATACAAGACATAATCAGTCTTGTCTTCTTGGGTTTATCCTGTATGGGACTCTTTGTGCCTCTTGGACTTGATTGCCTATTTCCTTTTCCGTGTTGGGGAAATTTTCAACTATAATCCCTTCAAAAATTTTCTCATACCCTTTCTTTTTCTCTTCATCTTCTGGGACCCCTGTAGCTTGAATGTTGGTGTGTTTGAGATTGTCCCAGAGGTCTCTAGGACTATCCTCAGTTCTTTTCATTGTTTTTACTTTATTTCCACCATTTTATCTTCCAGTTCACTGATTCATTTTTCTTCTTCAGATATTCTGCTATTGATTCCTTCTAGAGCATTTTTAATTTCATTAATTGTGTTGTTTGTCTCTATAGGTTTATTTTTTAATATTTCTAGGTCTTTGTTAATTGATTCTTGCATATCCTCCATTTTGTTTTAAAGATTTTGGGTCATCTTCACTATTCTTCTTCTGAATTCTTTTTCAGATAGTTTGCCTATTTCCTCTTCATTGATTTAGACTTCTGTGTTTCTAGTTTGTTCCTTCATTTGTGTAGTATTTCTCTGCCTTTTCATTTGTTTTTTAAACTTATTGTGTTTGAGGTCTTATTTTCTCGGCTTCAAGGTTGAATTCTTTTTTTAAAATACAAATTTATTTTAATTGGAGGTTAATTACTTTACAATATTGTATTGGTTTTGCTATACATCAACATGAATCCGCCACAGGTATACACATGTTCCCCATCCTGAACCCCCCTCCCTCCTCTCTCCCCCAGAAGGTTGAATTCTTTCTTCCTTTTGGGTTCTGCCCTCCTAAGCGTGGTCCAGTGGTTTGTATAAGCTTCATATAGAGTGAGATTTGTGCTGAACTTTTGTTTGTTTTTCCTCTGACGGGCAAGGCTGAGTGAGGTGGTAATGCTGTCTGCAGATGATTGGGTTTGTAGCTTTGCTTTGTTTGTTGTTTAGATGAGGTGTCCTGCACAGGGTGCTATTGGTGCTTGGGAGATGCCGAGTCTTGCATTCCAGTGGTTTCCTCTGTGAGAGTTTTCACTATTTGATACTCCCTAGGGTTAGTTCTCTAGTAGTCTAGGGTCTTGGAGTCAGTGCTCCCTCTCCAAATGCTCAGCGCTTGATCTCACGTTTTGCATGGTAGTATATATTCTTTTCCACTGGTCAGGCCCTCCTGTCCACTCTCAGCTGGTGTTCTGCACATACTCTGTGTCTGAAGTTGTATTCCTGATATATCTGTGGGGAGAGATGTACTCCATGTCCACCTCTCCTCCACCATCTTGCTCTTCGGAAGTGACACATACTTTTGTGGGAGTGAGCATCCAAAAGGGCTCAGTCACAGATGGACACCAGCCTCCTAAGAGAGTTGACAGGTGGGTGGAGCTTTGTGGTCAATGTGAAGTTTAGGGACTTCTCTGGTGACCCACTGGTTAGGAATCCACCTGCCCCCCTCTCACCATGTTCTTAAGTCCATTCTCTATGTCTGCTTCTCCACTGCTGTCCCATAAATCTGTTCTTCAGTACCATTCTTATAGATTCCATGTATATGTGTTAGAATACGATATTTATCTTTCTCTTTCTGACTCACTTCATTCTGTATAATAGGTTCTAGGTTCATCCACCTCATCAGAACCGACTCAAATGCATTCCTTTTATGGCTGAATAATATTCCATTGTTTATGGAAAGAGTAACATAGGAACTTACATTACCATATGTAAAATAGATAGCCAACGGGAATTTGCTCTTAGGCTCAGCAAACTCAAACAGGGGCTCTGTATCAACTTAGAGGGTTGGGATTGGGAGGGAGACGGGAGGAAGGTTCAAAATGGAGAGGGTATATGTATATACCAGGACTTCCCTGGTGGCTCAGATGGTAAAGCATCTGCTTACAGTGTGGGAGACCTGGGTTCGATCCCTGGGTCAGGAAGATCCCCTGGAGAAGGAAATGGCAACCCGCTCCAGTATTCTTGCCTGGAAAATCTCATGAATGGAGGAGCCTGGTGGGCTACAGTCCATGGGGTAGCAAAGAGTCAGACACGACTGAGCAACTTAACTTTCACTTTCATATGTATACCTATGGCTGATTCATGTTGAGGTTTGACAGAAAAAAAAAAAAAAAAAAACAAAATTCTGTAAAGCAATTATCCTTCAATAAACAATTAAAAAAAAAAAAAAAAAAGAATCCACCTGCCAATGCAGGGAACACAGGTTTGATCCCTGGTCCAGGAAGATTCCACATGCCCTGGAATAACTAAGACCATGTGACACAGCTACTGGAGCCCATGCTCGGGTTAGGAGAAAAGATGCTCACGAAGGGTCTGTGAGCATCTGTGTGCCCTGTCCAAGCCGCCCTGGGATCACTGACCTGCAAGCGCTTCCCCAGACTGCATTCTTTACTTGAGCAATATTTGTGTCTCTTGAATGTCAACAATTAATTAGCTTGACATAGAAAAGAAATCAATCACATAACGTGGCAAAAATACCACAGGTCCTATTTATCCAATAATTTTAATTTGAGTAAGAAATGTGAATATCAAGGAGTTTTATGTAAAAGCCATGAACAATTGCAGTAGCATTTTTGTATTCAGGTTAAGTCTTCCTGTGTCTTTACCCTGTAGTCAAGTTATATGAACTTAATCCCATTTATTTAATTCTACTGCTCTCTCTGTTCTCTTGGAGAATTTTTTTTTACCACTTGCTTCTGAGAACTGTGTATTATTTTTCACTTTGATGCCTGAAAATTGAAAGACAGCATACCTTTGGTGGTAGGGAACAGTCGTTCTAAAAGCTGAGAGACAGGGGAATAACTAATTTTCAGGGTATCATCAACCTCGATGGAAAACAATTAGCCACATTACATAGAATATTTCCTGAATAATTTGTCTCCCACACACTCCAAGTTTCTTAAGTATTTTGAATACCTAATGATACTCATTCTATACAGATAAACAATATTCAGATGCAAAGCATTGAATGTTTATCAATTGGGCTACAGAAACAAGACACAGGCTTCCTATTTTATTAGCATTTTCAAGTCTTCATTAATATGATTAAAATCTCATTGTGAAAATCTTCACTTTCCCTGCTAGGAAAATTCTAAACTATAATTTATTTTCCTTCAGTAGGTTCATAAAAAGGATCTTGCCCTAATTCTAGGTTGAAAATCTGTTTATTAACTATACTACATCTGAACATTGAGGTTTTATTAAAATAAAACTGCCTTTATCAAAAGCTGAGATAGCGACATTTATTCCAGCCACTTTCATTAAGTTAAACCAAATTGTTTTATCCATAAAATTAAGGAAGATCCATGTCTTTACATATGACCTTTGATTAATATTCTACATAAATATGTTACTTGAAAAATAAAGTATTTTATATAAATATATCCTCGAGCAGCTCTTAAAGCTGTAAATATTGGCAAAATGGGAGCTAATGATTAAAGAATAGGAATAGAATGAGATGAGGGAAAAAACTACAAAAATTCTCTTGACTACATTAAATTTGGTTACTATACCAAGTTTGTCAAATGACATTTGAAAGCCATTTAAACTTCACATATTTCCAAAGGTCAAATAATTTCATCTTTTAGGGCACAAATAATATTTTAAAAGTACTTCCATTCTAACAAAATTGAATGTGAAGTTTCTATCTGGGCCAGCAAAATATTTTTGAAAAAGAATTAAATATGCCTGTGAATTTAGGTTTCTTGAAACTTTATTTCTGAAAATAGATCAAATGGCAAAAGAAAAGTACACTGGATAAGCATTAAAAGGTTCAGATAATCATAGGGGAAGAAAAAAATATCCAAATCATTAAAATGTAAAGCAGTTCAATAAGAAATCTAACCTTCAGCTTTTATTATTGAGCTGATCAAAGGCAACAGAAAGCCTCCTGACTGATAAGAGAACCAGAGGAATCTGTCCTCTGAGAGGACGGTAGAAAAGGGTGTGCAGTGAATTTAACTATCTGATAGGAAATAACACTGTCAATGATATATTTGGTTTCAAATTAAAATTAAAGAAATGAAAGTTTCATGAGTATCAGAAAAGATCCACAGCCCCACTTTCTCAGAGAGGCTAATTATTCAGGTAAAAGATAATCTCGTGGCTTTTTAGACTTAATATTAGATTGCCTTTTTTTCACATTGAACTCAAACTTCCTAAGTAAAATTTAGGAGAATTTCTTTCAATTCTAGTGTCTGGATCAGAAAGTAAACAAACAAGTAGAAAGCAATATTCTCATGTCATGAAAAATTTTATAAAGTATGCTTCATAATTATACACACACAGGGTGAGAGAAAGAATGAGAGAGAAAGAGAGATGATCTGTCTCTTTCAGCCTCCAGGGGAAGAATGATTATTTTTAAAAAACAGACTAAAAAAGGGGAACTTGCAATAATTTCACAATTATGCCAGGGACAATGGTTATTTTTTCTTTTATCCTGTTGTATGCATACTTTTAGAAACTGAGATGTTATTTACGTAATGTGTATGTTATATGTTTATCATTAAGGAATGTTCTCCTACTATACAGACTGTCATAATATCATGTTTTTAGAAAAGATAGTTTTCCAAAAAGCAGTGTGAAGAATGTAGTCTGAACATAGAAGGACCACCTAGAAGTCTGCTGGAAAGGTTCAGAATCTGATTGGCAACAGGGATCGTATCAATGTCTGTCAAGAAAACCTTTCCCTAGGAATTTTCAATGTTGAGAAATTAAAGAAAAGACCATTTACAGAAGTGTGGGCACAGTTAAGTAAACTGACTATGGAGACCCAAGCCTGTCACTTATGGGGGAGAGAGAAAAGGGGGAAAACAGAAAATAAACTTCTTTCCTCCTGGGGTTCCCTGTCCTGTTGGCACCTCCCGTCAACTTGATAGTGGGGTACACAAGGAGAAAATACTTCTGGACAACTTGCAGATTTCTTGATTGAATGACTGAGTGGCTGATGTTGTCAGTGACAGACACAGGCAGACAGGAGGTTGGAAAGGGAGAAGGTTGGCTTTGGGTCTGTGGATTGTCAACCATTTATGACACAGCTACATGGAAACTGTTATAGGCTGCTGGTTGTCAGAAGAAAGCTTCTGGCCTCCAAATTCTATAGATTTCCACCCATAAGTCAGACTATTTAAGAATACATTATTTATAAAATAAAATGTAAACTCTTTACAGTGGCATGCGGAGTCTGTCTTCATTTCAGGCCTCACTGCATCTTCTATGCCTCCTGCGATTCCTGTCTAAAATCTCCACCTTCTCTTTATCAAAATCCAACTACCCTCTCAAGGCCGAGTTTACCTGCAGGCCTCTTTCACAAAGCTGCTGCTGATTCCCTGAGCCTGCATCTATAACATCCTAATGTATGCTCCATCTGTGGTTTTTTAATACATTTAGCACAGCATTTATTTCATCAGCCTTGTTGCTCACTTACTACTTTCAAGGGAGTAATAAGCTAGGGGAGAGTGGGGAAAATGTACCTTAGTCATTCTGTATCCCCATCAGCTTAACAATACAACTCAATAAAATTTATTAAATTATTCAAGTTATTTCTCTGAAGCATCAAGTATGGTTATTTTCAAATACTAAATAAGCCAATGTTTTTAAATGAATACTTACACTTTTTATTTTGAATTCCTAAACATTTCTATGATTTTCTAAAGAAAGTGTTGCTGTTGTTCAGTTGCTCAGTCATGTCCAACTCTTTGCGACTCCACAGACTGCAGCATGCCAGCTTCCCTGTCTTCACTGTTTCCTGGAGTTTGCTCAAACTCATGTCCATTGAGTCAGTGATGCCATCCAACCATCTCATCCTCTGTCATCCCCTTCCAATGAGTTGGCTTTTCGCATCAGGTGGCCAAAGTATTAGAGTTTCAGCTTCAGCATCAGTCCTTCCAATGAATATTCAGAGTTGAATTCCTTTAGGATTGACTGGTTAGAGCTCCTTGCCATCCAAAGGACTCTCAAGAGCCTTCTCCAACACCACAGTTTGAAGGCATCAGTTCTTCAGTGCTCAGCCTTTTTTATTGTCCAATTCTCACATCTGTACATGACTACTGGAAAAACCATAGCTTTGACTGTATGGACCTTTCTAGGCAAAATAATGTCTTTACTTTTAAATATGCTGTCTAGGTTTGTCATAGCTTTGCTTTCAAGGGGCAAGTGTCTTTTGATGTCATGACTGCAGTCACCATCCACAGTGATTTTAGAGCCCAAGAAAATAAAGTATGCTACTGTTTCCACTGTTTCTAAAGAAAACTACTTTCTGATGATCCAGAGAGATGATATGGGGTGGGAGGTGGGAGGGGGGTTCAGGATTGGGAACTCATGTACACCCATAGCTGATTCATGTCAATGTATGGCAAAACCAATATGGCTCAGAGGTTAAAGCATCTGCCTCCAATGCGGGAGACCTGGGTTCGATCCCTGGGTCGGGAAGATCCCCTGGAGAAGGAAATGGCAAGCCACTCCAGTATTCTTGCCTGGAGAATCCCATGGACGGAGAAGCCTAGTAGGTTACAGTCCACGGGGTCGCAAAGAGTCGGACACGACTAAGCGACTTCACTTTAGGCAGATTGTAAAGTAAAATAAAGAAAAAATAAAAAAATAAAAATAAAAGCATCAAAAAAAAATACTTTCTCGGAAATCTCTCTTGATACTTTTCATTTACAGTTGGAGTCTGTGATGGAAGTAGTTTGGAGCATGTGAACTGATGGTACAACTGTGTTATTGGTCTTCTCTTTCTGGGAATTATTTTATGTATGTACACCTGCATGAAATAGCTAGAAGGCACCTAAAAGTCATCTGCCTGCTGTTCAAATGAAGTATGTCCCACAACTTATCCTAAATGGCACAGGTAATAAAGATAGAAAAAAGCAAAGAAGAACTGAAGAGCCTCTTGATGAAAGTGAAAGAGGAGAGTGAAAAAGCTGGCTTAAAACTCAACATTCATAAAACTAAGATCATGGCATCTGGTCCCATCACTTCATGGGAAATAGATGGAGAAACAGTGGAAACAGTGACAGACTTTTTTTTTGGTGGGGGGGGGGGGCGCTCCAAAATCACTGTTGATGGTGACTGCAGCCATGAAATTAAAAGACGCTTGCTCCTTGGAAGAAAAGTGATGAGTAACCTAGACAGCATATTAAAAAGTGGAGACATTACTTTGCCAACTAAGGTCCGTCTAGTCAAAGCTATGGTTTTTCCACTAGTCATGTATGGATGTGAGAGTTGGACTATAAAGAAAGCTGAGCGCTGAAGAATTGATGCTTTTGAACTGTGGTGTTGGAGAAGACTCTTGAGAGTCCCTTGGACTGCAAGGAGATCCAACGAGTCCATCCTAAAGAAACTCTGTCCTGAATATTCATTGGAAGGACTAATGCTGAAGCTGAAACTCCAATACCTTGGCCACCTGATGTGAAGAACTGACTCATTGGAAAAGACCCTGATGCTGGAAAAGACTGAAGGTGGGAGGAGAAGGGGGTGACAGCAGATGAGATGGTTGGATGGCATCACTGACTCAATGGACATGACTTTGAGTAAACTCTGGGAGTTGGTGATGGTCAGGGAGGCCTGGTGTGCTTCAGTCCGTGGGGTTGCAAAGAGACGGACATGACTGAGTGACTGAATGGAACAGAATAATAACATTTGTAACATGGAGGGTGTTAGTAAGAGTCATCTTTCCCAAAAAATTAGTTGGGCTGTATAAATAGTATTTTCACATCAGTGGCACCAGCAACAAAAGCTGAAGAATATGGATATTAAGGTATTTATTTAAGATCACACCATAAGTGATAAAGCTACAGCTAGAATCAAGTTTTCTTCTAGTTCAGTACTTTGCCATCAGGCCATGTGCCCTCAATCCACTGCTTGAGTCAGGGGAAAATGAGTATACTTAAGGAGGTTCCAGAACATGGTGACCATCCCTTGGTAGAGTTGTTTGTTCCCAGATGTGTGGTTAATGCATCGATAGTGAAAAGCAAAGAACACTTTGATGCAGAGTTCCATTCTTGAAATACAATTTTACCCCATTTTTTGAATCTTAGCTAAAAGTTCTGACAATCCCCACAATATTATCACTGGGTTAAGCTAGTATCAAATTCTACTTTGTCTCTACACTCTATCTATAGCTATGTCTGAGCCACTATGATACAAAATCTTCATTGGCGAGATGCTATTCCAAACATGTACAAAACCCAGCAGACAGCTATTAGAATGGCTATCATCAAAAAGACAAGTTAACAAGTGTTGGTGAGGGTGCAAAGAAAAAGGAAACCCTGTGAAGAGCTGGTGGGAATATAAATTAATGAAACCACTATGGAAAATAGTATGGCGGTTTCCCAAAAAATTAAAAATAAAGCTACCACATGACCTACCAATTCATCCAAAGACTACAAAAAGAATAACTCAAAAGGACATATGTATCCCTGTGTTCCTTGCAGCATTATCTATAATAGCCAAGACATGGAAACAACCTAAATGCCATCAGGAGATGAATGGATAAAGAGGGTGTGGTGTACAAATGACAGCGGAATATTAACTCGGCCCTAAGAGAGAATGCGGGCTTCCCTGGTGGCTCAGAGGTTAAAGCGTCTGCCTCCAATGCGGGAGACCCAGGTTCGATCCCTGGGTCGGGAAGATCCCCTGGAGAAGGAAATGGCAATCCACTCCAGTATTCTTGCCTGGAGAATCCCATGGACGGAAGAGCCTAGTAGGTTACAGTTCACGGGGTTGCAAAGAGTCGGACACGACTGAGCAACTGACACGATGACACTGACACGATGACAAGAGAGAATGCAATAATGCCACTTGTGATAACCAAGTGGCACAACAGTATTATGCTAAGTGAAATAAATCAGACAGATAAAGACAAATACTCTATGCCATCACTTACATGTGGACTCCAAGAAAACAAATGAACATAGGAACAGAGTCCTAGATACAGAGAACAAACAGGTGGTTTCCAGAGAGGAGCAGGTTGAGGGCAAAAGCAACATGGATGAGGGAGACTGAGAAGTATCAACTTTAAAGTATAAAACAAATGAGTCACAGATATGAAATGTACAGTATGGGGATAATAACCAATAACTATATAACACCTTTGAATGGTGACAGATGATGACTAGATTTACCATGGTGATTATTTTGAACATATAGAAATATTAAATCATGGATTCCCTGATAGCTCCATTGGTAAAGAATCCGCCTGCAATGCAGGAGACCCCAGTTCAATTCCTGGGTCAGGAAGATCTGCTGGAGAAGGGATAGGCTACCCGCTCCAGTATTCTGGCTTGGAGAATTCCATGGACTGTATAGTCCATGGGGTTTCAAAGAGTCGGACATGACTGGGCGACTTTCACTTTCACGCTATGTACCAGCAACTAACATAGTGGATTAGGCCAATTATGCCTCAAAAACAAATCCATAGATAAAGAAACCAGATTTGTGGTTACCAGAGGCAGGAGGGGGGCTGAGAAGAGGGGAGGAGAAACTAGTTAAGGTTGTCAAAAGATACAAACTTTTAGTTATAAGATAAATATAAGGGATATAAGGTACAACATGATAAATATAACTAAGGCTGCGATATATTATATATGAAAGGTGTTGAGAGTAAATCCTAAGAATACTCATCTCAAGTGACATTTGTGTCTATATGAGATGATGGAAGTTTACTAAATTTACTGTGATCATCAGTTCATGATGTAAGTACATTATGCTATATACCTTAAACTTACATGATAGTGTACATCAATTCTATCTCAGTAAAACTGGGAAAAAAATGTATACAAGCTCACTCTGGATGCTTTCCAATATATGAGATATGTCTCATAAATATGTATCGTAAATTATATGAGATATGAAAATTATGGCTAGATTTTTGTCTTTATATAGCTGACAAGTGGTTATTTGAAAAATCTCACTAATGAACTTAAAAATCAAGTAATCAGAATATGTTCATCCATTCTAAAAATATATAGAATATTTAAATGAGATAGGTTTCAAAGTGTTTAAAGAAGTTCTACTTCATCTTGGCAGAACTGTACTTTCAGGATGTTTCTGAAAATGGAAGAGTCATGCCAGGTAAGGAACTGTACTGCAAAGGTGTAAGTAGAATAGCTCATGGAAAAAACAAATGCTTAGTTTCTAATAAAGAGATGGAGAAACAAAATAAAGTGGGATGAGAAGATAAGGAATTTGAAGCTGAATGAAATCAATAGTTACAATTACTATTAATAGGATATCTTTTACCAGCATCCTTGCCAGCATTTGCTAGCTTCTTTCCCCACCCGACTCAAGAAGTGTCAAGAAGGCAGAGAGCTCCATTTGGTCAATAAATGAGGTAGCAACAGTTGTATTTCACAAGTGTTAAGTCCATTTAATTTTTCTTCCTCCAAATTTTGGTAAAGGAGAGCCTTACATAAGTAATGGTATTTTTTTTTTTAATCCCCCGAGTGGATTTTATTTCATGACAGGTTCTATGTCATATCAGCTCAATGTTATTCCTTTAATAAAAATCATATGGCCACTCAAGCTAAATAAATCATCATAACACTTAGGTCATTATGTCTCTTTTCTGTGTGTGTGCTTAGTCGCTCAGTCGTGTCTGACTCTTAGTGACCCCATGGACTGTAGCCCACCAGACTCCTCTGTCCATGGGATTCTCCAGGCAAGAATACTGGAATGGGTTGCTATGCCCTCCTCCAGGGTATCTTCCCAACCCAGGATTGAACCCAGGTCTCCCACATTGCAGGCGGATTTTTTAACCATCTGAGCCCCAGGGAAGCCTGTCTTTTCCGAGATTTCTTCAAAACTGAACACATTCTCAGAAGTTTGGTCCAGTATTTAACTGGAATCTTTCATAGAAATTTTAAAAAACCATTTTTGAGCAAAGACTTGAATTAGGTCAACTCTGCCCTCTTGAAATGTTTTCCAGCTCTGAGATTCTATGCTTATTAAAAAAGAAACTTCACATTTCACAAAAGATTCCCTATGAAAATATCACCAAGAATTCTCCCTTACTTCCTCTCTCTCATGCCATCGGCTCCTCAGGCTACAGGCAAATGAGACAGTAGGCACAGAAGTGGAAAGTCAAGATCAACTGAGAGTAAAGAGAGTAAGGAATTGAAGAGAATATCACAGGGTTATGACGTCATCCAGAAATGTTAGCCACACTGGCATCTTCTGCTTATATATTTCAGCAACACTGAACAATGCTTTGGAGTTGTTTGGTTGTTTTCCATGGTAACAAGTCCAAAAGACTGAAATCAGCAAATAAAATTATATGTCTAAGAAAAATAATACATTCTTAAATAGCATTAGATTAAATAAAACAATGGTGGGAATAATCTTGTTTAACTAAAATAAAATAAGACTAATCTAAACAATGGCTTTATGCCACTGAAGAAATGACAAAAAAGGCTGAAAAGTATGTCTAACACTTGTTTTTTCCTGTAAACCATCATTCAAGAAAAGGCACTGTCTGAAATGGAATGCATAGCTCATGCTAAAAGCAGACTTTCTCCACATAACTGTAATGAGCTTTATAGTTGATAGTCCTATTTACCCTAAACACATTACAATAATAGAATAAAATGGAAATGGGCACTTCATAAAACAGGACAAATTTTAATATAACCAGAAAAGAATGTCTAATCAAAAAGGCTCTTACATACACATTGAATGAAAGAGATTTCATAATACTTGCCATACCTGTAAATGGATATTTCAGTATGTTGTTATTTATTCATAATATTTTATGAACTCTTACAGATAATTCTTAGCAGCATCATATCAAATCATTATAGATTTAAAATCACCTATTAACTGTAGGAATAGCCAATAATTGTTTTGCTTCTGAGTCTAAATTCTACTAGAGTGAGTTCTAAGTTTAGAAAGGTTTTTTTCTTATTAAAATTTGGATGATAAAATCAGATAAAATAGATAAGGCAGTGAAAGCAGCTTCTGGCAGGAAAGAGCTCTCTGCCAAAAGAGTTCCCTGCAGGCACCCCCCTTTGTCTGGTCACTAACCTCACACCAGGAACCTCAGTCCTCCACTTATCTCAGGCTTAAGCATCTTTTTCAAATATTAATCACATGAATCTTGCCCAATCTGTTCCATAGATGAAAGAAGTAGAAATGAAGAATAAGTAATTAACAGATGACCAGATCGCTTCTCCAGCTTCCCCTTCAGTAATCTCGAGAAATAAACTATGTAAACAAGACAGCAACCAAAGAAAGATCACAAGAAGGTGACAAGCCTGGCCACCGGGAGGGATGGCGAGGACTCTGATTTCTTATCCCACTGATTCACCGAGATTATCCCCTGTTTTTCCCTTTAAGAACTTTCATGGTCACGCAGAATCTTTACAGTTGGTTTCGGGGAGACATGAGTCTGCCTTCTCCCCAGCATTCTGATTAAAGGCAACTTCTTTCTATCAGTCTCTCTCTCTGTCTCTCATTGATTTTTCAGGGGCAAGCAACCAACCTGAGCCCGTAACAGTCACCAGCTTCACTCAGCCCATGTGTGCTACCAGTACAGGCTCGTGGCCACAGGCACTGCTCCTTTTATCTGCTCTTAATTGAATAAATGGCCCAGCTTCTTTCTAAATACAACCAGACATTCTGTACTTCGTGGTCTTCTGAAAATCCCATTTAAATGGAATTTCGGTTCTCCATAGAGATAAAACAGGAAGGTCAGATCAAACAAGAGGCTGGAATTTTTAATCTAGTTCTTTCAGCACAAAGACATGCACGGAGAGTTTCATCTTGGGACAAGGGAGGAAGCTCTTTTCTGAGGCGAGGACCCCAGGTCATTGTGGAGGCAGCCGTGAGAGACACTGCTGGAGCCCACAGGCATTTCAATTTGTCCCCCAGGCTTCCACGTTTTCTGTCCTTTTCTCCACCTCTCCCTCTCTCTTCGGGAAGAAGCACAGAACTCTACTTGCAGGAAGCATTGAGACCAGGGCCGGTGGCGGCAGCCACTCCCCCGCTGTCTCCACGCAGCTGCGGCCTCTGGGGGGTCTTTTCCAAGCCTCTCCAGAATGTCCTTCCTTTTCCTTACAGGTCACTAACCTCCCTTCCCCCAGCCACCACCCCCTCCCTATCACTTTCTCTCTCTTTTTAAATGGAAGTAGAGCTGATTTACAGTGTTTTGTTAGTTTCAGGAGTTTAGCAAGGTGATTCAGATGTATATCTTTTTCAGATTATTTTCCGTTATAGATTATTACAAGATGTTGAATATAGTTTATCTGTTTCACAGAGTTGTGTGTATATGCTAACCCCAAACTCTTAATTTATCTCTGCTCCTTGGTAACCATAAATTTGTATTCTATGTCTGTGGGTCTATTTCTGATCTGTATATAAATTCATTTGTATCCTGCAATCTGACTCTTGGGCTTATATACAGAGGAAACCATAATTTGAAAAGATACATGTACCCCAACATTAACTGCAGCAGTAGTTACAATGGCTAAGACACGGAAGCAACCTAAATGTCTGGGGACAGATGAATGGATAAAGAAGATGGGGCACACACAAAAATACAGAATTGGAATACTACACAGCCATAAAAAAGATGAAATAATGCCATTTCCCGCAACATGGATAGACTGAGAGATTGTCATACAAGGTACATAAAGTCAAAGAAAGATACATCTCACATGTGTGGGACCTCTGTCTCTTTTTTCCTCTTTGTTCCCTTGAATATATATTTTCTTTGCTCCATTTTACTGCTTGGCTTCTCTAAAAGTTAGTCTTTGACTCCCACAACCTCTCTGCCAATGCTGGCTTGGTGAGGCTCCTAGGCCAGAGCTCCTCTCTGGTTCCCACTCTTTCCTGGCCTCATAACTTTAGCACTAGAGGTATCTACAGACTCAGCCTTCCGAACTTAGGTCTAATGTCTTAACAGCCAGAATCTATTTGGCCCATCCATAGAACAAACTAGAATGGGCAGAGGCATTCATTATCCATCTGTTTATTTTTTAGCTAAAGTGCACTGAGCTCTCATGCTTTGCCAGACCCTGTGAGGTATTAAATAGAGGCTGGAGGAGCAGGGCAGGGTATAGTGGAAGAGTGTTTATCTTAGAAAAGATTGGGGAGGCAATCATCTAGGTTAGAACAATAAATAATCATTGGACAATAGTACTTCTAGGTAGAAATGGTAACTTCTGTAAATTCATTCAACAAAATACCTTAGGACTTTTGGAAGATGATGCTATTCATTGCTTTGGGGCAAGTTTTGTTTGCTCAGGTGGACTCACTGATAATGATCTGCATATCAACACATGTATGGACCATTGCTCCTTAACACTGTTAAATACCTGAGGAAACCAGATAATTTGTAGACATTTTGAAGAGAGAAATAGCCTTTCATTTATGATTTTTCAAGACCATTGACCTGTTAAAGTTGGATGTTAAACAATATGCAAACAAAGACTTTATTTGTGATTAGTCATAGGAGACTTCCCTTTGGGGCTTCCCTTGTGGCTTAGCTGGTAAAGAATCTGCCTGCAATGTGGGAGACCTGGGTTTGATCCCTGGGTTGGGAAGATTCCCCTGGAGACAGGAAAGGCTACCCACTCCAGTATTCTGGCCTAGAGAATTCCATGAACTATACAGTTGCAAAGAGTTGGACATGACTGAGTGACTTTCATTCACTTCACATAGGAGACTTAAAATAGAAAGGAAATATTATGCAACTTGGTGACATCATAGTTCACTGGGGATTTTGCAAGGATTTCTGAGGCTAGGGGCTATGTAAAAGTGCACCTCATTTTATTGCAATTTGCTTTATTGTACTTCACAGATATTGTGGTTTTTACAAATGGAAGATTTGTGGCAACTCTGTATTGAGCGAGGCTTTTTGTTGCTGTTGTTGTTCAGTTGCTAAGTCATGTCTGATATTTTGCCTGGTGGCTCATATGCTAAAGAATCTGCCTGTAATGCAGGAGACCCAGGTTCAATCCCTGGGTCAGGAAGATACCCCAGAGAGGGAAATGGCTACCCACTCCAGTATTCTTGCCTGGAGAATCCCGTGGACTGGAGCCCGGTAGGCTATAGTTCAGGGGTCGCAATGGGTCAGACATGACTGAGCAACAATCACGCACATGAACTATAGCACTCCAGGCTCCTCTGTCCACTGTTTTCCAGAGTTTGTTCAAATTCATGTTCATTGAGTCGGTCATGCTATTTAACAAAGTCTACTAGCATCATATTTCCAGCAGCATTTCTCACTTTCTGGCTCTGTGTCACTTTTTGGCAATTCTCACAATGCTTCAAATATTTTCATTATTATTATATTTGTCCTTCTGATCTGTGATTGGTGATCCTTGATGTTACTATTTCAAAAAGATGACAACTTGCTAAAAGCTCTGGTTGATGATGGCTAGCATTTTTTAGCAATAAGGTATGTTTAATTAACATTAAAAAAGCAAATATCTTGGCTAAATGGAGTAAGACAATAAACATCTAGGGTGCCCAGGACAGTTTCAGCCTAACAAAGAACTCCTATCCAGTCACACCAGTTAAAGGTTGACACTAATTCCTTAGTGAGGAGGAGCTAAGAAATGACATTAGAACTTACTCTATACACACATGATCTGTAAGCACATAGAGAAATAATCCTAATATTCACCTAGAAATGAAATGTGACTACAGAGAAATTCTCAAAGGAAAGAATAACTGAAAGTGTAATATTATGATAGAGTAAATAGTATGCTATGGCATATTAAAAACAGACCAATAGAAAGGAACAGAAAAAAAAAGAATAAGTTAAAAAATATAGTCAAGAATCTATTAAAGGTGTTTTTCAAACAGTTAAGGAAGAACTATGTTATTACATTAGTGGAGTTGGGAAATAAAAATAAATAAATAAAGACTAATACTCCAAAAGAAAAATGATGAAAGCAAATACACATGGTCAATAAAGCATAAGAGATGCAGTACAAAAACTCAATAACAGACAGTAATGCAAATCAAGCTATCATGTTTTACCTATCAGCCTCTCAAAAAAATTGAAGCAACTGACAGCACTCCCTATTGGCAGGTGGTGAGAAAAAAATCTCAATGGTCTTATAAATTGAGACAATTTTCCGAAGTGACAATGTGGTAATGTTCTTTACAGTGAACAGGTACCAAACCACATCCACCAGACCAATTCCCTGGACTCGTCCTGATGGAGATGGTACTCAAATGTAGAGATGTACATGTACACATTCAACCCTTCACTCCCTGTGACAACACACATCTCTAAGCAGTCTATGTGCCCAATAAATAATACGGCATTACAGTTACGGTACAGTCATATCATGGAAAACAGTGGCAAACATAAGCCAAGCTCCAAGTATTATGTAGGATATAAACCCACTGACTGAAATATACAGAAACATATACATAGGAAAAAACTACAATTATAATCACCAAATTTGTTTCAGGTTATTTTTATTGTCTTCCATCTTCCTCTTATTCTTCTACTGTATTATTGTAAGCGAGACTAGTTCTATTTTTTTGATTATCAGATGTATTTGTTCTAAATGTTTATGAAATCAAATAATATAAGATTCACCTTTAATCATACTGTTCTATCCTAGAGGCTGAAGTTGAAGAGTCCCTCAAGATTCCTGAACATAGAGAAAGTAAAGACAGTATGCAGCACTCCTTAAAAAATTCTGTCTTAATGAGATATTTCTGCCTGAGTAAAAGTGAGCTATAGGTTACATATATGTAAAATTTTGGACCTCACTAGTAGTGGTGATTTAGTCGCTAAGTCGTTTCCAACTCTTGCAAACCCATGTACTGTAGCCTGCCAGGCGCCTCTGTCCAAGGGATTCTCCAAGCAAGAATATTGGAGTGGGTTGCCATTTCCTTCTCCAGGAAACTCTTCCTAGCCCAAGGATTGAACCTGAGTCTCCTGCACCTCAGGCTGATTGTTTACCAACTGAGCTACGAGGGAAGCTCATCACTAGGGAGAACTAGGAATAAAATGAAAGGATAGTCTGACTCACTCACAAAATAAAAGAGGTCTGCCTGGAATTCAATAGTTCTTTTATCTTAGAACCCACACAAAAGTTTTGAAAATTGTTGAAAACAAGATAACTGTAATTATTAAGAAGGGCATGTAGCCTCTCCCATAATCACAGCAAATTGACAGAATTCTCAGACTATGATCACAATAGAGCTGAAGACAGAGATCATGGGAGACCTGGACAATTTCTACTAATGAATTTCCAGATAAGAAAAAAATTCCATATAATAGATATTGGATTCATTAAATGTCTACTTCTCGAAGTTGTTAGAGTCAAAACAACGGAAATACGATCCAAAATTAATAGAAGTGAATTCATGATTTACAGATTCACAGCTCTGAAAGAGAAGGTGGGGGTGCTTGGGGAATTGGTCTTGTTTTCGGAGTCAACATTGGGGAGTAGCATTATTCTCTCTCTCACATCATGCAGTTGAATGTCAACGTCAGAGACAAGACGCAGACACACAAGACACAGTGTCTGACCTAAGAAGGGCTTGCCAGGTGGCGCTAGTGGTATAGAACCCGCCTGCCAATGCAGGAGACAGAAGGCACGTGTGGATTCGATCCCTGGGCCAGGAAGGTCCTCTGGAGGACAGCATGGCAACCCACTCCAGTATTCTTACCTGGAAAATCCCATGGATAGAGGAGCTGGTGGGCCACAGTCCGTGGGATCACAGTCAGACACAACTTAGTGACTAAGCAGAAATGAGGTCACCCCTTAGCTGGGAAGTGGATGCAATAAGAAACATGAAAATAAATGTATGGTTACCACTGGGGAAGTATGGTGGGCAGGATAAATCAGGAGTCTGGGATTAACAGAGAAACACTACTATGTGTAAAGTAGGTAATCAACAAGGACCTACTGCATATCACAGGGAACTCTAGTCAATACTCTATAACACTCTAGATGGGAAGACAGTCTGAGAAAGAATGGATACATGTATATGTATAACTGAATTACTTTACTGTACACCTGAAGTTAACACAGCATTGTAAATCAACTATACTCCAATATAAAACAAAAGACATAAAAGAATAATGGAAATAAACTATTTGAAATTTTTGTACCGAAAAAGAAAAGAAAAAAATTGTGTTGAAAGTGATTCAAGCAAATGATGGCAATTCACAAATCATGAGTGAAAATGAAGTCAGTCTTAACCTCCCTAAATAAGGAAGATCCAGGGATGGGAAGACAGCTGACCTCTTTCAACTTGAAGTGGAGGCAGAGGAGGGATGACTCCTGGATGGAAAAATAGTCTGTCAACTTAGCTACTTGCTGGGCAAATGCCATACCTGTCACTGAACAATGTAAACCTGTCAGAGTTAAAGTGTCTAATTACCTTACATTATTTTATAAATCTGATTAATAAAAATGTTATGAATGTAAAAGATTGACTTCTCTTCAAAGTCACTGCAAGGAAGAACCTAGTGCCTCAACAACCTAACTTCAGTCAGCAACTGCTCTTTCTTCTCTTTATGTTCAATATTAAAGGACTAAATAAAGAAAGCAATGCTATTTTCATAAGAACTTACATAAGTTACTTTGTAAACTTTTCATAGCATGGCAATGCTGTATTATTACATTAAAAAAAAAAAACTTCTCCCCTGAGTATATAACGTGTCATATACGTTTTCCTTTGACAGGAAATTCTTTTTAATGTTTATTCATTTATTTGGCTGAGTAGGGTCTCATGTAGCATGTGGGACCTAGCCCCCAGACCAGAGATCAAACCTGAGCCCCCTGCACTGGGAGAACTGAGTCTTAGCAGCAGGGCCACCAGCTTAGTCCCAACAAGGAGTTCTTTAACAAAATGGTTTCAGGGGATATGAGGATCAATCATCTACTTGCTTTATTATAATAGGCTTTCACCGTATTTGCTTCAAGAGGATAATAATACACTTTTTTTTAATGTTGAGCAACTTTGTCAACCTGATAGTCTACTGACTGGGATTCTATACTAAACTACATGTTTTCTCAATTCCCCGGTCCCCATGGTGTTTCCAGTCTAGGAAAACATTAATGTATTAAAAGGAGAGCCAAAGAACTCAAGAATAGCCTAAAAAGCAGGATCGATATTAACTGAGTTCTGAGACACATGTCATCTTTAACCTTTAGACTTCTTTGTAGCTTATTCAAGAATACTGATTTGGTGAGACACATAGGCGGATTCTCGCTTCTTTCCACATATGTGTCAACGAAAGCTTTTGTTGCCAGGAATTCAGTAAATCAGTAAAGTTGACAAGTGTCAAAGTAGAGTCATGATCTATTGAAAAAATTTAAATTTTGACCTATGGTCGCCCTTTAATCTCCTAATACACAATTAGAGTTGATTTGAATGTTGAACACGCCAGGGCAGTTACACATGGGGTCCCTGCACCCCACATTTCCCAGCCATTCTTACCAGGTCAATGGGATGGCCTAACAGAAGCATCAGCTTTCGCATTTCTCAGTTCTTGCTAAAAGAACTTATTTGATTGATGCTGCCATTTAAGCTGAAAGCAGAGTCAATTCAGCCTCCACCATCAAGCATTTTATTTGCTCTGTATATTTGTTATACATATATGTGTGTGTGTGTGTGTGTGATTGACATGTGCCTTTTCCTCCTCTCAGTCATCAACATTTACTTGATTAACAGCAAAGACAGAATCTCTGGCACCAAAACTATTATTTTTATGAATGTGTCATCTGAGTATGTAAAATTCCAAATAGTGTTTTATTTTTGGTGTTTCTGGAAATATGAGAAGGAAATCCTGCCAACTGCTGACTTCATTCTTCAGTAGTGCTCTTATTTTTTTTCTTCCTCAATCTTCCTCAAGAATACCACACTCCCATCAAGTGAACACTTTCTTTACACACGAGATTGTACACCACCACCCCTGCCAGGCTGTGAATGAGTAGCTTGAGAAGGGCCCCCATAATTCTGCTCTGGGGCCACAGGGGTGGGATAAGGCCAGGGACACCTCACTCTCTTCCCATCACTCCATCCACTGAAAGGCCATGATCTAAAGAGAGACAAGCTGCTCGTTCCTGCTTTCAAGTATTGCCTTAACCTGAAGTATGCTGCAATGTTAATTGCATGAATAACTTTGTGTACATGCTTGCACTGAACACATCAAAGGTGCATTTTCATAAAATTTTAGTTGATTTTAAATGTGATGCTGCATGTTGTAATCATCTATAAACTATATATCATGGGATAAACTCTTTTAGCCTGTTTCATACATCAGGCTTGACTTCTGTTTGTTTTAAACCGAATCATTTCATTTCATTGTCATTAAAAAGTGTGCTGTCAGTCATTTGGTCCTTGGAGCTCAATTAATTTTGAGTATGAAACTCAGAATGAACATTTTAAAGCATTCAGTTTGGCAATTTTCATGAGCTTTTGAACAGAACACTGTTAGACCTAGGTAAAGAGGGCACTGGATTATAGGGTATGACAAAGGATAAAACGCACTTTCTTACTTGGTATGACTAAGGATAAAATGAGCATTTTAAATCAAGCTTCAGGTTGCTGCATTTACTATTACATCCAAAAATCTCAATGCAAGTTATAATTGCATGTGATTTCTAAGACACTTAAGAGAGAAATATTTGGAAAAACCTTGAACTAATTCTCCCATTTGCATAAATGTACGTAAAGTTCATGTAAAATATAATAAGGCTTTTCTAATTTCTGCTTTATCAGTTTATACCACTGATTTTGGGTTTCATGACAAACAAGGACCCATCTTTCTATTTCTCATTTTTATTTAAGAAATATGCTCTGTATTCACTGTGGATCAGGAATTTTAAAGTGTGCAAGATAAAGTTCTTTTCTCAAGGACTTTAGAGTCTAGTTGGAGAAACAGAGGCATAAACAAAGATTTGAATCACAGAGAGATTAAGGGCTACACAGATATGCACGGGAAGGTAACACTGAACAAACCTGGAAAGTTCAAGAAATGCTCAGCAGAGATGCATTAACTAAAACATAAAGGCTAAGGGGAAATCAACAGGAAAGATGACTATAGAGGAACACAGGAGAGGTTTCCAAATCAGACCAGGCAAGAGCCTATGCAAGTCTGAAGTTGAGCAGAGGCACTAGGGGCAGGGTGTTGGTGAAAGAACCAACAAGTCTTGAAAAAAATTTGTATGGGTGTAGACAAGTATGGGAGAGAGGAAGGAGTTAAATCAATTAATTTCAAGGTTATTATTTTCTTTTTTTTTGGTTTTAATTTTTATTTTGTATTGGAGTATAGTTGAGTTACTATTTTGAATGCATGTGAGAAATGGAATACTTCCTGCCATATCAGTAAACAAGGATTTCACAGTCATCAGCAATTGTGCCTCTCCAATGTGAAGAGGTAAGCCCTGAGGAAACCCAGGATGTGAAAATACAGGATACTGGCCACAGATAGCTCCCCAGGATCAAAGGAATGATTTCAGGGAGCCCAGACTCTTGCATCTTTCCATACACAGATAAGCACTGAACTCCTTAACTTGACATATCTGGTTTTCATTAATTAACAGTAATCTTTTGATGCTGAACCTGAAGTTCCAATACTTTGGTCACCTGAAGCAAAGAGCTGACCCATTGGAAAAGGCTGATGCTGGGAAAGATTGAGGGGAGGAGGAGAAGGGGGCAACAGAGCATGAGATGGTTGGATGGCATCATTGACACAATGGACACGAGTCTGAGCAAACTCTGGGAGAGAGTGAAGGACAAGGAAGCCTGGTGTGCTGCAGTCCATGGGGTCGCAAAGAATCGGACACGACTTAGTGACTGAACAACGACATTTTGATGTTCCCAACTACCTGCCCTTTGCTGCAAAATTCCTTTATATCCTAGTTTCTCCCTCGCCTCCTCAGAGCAGTTTTTCAACGCCATCTGAAATGATGTTTCCCAGGCTACAGTCCTCATTTTGCCCCCAATAAAACTTAGCTCAAAACTCTCACACTGTATGTTTTTTCAACATGTGATAAGATAGTGATAGAGTCAGAAAAATGTAAATGCAACATCTGATTTGGAAGTGGGGTAGAGGAAGACGCTCATCTGGGGAAGCACTAAATGTGGAATGCTTGGGACACTCAGATGGTGATGTCCTGAGGTCTCCACTAGTCACATCACTTCATTCTTTCTGACCTTTGTCCCAAATCTTCACAAATATCACATGACCTACAAAGACAAGCCATCTCTGTAATCTGAGTTTTTGTCAAGTGTTGCGCATCTTTGAGCCTGCTTCACACCTGAACAGAGCCAGTGATAAGCCTCCCATGGATCCTGTGCTTCCTGCACTGATGTGGGGTTGGCAGAAAACTCTTCTTTGAGCTGCAGAGAGCTTGGGAGGAAATAGCATTGGACAGGAGCAACAGGCGGGTTCAGCTATGCCGGAAGTTTCTGGTTCGTTTCAGATTTAATTCCCAGGGAATATACAGGAAAACCATACTGGATCCTTAGAAATTAAACCCTATATAAGATAAAAAGTTTAGCTAAATACCCATAGGAGGAGGAAGAAAATACATTAGCCACTCTAAGAAAGGCCACCCTGAGTAGAGGATGGAAGGATATTTCCCTTACTCTGCTCTTCTCTTGGGCCCCCATAATTGATTGTTTTCCTTCAGTATGCTGTAATTATCACAACGAAATTCCATAACTTCAAGGTTGCTAATTAGGAAAGCAGTACAGGTACTATTTTTATTTCATACATGTCTAATCGCTATCTGCTTGCCAAAATCTTTGCTGGCTGTGAACTGGCTGGCCTGTGCCCTGCTTAATTCTTCTGGCAGATAGACGCCTTTTAATACTTCTTCTGGCAGATGCGCTGGTGTTACTGACATGTCTTTTTTTTACCATCACATTATCCTACTGGTCTAGACAAAAAGAGAATGACTGGAAGTTCCAGGATAGTCACCAAATGAAAGCTTAAACACTTTGACCTGAATTTGACAGCTAACTTAACAGCTAGGTTTTCATGTTCTTTTGTCTTTTTCCAGACATCCACAGAATTTTTCACACAAAAATTGTTACTGGAGTTTCTGTCAAAAGCTGTAAGAAAAATGTGTGAGTCCTCTGTCCCTATATTCGATTTGTAGAGAACACAATAATATATAAGCACATGTCAGAAATTTTAATCTCACTTAAGAGCTCTCCAATTTAAAATATTTAAACTACTCAGGATATACAGCTATGCAATCAAGGCTTTTATTCTCAGCAAGAAGATTGCAAGTGTTATTTTAGGTTAATCGTGGTGCCCAGAACTGTCCTCCACCTCTGGCCTCCCTACTTGCCAGATGCTGTTGTTGATGTTTTCTATTATCGGGTCACATGGTGGGTTACTCCGCCCCACGGCAGCAGCTGTCCTGGCTGCTAAAGCTGTCCTAGGTCTGCGGACTGGACTAAGTAACCTGATGGGTCTCAGAGAAAAGGCCTGGGAAGGAATGTAGCACAAGAACAATAGAAATAAGAACCACAAAGATGAAAGGGAAGGAAATAAACAACATCTCACTAAATACTAACAGAGTGGTGTCAAAAGTAATCTTATACTATTCTGGGCTGTACAGCTTCCATATGATTTCTTAGAATCTAGACTTGATTATAATATCAAATTATGTTTAATTTTTAACAAATGCAACTGATTTTTATTAAGGAAGATCTTTCCAAGGATTTGGGGTAACATGTATAAATTCAAACCAGGTAACTTTTCCTAATAATTAATGAAATGTGAGTAAACATCAAAATATGTTTGCTGTTTTTATTCTATCAATTTTAGATTGATAACATTCATAAATACGGAATAATTTTCCCTTGATATATACACAAACATATATAAAATAGATAAACAACAAAGACCTACTGTATAGCACAGGGAACTATATACAATATCTTGTAATCATCTATAAAGGAAAACAATATATATCTATATATGTGTGTGTATACACACACACACACAACTGAGTTACTTTGCTGTACTCCTGAAACTAACAAAACATTGTCAATGAACTATACTTCAATTTTTAAAAATGGTTAATAAAAAAAGAATAAATCTTCCCTGACTTCTCAAGCATAGTAGTAGACTGATATGATTCAAATTTGATAGTATTTAGATGTACTGTAAGACAGTGACAGTATTAAAGGTTGATTGCAGAGGCAGTTGCTGTATCTAGGGCCTTATGAGGTTTTGCTTATATTATTCTTTCGTACGGTTCTTACTGTGTTTCTCTTGCTATCAGGATGTCAAGCTAATTCTTTCTTGACAGCATGGCTCCTCGTGTTCTAATTTAATATTTGTAATCTGATCGGGTTTGTAAAGATTTAAGAGCTAATTTGAATTTTGTATAATATAAGGGACTCCCTGGGTCAGGAAGATTCTAGTATCCTTGCCAAGAAAATTCCATGGATAGAGGAGCCCGGCAGGCTGTAGTCCATGGCGTTGCAAAGAGCTGTACATGACTGAGCAACTGAGCACACACACACACATAAGGGACTAAGAGGACTGTTCCACCAAAAAGTTGTAGATTTGTCATCTCTGCTTTGGCTGTTCTAGGGCTGATTTCCTTATTTCTTGTTTCTCTGCATCATTCTAGATGGGTGCTATAAATAGGCACCCAGATCTGCAAAGGTAGCATATTGGTGTGTACTTTAGTTTTAAGCAATTGATAAAGTATAAAGTATTTTAACCAATTTTTTTTTTTTTTTTTTTTTAGCCTTTGCCATGCTTTTCTCTGGAAAGAGTGACACTGAAGCTGAAGCTCCAATACTTTGGCCACCTGATGTGAAGAGTTGATCCATTGGAAAAGACCCTGATACTGGGTAAGACTGACTGCAAGAGGAAAAGGAAGCGACAGAGGATGAGATGGTTGGATGGCCTCACCAACTCAATGGACCTGAGTTTGAGTAAACTCTGGGAGACAGTGGAGAACAGGGAAGCCTGGCGTGCTGCAGTCCACGGGGTCACAGAGAATCAGACATGACTTAAAGACTAAACAACAACAAATGTTTTCAAGTTTGGGTTTAAGAGTCCATTTTCCCCTAATTTAGATGAAGCTTGTCTCAACAGAGACAACCATTACACACATTTACAACACACACAACCAAAAACTATGAACATGAACTTGGCATGTTTATTTTCAGAATATATGATGCCTTGATATTTGAGTGTATGTCAAAATTCTCTGGTGCAACAGTCATGTTTGAACAGAAACTGCCCTGAGACAATAAAAGCCAGAACCACAAGCTGGCACATCCACCTGAGAACAGAAAAACCAGATGTATATTATAAAAAGATATGTACAAGGCTCAAGGAAGGATGATGCAGTATAGACTGGAGAGTGTGCTCAGCATGTCTGACTCTTTGTGACCCCGTGGACTATAGCCCACCTGGCTGCTCTGTCCATGGAATTCTCCAGGCAAGAGCACTGGAGTGGGTAGCCGTTCATTGCTCCAGGGAATCTCCCTGACCCAGGGATCAAACCTGCGTCTCTTGTGTCTTCTGCATAGGCAGGTGGATTCTTTACCACTAGTGCCACCTGGGAAGCACAAAACACAGTATAATAGCAATTTTTGCAAGACTAAAATGAAAAAAAAAAGAAAAGAAGGGATCTTGATGGGGTTTCGAATCTGTCCTTTTACCTTCCCAAGAATACACCTGCCCCAGGCAAACCAAAACTTCTATTCATGCCCAGCAGTGACCATCTCTTCAAATTCTCACTTATCCACAATTTAGGTGTTACCGTGGTTGTTTTCCCACACCCTTTCTGAGTTACAGAGCCCAAGGCAATAAAGTATCTATAAATGCCCTGGCAATAATTTGGTTCCAGGCTTGGAACTATCATGCTAGCCTTGGTCAAATTACTTAAATTTTGAAATGTCAGTTCCTTTATTTGAAAAATGGGAAAATAAAGCATACACCAGAGTCTTTTCAAGGATGAAATAAAAACGTTTTAGGCATGTAGCATCAGATCTAATGCATAGAAAAGGCTAGGTGATAGCTGAGTTTGAATGCCAGAGAGTCGGGACCCAGGGCTCACGCCTATGTTCATGATCCCTGCCCTAAGCGGCCAAATACATTTGCATATTCTGAAGTTTCTTTCTGAAAGGTATCATACCAGATTTTACCCTGCTTATTTGCAATAGTTTTCTGCCCAAAGCTATTCTTCCTTCAGTTCAGTTCAGTTCAGTTCAGTAGGTCAGTCGTGTCCGACTTTTTGCGACCCCATGAATTGCAGAACGCCAGGCCTCCCTGTCCATCACCATCTCCCGGAGTTCACTCAGACTCGCATCCATCGAGTCAGTGATGCCATCCAGCCATCTCATCCTCAGTTGTCCCCTTCTCCTCCTGCCCCCAATCCCTCCCAGCATCAGAGTCTTTTCCAATGAGTCAACTCTTCGCATGAGGTGGCCAAAGTACTGGAGTTTCAGCTTTAGCATCATTCCTTCCAAAGAAATCCCAGGGCTGATCTCCTTCAGAATGGACTGGTTGGATTTCCTTGCAGTCCAAGGTACTCTCAATCGTCTTCTCCAATACCACAGTCCAAAAGCATCAATTCTTCGGTGCTCAGCCTTCTTCACAGTCCAACTCTCACATCCATACATGTCTACTGGAAAATTGTTCCCTAGGTAGTTTATCCATTTTATATACAGTGATATATATATATATGTTAATCCCAAACTCTCAGTTTATGTCTCTTCCCAACCCCTTTTTGTTTGTGGTAACCATGTTTGTTTTCTATGTCTGTGAGTCTATTTTTGTTTTGTAAATAAGTTCATTTGTATGTAAGTGATATTGTATGATATTTGTTTTTCTCTGACTTATTTCACTCAATATGATAGTTCTAGTTCCATCTATGTTGCTGCAAATGGTATTATTTCTTTTTTATGACTGAGTAATATTCCATTATATACCACATCTTCTTTACACATTCATCTGTCAATGGACATTTAGGTTGTATCTGTCTTGGCTATTATAAATAGTGCTGCTATGAACATTGGGATGCATGCATCTTTCTGAATAATTTTCTCTGGGCATATGCCCAGAAGTGGGATTGCTGGATCATATGGTAGTTTTATTTTTAGTTTTTTAAAGAATGTCCATACTGAGCCACTATGGACATTCTCATCAACAGTGTAGGAGGGTTCCTTTTTCTCCACATCCTCTCCAGTAAATAACGTGATTTTAAATTTGTTTTATGTTTATGAGATGAATAAATCTTGATTACACAACTAGGGCTTGTTCAAACTAAAAATTTTTTTGAAGATGGTAGGGGTAGGATCCTTTGCTAAAGGGAAATTTTTGAAAAACAGTCTTTCCAAGACTTGGGTAATTTTGGAATCTTGTGATGTTCCTATTTATGTGAATTGATAATTTATGTTAATTGCTGGCAGATATAAAAGCGACTTCCCTGGTAGTTCAATCAGTAAAGAATTCGCCTGCCATGCAGGAGACGCTGGTTTGATTCCTGAGTCAGGAATATCCCCTGAGGAAAGGATAGGCTACCCACTCTAGTGTTCTTGGGCTTCCCTGATGGCTCAGATGGTAAATAATTCACTTGCAGTATGGGAGACCTGGATTCGATCCTTGGGTTGGGAAGATCCCCTGGAGGAGGGAATGGCAACCCACCCCAGTATTCTTGCCTGGAGAGTCCCCATGGACAGAGAAGCCTGGTGGGCTATAGTCCTGAGTGACTAAGCACAGCACAGTATTAATAAAGCACTTTTGCTAGTATCTCTTTACAGTCAGGGATGCAGTCTTAATTTGAGATGTGAAAGTTAATTATGATATACACCCTTATCAAAATGCATGCTTCAGAATACAAAAGAACACTTACCTCCTCAGGTTAAGAGCAAAGTTGTAAATAAATGTGGTTAAGATGCTAAGTGATCAGTGGTGCCAGTTCTGAAACAAAGGTCCCTTGGGGGATGCATACAAGGAAAAGCAATGGTTTCCCTGGTTGAAGGAAAACACCCAGGTTCTCTATAAGAAAGGTTACTTACTGAGTATTTAATTTCCTTTTAGAAGAGAAAGGATGTTTAAGAGCGATTTTTAAAAGAAAATTTGAACTGTGTACAGTAACGATTATTGTTGGGTGATATGTAGGGTATTTCAAATGTGCTAGTCTTCCTGGAAATAAATGTCTTACCAAATTCCTGTATGTAGAGTTTACTTAAAAGAGCTTTCACCAAATCAGATCAGGTAGCATTAACAAAATTAACTGTTACTGAGCAACTAGAGCTTGAGGCAAGCCTGCGCCAAGCACTGGGGTTAGAGTGGTGATTCAGTGATGTGATATACATAGTCTTTACTTTTCTTCTGTCTCCTTGTGAACATATTTCCTGACTAAAGGAAAAAAGTTTCTTAACTTTGCAGGGAGCACAATTTCCAATCTGTTCTTCCCTCCCGTTGTATTTCTCACCAATCTGCATTAAATGGGCAGCTTGTCTCCTTTCTCTGGGCTGTATCAGCTAATTTCAGCATTAGAGTGATCAACAGTTAAGATTCTGGAGCCAGTCTGCCTGGGTTCCAGCCTCTACTTTCTAGCCATGAGGCCTGGGGTAAATTATTAATGTTTCTCTTAGCTTTCTCACCTGTGAAACAAGCATTTTAATACTGGTTTGGCAAAAAAGTTCCTTCGGGTTTTTGAAACCAAAGGAACTTTTTGGTCAACTGAGTACTTCCAGCCACCTACGATTACTATGAGCTTAAGTGTTTTCATACATACAAGGAATTAGGCATAGCACTTGGCATGGAATAAATACTCAATAAATGCTAGCTTATTAAATTATCACTATAAAGATAAATCTAAAAACTTAGGTGTAGATATTTTATATTGTGCCAGCCATATCAAGATAAGCCATAGAAATTAATTAGGTTGAATTCTTCAAAATAAAGCTTTCTTTACCTATCTAATTTTGAAAATTCAAAATTATTCTAAGAAAAGAGATGCCAAAAGGAAATAAAGGGAAAAACACTTGATAATGACAAACGAGTTTTAAGCTTGATTTCAAGCTTCTATAGTAAAATCTATCCAAGAAAATGAATGATTACACACACAAAAAGTTGTGCAGTACATGAAAATTATTATAGCCTAAAAGAATTATGTTAAAGTTTGAAGGAGTCTTTTGGGCCTAGAAAAGAAAACAACAGTCTCAAAGGCCCTTGCTGAATCATCTAACTTTGGAGAAAACAAAACAGAACTTTAGGTCCCACCCTGATGCTCTTTCCCTGGTGGGGACTTCCCTAGGGACTTCCCTGGCGGCTCAGATGGTAAAGTGTCTGCCTACAATGCGGGAGACCAGGGTTCAATCCCTGGGTCGGGAAGATCTCCTGGAGAAGGAAATGGCAACCCACTTCAGTATGCTTGCCTGGAAAATCCCTTGGATGGAAGAGCCTGGTAGGCTACAGTCCACAGGCTCATAAAGAGTCCGGACACGACTGAGTGACTTCACCTCACTGATGCTCCAGGCTGGTTGCATCTGAGACTTATCACCACCTGTCCAGAAACCTTCTACCCCCTACACCTGCCCAGAAGACTTATCACCCCCTGCCCAACTACAAATGCCATCTCAACTAAAGAATACCCAAAACATCCTGCCTGATTAACATTTCCCTTATCGCTTACACAAACCTCCCTATAAATATGGAGTCTCCCTGATCCCTCTCCGTGCTCAGCCTGGTCGTTAGGCCACCTGTCGCCCCTCCTTGCCTGAATAAAGGTAACCTACTTCTGTTGAGGTCATCTTTCCTCTTTCTGCCTCGGCCTGAACTATACCTTACATTCTTGGTGCTGAAACCAGGAAGGGGCCAGGCTCTTGTCTCACTCTCCCTCTCTCTCTCACTCTCCCTGGCTCTCATTGTTTCCCTTTTCCTGGAGTCTGGGAGCCTGAACATCCTCCGAGATCACTTTTCTGCCAGGGCTCAAGTTCCCCTCGGGGGCGTCCAGTGCCTCCGTGAGCGGTGCAAGCCTTGTGCTAAGGCTTTGTGTACCCCCAGGCCTCGGCTCTACCCCCTTTCCCTCTCTCTCTCTCTGACGACCTCTGGAATAGGGAACTCTTGTCCTTCGACTGTTCTACGTGCAACACTCCACTCAAGCCGGCCCCTAGATTAAGGTAAGATCCAGACAGTGTTCTAGAGGCGCCCTAGAACTCAGTCCTCTCCGGGTTCCAGGGACGCCCGGCCCAGGGCCACTCTCGAGCTAGCAATAAACCCCTTTATGCTTTTGCATTGCTGTGGATGTCTTATTCTCTCAGTTTTGGGGACTCGGACTTCGGGCATAACATCTGCAGGCGATGGTGGGGGACGCTCCACCTCATCACAGAGCTCTCTTCTCATAACTCCTATTGCGACCACGGGTGACAACTCAAGCTCTCAATAGGAGCCTCTGCTTGCCTTTCAATTATGGGGTCTGGTCAATCTGCCCCAAAAGATTCCCTTCTGACCTGTGTTCTCAAAAATCTCAAACCACTCTCACTCACTGAACTCAAAACTAACCATTTCAAACAACTCTGTACACAGATTTGGCCTCAATACCAATTAGACAATCAAGACCGCTGGCCTGAAGTCGGCACATTGACTTTAACATTCTTCAAAATCTCACCGACTTCCTTAAACGGAATGGCAAGTGGTTGGAGGTCCCCTATGCCCAAGCCTTCTGGGTCCTTCAGAGCAGGCCCTCCCTATGCAAGGCCTGCTCCACCCACAAGGTCCTTCTATGCACCTTGCCTCCCAAGTAAAAGGGCTCTTCTTCCTCAACTAACCACAGACCACGACCTTCCGCAGCCCCGGAGTTCGGAGTTCGACCCTGCAGACGAGCCCACTCCCTACCTGCTACCCCGCCAATCCTCTCCTTCCCCTTCATCCAACTCACCTACTGGCCCAGAAACCTCTCCTGACTCCTGCTCGACCCTGCTACCCCATCTCCCTGACTCCCCCTCCCCTCTTCCTGCCCCCCCCCTCAACATGTTTCCCCTGAGAGAGGTGGCAGGACCAGAGGGCCCCACCCAAGTCCATGTGCCATTTTCATTGTCAGATATGAGCCAGATAGAAGAAAAGTTAGGATAATTTTCTGAAACTCCTACCAGATACAGAAAAGAATTCCTGAGACTCTCCCAGGCCTATAACCTCACATGGAGTGACATATATTATATCCTAAATGCCCCTCTCACCCCTGACGAAAAAGACCATATCGGGCAAGCGGCAAAAGCCCATGCTGATCATTTACATAACCAAGATCAGGATAGCCCAGTTGCTGATGAGGTGGTGCCTCAGTTAGATCCCCACTGGACTTACCAGCCCAGTGATCCAGGTATCAGGAGACTCAATCATATGATTATCTGCATTCTAGAAGGAATGCAGAAAAACACTCATATCCACGTCAATTATGATAAAGTCAGAGAAATCACCCAAGGAGCAGACAAAAATCCAGCCTTATTCTTGGCACGCCTCACAGAGGCAGTCCAGAAGTCTACCAACCTAGATATCACCACCCCTGCTGAGTTACTCTACTTCACCCTCAATTCATCAGCCTGTCCGCCCCTGACATCAGATACAAGCTTCGACAACTAGAAAAGGGCCCTGAGACCCCACAAAGAGACCTTCTAGAAGTAGCCTTCAAGGTGTTCAATAATAGAGAGGAGGAGGCTAAGAGAGAAAAAGAATGTGAGAGAAAAGCTAAATATGCCTTTTTGGAAGCAGCAATTAAGGGAAGAGATCAGCCCGGCCCAAGTCATCCCAGAACGGGGCTTAAGACCCGCCCCGGACCCTGCTTCCTATGCAACCAGTCAGGACACTGGGCAAAGGCATGCCCAAACCCATGGTCCCTGACTAAAGCATGCCCAACCTGTGGCCAGTGGAGATACTGGAAGATGGACTGTCCCCAGGGACTCCCTGGCACCCTTGGGGAGGTCCCCACCTTCCAGACCTGGAGAGTGGAATGGCCACAGGGACGCCCTGGCGCCTCTGGGGAAATCCCCACTTCTCCCCAGAACCCCAGCCCAACCCTATGAGAGTTGTTCCAATGACGGGGCCTGGGTTCCAGCCCCTGGCCCGTGTCCCGAACAGGAACTCGGAACTTAGGGTAGACGGGGTAGTGGCCAAAAAAAGACCTCCTTTACAGTAAACACTGGAGCCACTTTCTCTCTCTTAACTTCCTACTCTGGCCCAACTCAAGACTCAGAACTCACAATCAAGGGGGTCTCTGGAGTTCCCCTAAGGCCAAAAATCAGCCCTCCATTACTCTGTCAGTTGGGAAAATCGACCCTTATACACTCATTCCTCATAATGCCTCAGTGCCCGATGGCACTCCTAGGGAGAGATTTGTTATCCAAATTGGGGGTCTTTATTACCATACCCCCGCCTCAATACAGTCTCTATATTCTGCATTCAGATGGCATCTGGACAGTCCCTATCCCTCACCCCTGACCTTCCCTTGGATCTACCCGCCTTAGACCCCCCAAGTCTGGGACACTGATCACCCATCCATAGCCAAACATCATCCCCCAGTCGACATTACCCTAAAAGACGCCTCGACTATAATCACTCAACAACAGTACTCTCTCACTCTGGAGGCCCACAAGGGACTTAAGCCTGTCATAGACCGTCTTCAAGCCTCTATCCTAATTCCTACCCATTCACCACACAACACCCCTATTCTGGCAGTAAGGAAGGGACCAAACTCTTGGAGACTGGTCCAGGATCTGCAAAAAGTCAATGAGGCCATCACATCGACATTCCCAGTAGTCCCTAACCCTTACACCCTTCTGTCTACCATACCCCTGACTGCAACCCACTTCACGGTATTAGATCTCAAAGATGCCTTTTTCACCATCCCTCTTCACCCCCTCTCCCAACCTCTTTTCACCTTCACCTGGCAAGACCACGAGACTCATGTTTCCCAACAACTAACATGGACAGTTCTCCCCCAGGGGTTCAGAGACAGCCCCCACTTTTTTGGACAAGCTTTACAAAAAGACCTACAGACACTCGACCTAGTCCCGAGTCATCTCCTCCAATACGTAGATGACCCCCTCCTTTGTAGCCCAACCCAAAAACTCTGCCTCCAACATACTGCCAAACTCCTTGGGGCCCTGGGATCCTGGGGTTATCAGGTATCCCAATCTAAGGCCCAAATAGCCCAGACAAACGTCACCTACCTGGGGCTCTCCATATCCCATCAACAAAGAACTATTCCCTCAGATAGAATTCAGGCCTTGATTAACTGTCCACTTCCAAAAACGAAAAAGGAGCTCCTGTCTATCCTCGGCCTCCTCAACTTTTTCCATATCTGGATCCCTAACTTCTCCCTCCTTGCAAAGCCTATGAGGCAACTAAAGGATGTCTGGGTGAGCCCCTCTTTAATCCCTCCTCGCTGGCCAATCCTCTTCGCGAGCTCACCCAGAGCCTCCTCCAAGTGCCAACTCTCCACCTGCCAGATCACACCAGACCATTCTTTCTCTTTGCACATTCCAACCAAGCACAGACCCTGGGACTTCTGTGTCAGCGGGCTGGAGACACCTGGGCTCCCATAGCCTATCTATCAAAACAGCTGGACACGGTGACCATGGGGTGGCCTCCCTGCATACAGGCCATGGTTTCTATCGCAGCCCTCGTACCCGAGGCAAATAAACTCTCTAGACATGCCCCTTTAACAGTCTGTTCTCCACACACCTTCCGAGACTTACCATCACATAGGGCTTTCCTCTCCCTTCCCCCTTCCAGGGTACAGGTCCTACATGCCTTTCTCCTCGACCCTCAGCTCTCATTCTCCCCCTGCTCTCCCACTAACCCGCCAGCTTATTACCCACATCCTCTACAACAGACCCCCTCCTGCATAGATGCAGCCTAAGAGTAGATCTTACCCCAAACCCCTTCCAACATTTAACAGATCAGCCCATCCGAGACCCAGACACCCCACACTGGTTCGCTGATGGCAGCTCTCAAAAATCTCCACCCTTTGCAGCAGGATATGCCATCATCCAGGGGGACCTTTGTCACAATCATGAAACCCACACAACTGAAGCTTCACCTCTGCCACTTCACACCACCTCCCAACAGGCAGAACTGATAGCTCTCACCAGAGCTTTAACTCTGGCTAAAAATCTAAGGGTTAACATCCACACAGACTCCAAATATGCCTATAACATACTTCACTCAAACATCCTAATATGGAGAGAAAGAGGTTTCCTAACCCCAAAGGGATTCCCTATTATTAATTCAGACCTGATCCACAAACTTCTAGAAGCAGCACTCTTACCAAACAAAGCCCCCATCCTCCACTGAAAGAGACATCAAAAGGGAAGTCTCATATCAGCCTACAACAACGCAGCAGACCAGAAGGCAAAGGAGATAGCCCTGCCCCATCCTTCCCTCCAGTCACCTGTCATCTGAGCCCTGACTCCATCCGACCCTCCCACCACCAGAGAAATCCTCTCTTATCTACACTCACTTTTTCATCCCTCATCCAAGACACTCCAACAGTTCCTCCATGACCACTTCCCCATATCCAATGCTGACCAACAATATTTAGATAACCTTACCCGCTCCTGTCAAACATGTCAACATACTAATCGCAATTCCAACCTTAAACCGACATCCTTTCCAACCCACCAAGTGTGAGGCAGCCTCCCAGCACAGGACTGGCAGACAGACTTTACTCATATGCCCCCGGTCCGGAGAGTCAGATACCTCCTGGTCCTTGTGGACACCTTTTTGGGATGGGTAGGAGCATTTCCCACCACAAACAAAAGAGCCCACACCATGGCCCAAATCCTCCTACAGAAATTATCCCCAGGTTTGGCCTGCCTTCATCCCTACAGTCTGATAATGGCCCGGAATTTACATCCAAGGTCACCCAACAACTTGTCCAATTCTTACAGATGCCCTGGAAATCTCACATTCCATACCATCCCCAGTCCTCAGGAAAGGTAGAAAGGATGAATAGAATAATCAAAGAAACCCTTACCAAACTAACCCTTGAAGTACATCTGGATTGGACTAAACTTTTGCCCACTGTTCTCCTCACAATATGGGCTTTGCCCAAGAAGCCCCTGGGGCTGAGCCCCTTTGAGGTGATGAATGGTAGGCCCATGCTCCCTCCTGGACGCTCCCCTGAACCTCCTCCCATACCAAGCTTCTTACACTCCCCTCTGCTGGCGGAACTCCCCAATGCCCTCTGAAATACCTCAACCACAACTTGCCTGCGCCTGACTCCCAAGCCTCTGTGCCCCCTTTACAAACTGGGGACATGGTCTATCTGTCTAATAATCCCCAGGGTGACCTAACTCCAAAGTGGCAGGGACCATTCAAAATCATTCTCCTTACCCCAACTGCAGCTAAACTCGAGAAGGTCACCTCCTGGGTACACCTCTCTCCCCTAAAACGGGTCACCTCCGATCCTGCACTGCCCTCCTTAATTGACCCCTATCAGGTCTCCCTTACAGGACCCACCTCCTTAAAATTCACCGGGCGACAACCTCTGTCAACCATCTAAGAAGTCACTGAATGACCTGGACACTCTTCAACCTACAGCTGTTCCTGACCCAACTACTACCAGACCTCTGGACCAGCGCCCCAACAGGAACCTCCTCCAAAGAGCTGACCACACTGGTGTCTCACCTGTGGCTCCAGGGAACCTTCCACAGCCTGACTCCAGACGAAATTGATTTCTCTACTCTCATTCTCTACCTCATTCTACATACTCTCATTCTCTGCCTCATTGCACATCCTAATGAACACTGTTCCTCCTCAGATTCAAACCACCACCAACTTGGGGCCTTTGGCCCCTCGCCCTGACTGGCCTCTCCCTGTCTCTCTAACTATAATAGCACTCTTCATCTAATCCCTGCTATAGGCCTAGTAACTGTCTCCCTCAGGCCTGGCCACCTAGCCTTCGTCTTTCCGCGGGTATCGCCCGCGTTGCTAGCTGTGTTCTGCTCCTAGGGCGCTGTTTCCTCTGCGCTGCCTAACTAACAGCCCGTGACTCCTCTGTTCCTTATCCTTGCTGCACTCCCCAGCCTTCTGGCTACTTCCTGCCCCTGCTCTGACATTTATTCCTATGTACATTCCTCATGTTATAATACAGCTCCAAAACCATGCACCATGAACCTCAGGGGCGGGAAGTCCAAATCCCTACTCACTATTAAAGTACAAAAGAGAGGGAGTTTCGTGAGTACCTGCCATAAGCCAATGGAAGAAACATGTTTCTATCCCATTACCCACTGGGGGTACTCAGACGGGGACAGGGTACTAGATCAAAATCAGGAAAACAAACAAGAACAAGTCATAAAGAACATAATTTCCTAGTTACAGGCGACCCCTGAGCCTTATAAACATCTAGACCTTCTTTCCCAATTACGGCCTTCTCCTAAAACCTCCCTCTGGCAACCACACCTTACCCGCCTTCTCAACTCTCCCTTCCAATTCTTCCAGTGCACACAACACACATCCCAGTGCTGGATATGCATGTCACTGTCTCCCTCACCGCACACAGCAATTCCCTTACCCTCAACCTGGCTGTTACAGGGCAACTATACCTCCCCTTCCCAACAAAAAATTACACAACTCACTGGGCCAGTCTCTGACAATGTCCTACTCTCAGCCTCTTCAAACCTAACCTGTATTAACTACTCTAGTCCCAACTACACTGGTCTTACAAATTCCGCTCCCTCCTTCTGTTCCACTTGGGTTCTCTGGAACAGCACAAATAATTGCACCAATCCGGGAATCTACATTCTCTGGGGGACCTATGCATATTCATGTCTCCCGTTGGACCTCCCTGGACCTTGCATCTTGGTCTCCCTGACCCCGGGCCTAACATTTCTCAAAGAAGAGGTAGAACAAATAGTCCACCCCCAAGGGGAACTTTCCCGCAGGAAAAGACGAGCTGTCATAGCCCCCTCCTGATTGGGGCGGGCATAGCAGCACCCCTAGGCACCAGAGTTGGAGGCATCTCGACCTCTGCCCATTTCTGCTACAAGCTGTCCCAAGAACTTAATGAAGACATGGAGCAGGTAGGGGAGTCCTTCATTTCAATTCAGAGACAAATTAACTCATTAGCTTCTGTGGCCCTACAAAATAGGCGAGCCCTGGACCTTCTCACCGCAGAAAAGGGAGGGCCCTGCCTTTTCCTAGGAGAGGGCTGTTGCTATTTTGTTAATGAAATGGGCATAGTCCAGGGCAGAGTCAAAGAACTTAGAGACAGAATTGAACGTTGAAGAAAAGAGTTACAAAACCTTTATAGTCCCCAAAACCTGTTCCAACACGTCCTCCCTTGGCTGCTCCCTTTTCTATGAACAGTGGTACTTATCATTCTATTCCTCTTATTTGGACCCTGTCTCTTCAATCTCTTTCAAAGTTTTCTCCAAGAACAGATTCGGGGCCATCTCTAGAGATCAGGTCAAGATCATTCTTCTTCTTGAGAGCCTCACTCCAAGCTCAGAAAAAGGAGACCCTGGGCCCTAGGATGATCCTCCATTCCAGACCCAAAATCGTCGCCCCTATCCAGCAAGAAGTAGCCAGAGAGATACGGCACCCTTTTTCCCATTTTTTTTTTTATGATTTCAGGGTCTGAAATGAAGGAGTCTTTTGGGGCTAGAAAAGAAAACAACAGTTTCAAAGGCCCCTGCTAAATCATCTAACTTCGGAGAAAACAAAAGGGAACTTTAAGTCCCTCCCTGATGCTCCAGGCTGGTTGCATCTATCTGAGACTTATCACCCCTTGTCCAGAAACCTTCCACCCCCTACACTTGCCCAGAAGACTTATCACCCCCGGCCCAACTACAAATGCCATTTCAACTAAAGAAAACCCAAAACATCCCGCCTGACTAATGTTTCCCTTATCGCTTACACAAACCTCCCTATAAATATGGAGTCTCCCTGATCCCTCTCGGCGCTCAGCCTGGTCATTAGGTTGACTGTCGCCCCTCCTTGCCTGAATAAAGGTAACCTACTTCTGTTGAGGTCGTCTTTCCTCTTTCTGCCTCCGCCCAAATTATACCTTACAAAGTTAATCTTGATTCAGTGGTGCTGTGGATATTGCCTAATAGTATATATTGAAATCTTTACTTTATTAGTTATTATAACTACTGATTAAAAATTTCCCTGTATATGAATTATATACCTATATATATATATATATATATATACGTATATATACACATACTGATTTCATTTACCTATGCTTTTCCTCTATAGTTTCTCTTCTATCCTTACTTACTTATATTTTTTCTACAAATTTTAGAGACTATGTATATGAGAGAAAAAACTGTTTTTTTTCAACAAAAAGGAGACACTTTTTTAAGATTACAGGCATTTGAGAAGTGGAAACAGCAAAGATCAAGTACAAGATAATAAAAGAGGAAAATGATGAAATGATTTCCTTTGTGGGTGTTTTGGTCAAAGAAGAGAAGCGTGTTTGGGCTTGTCATTGAGAGCTGATCTTTAATGGAAAAGAAACAGATTTATTACAATTATTTACCTCCACAAGAACCCTAAGTTCACATGGCTCAAAGCCACCCACACCTGTGCAAATGACCTTCTTCCTTCCTTCTTTCCCAGCCCTCTTTTCTTTAGATGTGAGAAATGGACCTGAGTTAATCTGCAAGCCATGGCAAAGGCAAATGTTTGATACATTTTAAGTCTTTGATAAAAATTAGTACACACAGCAGTCCTTAGCAGCCTACGGAAACCACAGGCCAGATGACCAGCCCTAACGATACGTTTGTCAGTAGGCTACTGGAAGATCTGCCCCTAAAGTACATGAAGGCGCACCTTCACATGGTACCTGTTTTATAACCTTAAATACAAAATCAAATGGTGGGGTTCCAGTGTAAACCTGTAAAATTAGGGACTTTGAAATCAGACACATCTGAGTTTGAATTTTCTCTCTGCTGCTTATCGTGCTGCTTTGGCTGAATTACACACAACTCTCTATCCCCCAGTTGCCTTGCTAGTAACGAAAGAGAGACAGAACATACCTGCCAGGGCATTAAATTGGGATTAAGTAAGATAACATATGTAACATGTCTAAGTACAATATCTGCCATATGGTAGGTGCTTAAAAAAAATTCCCTGAGCCCTCCAGCATGCTGACAAGGACTGATATGAGGCAGAAGGATTGAATTAAGGCAGAAGAGATGGAGGAGAGGGAACAGAGAGTTCTTGGAGGTGGTGATATAAGTCAGGGAATGAAGGAAAGCAGGAGAGAGCAGGCTGTGCCTACAGTCCAGACAAGGGCACGCCGAGCCCGAGCTTGGATAGCACCAGTGACAGAGAGCTCGGGAGTGTGTTACCAAGCGCAAAAGACATCTGACGCCTCATGTTCATATCTGCGTGGCAGACAGCATGATGCTGCCCTTGCAACCAGCAGGGAGGAAGAGATGGCTTGAGTCCAAAATGGTCATCTGAATCCTGGATATGTTTTCAGAGACCCTTAGACTTTTAGGAACAGTTGCCCAGCTTCAGACGGATGTGTGCTGCTTTAAGCTTAACAGAAAGGTCAGCACCCAAGTTTCCCTTGGGGGAGTTAGCTACCTATAGGTAAGTTGATATGACAGCTGTAAATACCCTTAAGAAAGGAGGAAGTGCAGAGAAAAAAGAGAAAGATGTGTATAAGAGACAGTATATATATATATATATATATATACGTATATATACACATACTGATTTCATTTACCTATGCTTTTCCTCTATAGTTTCTCTTCTATCCTTACTTACTTATATTTTTTCTACAAATTTTAGAGACTATGTATATGAGAGAAAAAACTGTTTTTTTTCAACAAAAAGGAGACACTTTTTTAAGATTACAGGCATTTGAGAAGTGGAAACAGCAAAGATCAAGTACAAGATAATAAAAGAGGAAAATGATGAAATGATTAGTGGATAAGAAATGGAATAGATACCATATGAGAAGATAATTCAAGATCTTAGTCCTATTGATTAGTCTTAGAAACAAGCTAGTTCTCTTGAAAAATAGAATGGTCTTTTAGTTTTTGTTTTTATATATGTCTACCATATGTAGTGTAGAAATTGAAATCCTACTGTATTTGATCTAATCAGACCATGTGGCTGGAAATTGATGTAAAAACTGGAATTTATTATTGTATTTTTAAAAACAATCTATTACACTTCCTGACAAAAGTCACTGCTATAGTTCAAAAGTAGAAGTACTCTCTATCAGCATTTAATGGCTGGAAACAAACAACGTAGATTTGACTAGGTTAATTTTGGGACAGTCAGGCAAGAACAGGGATGGGAAAGGGCAGAAAGAACAGATGTGGAATGTCCAAGCTGTCTGCCCAACAGTGCTACTTTAATGTGGGACAAAGGCTTTGCTCTACCAACTAAAAAGAACCTTTGTGTGCCTTGTAAATTATACTGAGGATTTGGATTTTAATCTGAGGGTAACAGGGAGATACTTAGGCTTTTAAGCAAAACACCTTTTGACATCACTGTTCCTGTTCTCCAGAGTCAGCCCAGTTCTGGTTCCTTAATTCTTAAGGCAACATCTTTGAACTAGATGGGACTCTCCTCGCCTTGTCCCTGGTACCCAATATCCTCTCTTGTGTCCTCAGTCCAAGTACAAATCCACGAGGGCAACTGAAATCAATACTCAGATCAAATCAGACCTGCGAAGGTAGACTCACTGCTCACCATCACAGGATCTGGCCTAAGACCACTCTTCCATCATCATCCCCTCCTGTTTACTGAATTTAACATACTCAGGCTTCTTTGCTGTTGTTTGAACACACTAAGCATGCTCCTGTCTTAAGGCTTTCATACTCACAGTTCCTCTTTTCCTAGAATGCTCATCCCAGACACTGGTCTGAACTTGCTCCATCATTTTATTTAGGTCTCTGTTCATACAGCTCTTCCTTAGTGAAAGTGAAAGTCAAGTCGCTCAGTCGTGTCTGATTCTTTGTGACCCCAGGGACTGTAGCCCTCCAGGCTCCTCTGTGGGAGGTCTTTTCTCACCACAGCATCCAGTATCCAGGGAAACACACTGTACATGCTTTTTCCTTCATAACACATCACTGATACCATATCTTTATAAGTTTTTGCATAGTCCCCTAAGAATGTTCACTGCTAGAGTCCCCACAGCTGAAATGATGTCTGGAACACTGTAGGAGACCAAGAAACATCAGTTCAATGGCCCAACTAGACGTTGCTGGGCACATAACAGATGTCCAGCGAATATTTGTGGAAAACCTTAACGACTGATTGAAGGTGTACATTTTTTAGGCAGAGCAATAGACTTATGCTAGACTTAAAATGTATGCATAATAATCCTGTTGTTATTTTAAATTTCCTTCTAATTACTTATTTGCTCAGACTTGGGGTGTCATGAGTCTTTGCTAGAGATATGTTGTCTACATTGAAATTTAAAAGAGAGAAATAAATCAGGTAAATAGGATCATGTGTTGAAAAAGTAGTTGGGAAAGGAGAAATGGAAAGTATTCAAGGCAAACAGACTACAGGGGGAAGACCGGGTTCAGCAGGAAGCTTTACCCACAAAAAGTCCAGTGTGACAGAAGCAGGGTACAGGAGATGATGTGATAAATTAGAGCATGCAGAGGGAGGAGAGATATGAGATTAGAGAAATACGAACCAGGGCCTTCATGGGCCTTGTAAATTACACTCAGAATTAAGATTTTAATCAGAGGGTAATAAGGAGAGCATCAGTAAGATCCAACTTGAACTTTAAAAATTAGCCCCAATACAGGAGACAGATCGAAGGGAGACATAGCCTGAATGCAGAGGGACTTTAGGAGGTGATGATTACAATCCATGTGGTGTATGAAGCTGAATAATGACAGTGCTGCTGTTCAGTTGCTAAGTCGTGTCCGACTCTTTGAGACCCAGTGGACTGTAGCACACTAGGCTTCCCTGTCCTTCACTAATTCCCAGAGTTCGCTCAAATTCATATACATTGAGTCAATGATGCTATCTAAGCATAATGACAGTAGGGGCTGAAAGAAGTGAATCAACTGAAAAAACTTCACAGGTTAGAATTGCTAGGATTTCTTGAGGGATTATAGCTGTGTTAATGGGGAAGATGTGGTTGGGGAGACAGAGGAAAGAACTGATTTTGGGACTAGAGAAGAATGACAGAAACTCAGGTTTAAAGAGGGGCATTATAAAACCAGGACTTGCAGGTGGTTCAGTGGTAAAGAAGCCACCTGCCAATGCAGGAGATGTGGGTTTGATCCCTGGGGAAGGAAATGGTAACCCATTCCAGTATTCTTTCCTGGGAAATCCCATGGACAGAGGAGCCTAGTGGGCTACATTCCACTGGGGTCACAAAAAAGTTGGACACAAATTACAAGCTAAACAACAATGACAATAATTATGAAAGCGACTGTGGAAATATTGCTTTTGAAATACCTGTGGTATACTCTAGTGGATGTCTAGTAAACAGTTGAATTTATAGATCTAGAGTTTATGATAATCTCAGTTGGAAATTTAGATTTGAACAGCATCTACTCAGCAGTGTGAATTAATATTGCTTAGGGCTAACATTCTCATATGCTCTTTACCTAGATTCAGCTACTGCTAATAATCCATCACATTTGTTTTACATTTGTGTTTTCCTCCTCTCTCTCTGACACACACACACGAGCACACGCACAGATATACAATGTTTATATTTGTTGAACCATTTGAGAGTAAGCTGCTTGCATCATGGTTGCGGCCCTAAATACGCACATGTATATTTCCTATGAATATGGATATTCTTTTATAGAATCGCAGTGCAGTTTTCAATTTAGTCAGTTTCACACTGACACAATACTTTTATATGACTGTCTTCTGCAGTCGAGTTTTGACTACTGATCCAATATTAACACCAGACAGTATTTTTAATTCTCACATTAAGGTCTACTTCTGCTATGTTTAGCTTTTACAATTACACAAAAATCTAAGAGCCATGTTTAGCATTCGATCTTGTTTGCATTTTCCTTCCTACAAAAGAAGTAATAAGGTTTGAAAGGATATTTCTTTATATTAGTGAAGTCCATCTCTTGCAGCTTTATGAAAATTCTACAAGTTCCATCATTTACATAAGGACAAAGCTGTCATTTGAATAAGAGTTGCCCAACTGAACTGTTTTGTATAGTATTTGTTATGATGCTTTTTTAATGACCAATAAGGCTTCTTAAGACTCCAGAGAGCATTCTTCCTGTTCTTAAGATCACCCAATTTGAGTTATATTACTTTTTTCTCCTTTCAAGAAAGTAATTGGTAAGGAAAGGGTGAAGGATAGTGGCAGAAGGGAACAAAGTTCATTCTGTAAAGGAGGCTTTATGACTATAGTCACCTTTAAGAAATATCAAAATTATAATTGTAACAAATGTGACACATCAAAAAATCAGCTTGAGCTAGTCAATAGGTTGTCAGTAAGAGTTCAGAGTAGGATGATATAAACCATCAGCATTCCAAACCTAACAGGACCCAGCTGCACAATAGGAGCCATTGTTTATAGGAATCCTTTTGCACCCACTTGCAAAGTTGCTAAACTGGTTTCTGTTTCCTTTGTGGGTGTTTTGGTCAAAGAAGAGAAGCGTGTTTGGGCTTGTCATTGAGAGCTGATCTTTAATGGAAAAGAAACAGATTTATTACAATTATTTACCTCCACAAGAACCCTAAGTTCACATGGCTCAAAGCCACCCACACCTGTGCAAATGACCTTCTTCCTTCCTTCTTTCCCAGCCCTCTTTTCTTTAGATGTGAGAAATGGACCTGAGTTAATCTGCAAGCCATGGCAAAGGCAAATGTTTGATACATTTTAAGTCTTTGATAAAAATTAGTACACACAGCAGTCCTTAGCAGCCTACGGAAACCACAGGCCAGATGACCAGCCCTAACGATACGTTTGTCAGTAGGCTACTGGAAGATCTGCCCCTAAAGTACATGAAGGCGCACCTTCACATGGTACCTGTTTTATAACCTTAAATACAAAATCAAATGGTGGGGTTCCAGTGTAAACCTGTAAAATTAGGGACTTTGAAATCAGACACATCTGAGTTTGAATTTTCTCTCTGCTGCTTATCGTGCTGCTTTGGCTGAATTACACACAACTCTCTATCCCCCAGTTGCCTTGCTAGTAACGAAAGAGAGACAGAACATACCTGCCAGGGCATTAAATTGGGATTAAGTAAGATAACATATGTAACATGTCTAAGTACAATATCTGCCATATGGTAGGTGCTTAAAAAAAATTCCCTGAGCCCTCCAGCATGCTGACAAGGACTGATATGAGGCAGAAGGATTGAATTAAGGCAGAAGAGATGGAGGAGAGGGAACAGAGAGTTCTTGGAGGTGGTGATATAAGTCAGGGAATGAAGGAAAGCAGGAGAGAGCAGGCTGTGCCTACAGTCCAGACAAGGGCACGCCGAGCCCGAGCTTGGATAGCACCAGTGACAGAGAGCTCGGGAGTGTGTTACCAAGCGCAAAAGACATCTGACGCCTCATGTTCATATCTGCGTGGCAGACAGCATGATGCTGCCCTTGCAACCAGCAGGGAGGAAGAGATGGCTTGAGTCCAAAATGGTCATCTGAATCCTGGATATGTTTTCAGAGACCCTTAGACTTTTAGGAACAGTTGCCCAGCTTCAGACGGATGTGTGCTGCTTTAAGCTTAACAGAAAGGTCAGCACCCAAGTTTCCCTTGGGGGAGTTAGCTACCTATAGGTAAGTTGATATGACAGCTGTAAATACCCTTAAGAAAGGAGGAAGTGCAGAGAAAAAAGAGAACAGGAAAGCTTTGACCATGTGTGTTTAGGTCAGAGGTAACAATCCTGTTCTACGTTTTTCATCTTTAAAGGCTGAATGCCAAAAGTATGTTTGTAAAAGGTGTTGAAACACAGTGTGGGAGGTTCCATATGCATCTGGTTTCTGGGACATTGGTCATTTGATGTATTATTTAAACAGCAAAAAACATTCAGAGTTTCTTTCTTTATGGGGGATTAAGAATAGCAATGGAAGAAAAGCTATGATAAACCTAGACAGCATATTTAAAAGCAGAGACATTACTTGGCCAACAAAGGTCCATCTAGTCAAAGATATGGTTTTTCCAGTGGTCATGTATGGATGTGAGAGTTGGACCATAAAGAAACTGAGCGCTGAAGAACTGATGCTTTTGAACTGTGGTGTTGGAGAAGACTCTTGAGAGTCCCTTGGACTGCAAGGATACCAAACCAGTCAACCTTAAATGAAATCAATCCTGAATATTAATTGGAAGGAGTGCTGCTGAAGCTGAAGCTCCAATACTTTGGCTACCTAACACAATGAACCAACTTAGAATAGACCCTGATGCTGGGAAAGATTGAAGGCAAGAGGAGAAGGGGACGACAGAGGACAAGATGGTTGGATAGCATCGCTGACTCAATGGACATGTGTGGAGAAGGGGACAATAGAAGATGAGATGGTTGGATGGCATCGCTGACTCAGTGGACATGAGTTTGAGCAAGCTCCGGGAGATGGTGAAGGACAGGGAAGCCTGGCATGCTGCAGTCCATGGGGTCACAAAGAGTCAAACATGACTGAGTGATTGAACAACAAAGAATAGCAAAAATAAATATTTCTTGTGTTGCTTCGTAGCAGGTACTCTTGTATAGTAGACAGAATAATGACTCCTTAAAGTGCCCTTGTCCTGATCCCCAGAACCTGTGAATATGTTACCATAAGTAGCAAAAGGGGCTTAAGGTTGTAGATGGACTAGATATGTGGATGAAATGAAGTAAGGCTTCTACTCAGTTGGCCTTGAGATGGAAAATTAACCTGATGGGTCCAAAGTAATCACAAGGGTCCTCCTAAGTGGAAGGGAGAGACAGAAGGCTCAGTGCCTATGTGATTCCACGTGACAAAGACATGACTGGTCGTTGCTGGTACAGAAGATGGCAGTGGGCAAACAGCCAGGGGTTGTAGCCAGGAACCTGTAAAGATCTCTGGAAGCTTCTAGAAAAGGCAAGACAATAGATCTTCTCCTAGAGCCTTCAGAAAGGAATGTAGCCCTGCTCACATACTGACTGTAGCCTAGTGAGATGCATTTTGGATTTCAGACCACTGGAACTATAAGACAATAAATTTGTGTTGTTTTAAGCCACTCACTTTTTGATAATTTGTTACAAGTGCAACAGGAAACTAATATATCTGCTAAACATTGATAGTTTTCATGCTATACTTGAGGGAGGACCTATTATTATCCCCATTTTACAAAGAATTAAAATGAGAAGTCATACCTTGGTCTGATACCAAAGCTTATGCTCTTAGCCACTACCTTTTCCGCCTCTAAATTCCTCCAAAATCTCTAGAGAGGAGTCTGATGTCATCAACTTGCTCTCCTAGAAAATGCCTCAACATAGTTCTACTCAGTTAAAGATAACTACATCGCAGTATAATGGGGCAAGAACAGATTATAATCATACCTAATAAAAATGGTATAATTATTTTCTTGTTAGGATGACTTTTTATCCTTTGCTTTCAACCAAGAATGTAAAAAGGACCTTGTCATAAATAAATAATTTCCATTCCTTGAAACTCAGTGTCTATATTTCAATGTAAATAAGAAGTAGGAACTATTTGACTTGAGGTTATTTTAGCAATGCCCTTACTCACATTAAATTTTACTCTTTCTGTCCTGGCTCCTTCCCTCCAGAAGATGGTTGGTTCAATTAAAGCAGGCTATTAGGTAAGCCTAGGCTGAGTCTTGCTAGAGAAAAAGGAAGAACACCTGACTTGTACAAAAAGACTTTAGACAGAAATCAGATAGGCAATGCCAACAGCCAGTCATACCCTATCCTTGTGTTTTAATTTAATTCCTGTAGTTGTAGTTTTTATAAATATTTCCTTTTAGTTTTCAAGTGTAACATAGTGCATATATATATATATATATTTATATGTAATTTTATCTTTATGAATTACACAGTAAATGCTTCTAAAAGCTCGCCTTTTTCTTTTTCTTCACCCCACTGTAGCACAAAGGAATGACTTTGCCCTAGTGCAAATTTGCAAATTAAAAGTCCCAGGACCTCACCTCATTCTTCTTGTAAGATTTCAAGAGATTTAAGCTGAAGAGAGCATTAGGCAGCATCTGGTATATTAATTGGCTGTATTCTGACCTGGCTTTTTACCCAGAATGACATGCTGTACAACCTCAAAAACTTTGTGCAAAGAGGTGTGCAGGTTACATGCACACATGTGTACACGGGGCACACAAATACACCCACATCTTGTACATAAAAATGAGTAGCCTAAATCATTTGTGAAATGCTACATCAGGCATAGTATAGTACATAAACTCTTTGAAAACCACTCTCTGAGAATAAATAAGAAAAGCTTATGTAACAATTATCAAAATGTAGCTACCACCTCTATGTTATTTACAAACAGCTGTACAACCATTTGTTCATCAGCTGTGTACTGGAATGGCAGTAAAAAGTTTTATTCAGTAAATCTCTTCCACTCTTCTCTTTGCACCTGGCTTAAAAACATGTAATCCAACACTTCAGTAAAGCAACTGAGTTTTGTTACTGCATACATTTTGACATTTGTCCACAGAAAACAAATGGATGAGGTCAAAAAGCAGTGATTATTAATGCTGTAAGTCTTCTTAATAAGAGCAACACCCATAGCAATTTACAAAAAGCTAAAACACAATATTGTATCTAATTTAGAGGATATCAACAATATGATAGAATGAGGAAAGATGGCAGCATCTAAGTCTTTTAAAAATTCACATAAATATGCATCTTGTCCAGCATATTATACATTTTGTGTTTGTTCCCTGTTAAAAGATGATACCAAACCATGAAATAAACTTTGCCATTAATAGCCATGGCCTTGTCTTGATATAACCATGTTTTCCTCTTCCACAGTTCTTGGCTATTAATAGCCAATGAGTGGTTCATGACTGTGAAGTACAACAAACCTTATAGGTAAATAAACTGGACAGAGAAAGAGCAAGAATAGGAGTCCACATATTTTGGAGAAGTCTTTAAAATTAAACTTAGTAAGAACTCTTCCTGTTCTGACACGTATTCAGTATTATAATTTACTAAACTAATGATATCAAATATTAATCAGCACCATCTACAACTCAAAATGCCTATGTTCCATTTGACATGACCATTAAGAGCATTACCACATGGAAGATCAGCTTACAGAGGGTTAATCTTTAAGTCAATGGGAAGAGTTGAATAAGATGTATTGTCAAATTTATAACTGAAAAAAAATCATTAAATCACCCACATATATGGTACGCAATGCTTTGTGTATATCCCACATGTACAGAAATTCTTACGCACACTAAAGCATGTTTGAAGGAAGAACAGAAGGAAATTCTATATACAGTTGTTTGGACACTCAAACTACATGACTTAAAGAAAACTATGAAACCCTGGTGGCGAATGGAGTATGGATGGGGGACCATAACGTATTTCTGTTTGCTTTTTGGTATACTGCTTTGTAGTTCTATTATACATATTAAGCTCTACAATTTTAATAGATTTATTTATCATGAGGTTTAGATGACAATTATGGAGCCACATTCTATACTTTATATGTATTCTGGGTCTGAAGTCCTTGAATAACTTCAAGGTGGTATAATTTCACTGCAGCTATAAGTGGTAGACATGTCTAGGAATATCACCAAACTTTACACTTTCCTCTTGTTGAAGAGGTGGATATGTGTTGGCATATGGTTGCCCATGACCTTTTCCCTGAGCTGACTGGATGATGACGTCTTACCTGACACTTGACTCAAGGACTGCTCTTCTATGAGCAGACGTCTGGATAATCAGACACTCAGTTTGGAACTAAGAGGGGAATTCTGGAGCTCAAAGACTTTCTTGTTAGAGTCTAGTTCAGGTCATAATGACCAAGGCCACGTACAAGCTAATGGATGAGGAGAGAAACTAGTCTATACACAGGAGAATGGAAGAGACTTGCACAGAAAAATGGAAATCCAAGACCTTGGGGATATATGTATACTTATATCTGATTCATGGTGTTGTAGAACAGAAACTGACACAATATTATAAAGCAGTTATCCTCCAATTAAAAATTTTTTTGAAAAAAGACCTTGGGCAATAGGGGAAGAGAGAGAAAACCATGACTTCTGATTTTCCAGGACCAGGCCCTATCTTCACCAAACCTGGATTGCAGATGTCACTGCTTGCCCAATCATTACCATCCCTACTGTTTTCAAGTATAATGGGGTCAGTTTTAACTTCTTATGACTCAGAGAGCCTTGACTAGAAAGAACACTACCATTTAAAGTGTATGAAACATTCTGATGGAAAAAATTATATTTTTTTCTCATTTGACCCTTTTACTAAAGCTCTGAAAAAATACCACTTTTAGTTTATGGGCAATAAAAACGAAATAGGAAGATTGAGCATACAGTTCAACTCTGTAGAGCTTTGTCCAAAACTGGGATTTCCAACTCAGGACTGTCCATCTCCATTATTCCATCTAACTACCACCGTTATGCCCAGTTTCTTCCCAGTAGCTAACATAATTTGTCCATAATCACAGATGTCCTTATTTTCTTACTAACTGACAACATGCCCAGGATTCATGTAGAAAGGTAGAGCTCTCTCCCCTGTAACACAATGGTGCCAAACTTGTCATTGGAGGTTTTAGCCCTTACCCCAATTTAGTAAATCTGATAGTACTGCAAATAGGTGTTGGTGGGCATAATGAGTAAGCAGATTCTGAAGGTACAGACTATTTTTAAGAATCATAGGCTTTTCAACTAATCTTTGTGTACACTGAGGGTTGCTGCTGCTGCTAAGTCACTTCAGTCGTGTCCGACTCTGTGCGACCCCATAGATGGCAGCCCACTCCCCCGGTGGGCTGCCATTTCCTTCTCCAATGCATGAAAGTGAAATTGCTCAGTCGTGTCCGACTCTTAGTGACCCCATGGACTGCAGCCCACCAGGCTCCTCCGTCCATGGGATTTTCCAGGCAATAGTACTGGAGTTGGGTGCCATTGCCTTCTCCACACTGAGGGTTATTATCATTTAAATTAATGGACTTTAAGTAAAGCACCTTTGTAATGCCTTATCAGTTGAAGGCCTTATAAGCAAAGACAGGTTTTGCAAATGGCCAACAGGCACTTGAAAAGATGCTCATTGTTATTAATCATCAGAGAAATGCAAATCAAAAGCACAATGAGATATCATTTCACCCCTATCAGAATGGTTATCATCCAAAAGGACAAAAAAAAAAAATAAATGTTAGTGAGGATGTGGAAAAAAGGGCATCCTTCTACACTGGTGACAAGAAGGTAAACTGGTACAGTCACTGTGTCAAACGGGACTTCCTCAGTGGCTCAGTGGTAGAGACTCCACCTGCAATGCAGGAGCCGCAGGAGACTCAGGTTGGATCCCTGGGTTGCGAAGATCCCCTGGAGGAGGGCATGGCAATTCACTCTAGTATTCTTGCCTACAGAATGCCATGGACAGAAGAGTCTGGTGGGCTACAGTCATAGGGTCACAAAGAGTCAGACATACTCAAATGACCAAGCACACACGCATTGTGTAAAACAATATGGAGGTTTCTCAAAAATTTAAAAATAGAACCACCATATGACCCAGCAGTTCCACTCCTGGGTATATATCTTGAAAAAAAAAAAATAAAAACACTAATTTGAAAAGATACATGCACCGCAATGTTCATAGCATTACTCATAATTGCCAAGACATGGAAGCAATCTAAGTGTCTATCGTGATGAATGGGTAAAGGATGTGGTAGATATATACTATGGCATACTACTCAGTCACATGTGAATGAAATATTTCCGTTTGCAACAACATGGACAGACTTGGAGGATATTATGCTAAGTGAAGTAAGTATGAGAAAGAAATCCTATGAGATATCCCTTATATGTGGTATCTAAAAACAACAACAACAAACTAGGGAATAGGACAAAAAAGAAGCAGACTCACAGATACAGAGAACTAGTGGTTACCAGTGGGCAGAGATGAAGGGAGAAGAGCAGCCTAGGCGGAGGGGATGGAGAGGTACAAGTTACTGTGTATAAAATAAGCTCCAAGGATAAACTGTACAACAGGGAATTTAGCCAATATTTTACAATAAGTATAAATGGAGTATAACCTTCACAAATTGTGAATCACTGTATTACACACTTGCAACTTATAAAATGTCTTAAATCAACTCTACTTAAAATTTTTTTTGGAAAAAGAATAGATTTCCCAAAGAAAGAATTAAGTCTCAGGGCTGCAACACAGAAACCCTGCCTGAGTTTCCAGCCTGCCTATCCTGTCCTGTCCTACAGAGTAAGGATTAAGGACTGCATCATCAACTCTTACATACGCTTCAACACAGCCAGCTTTCTCTCAGATTTTGGAAGCGCCAGTTTCTACAAAAGCATGAGCAATTTCTTTAAAATAAATCCCTCTAGATAAATCATTCTAAATATCCCAACAGATAGGTGGATAGATTATGCATTTTTAAATGTGTGTGTGTGTCTTTCCCTTTGATTTTGTTTCTCTGGAGAACCCTAATACCGAACATTTGCGGAGGTTGTTGACAGTGGGAAAATTTAACTCAGGAGATGATACAGAAAAAGACCTTAGTTTAAAATCCACAGGCAGTTCTTTGTAAAGGTGGGCGTAGAGACCCTGAGCAGATGACACTTGACTTAGTAGTCACATGTGAATGAAATATTTCCGTTTGCAACAACATGGGCAGACTTGGAGGATATTATGCTAAGTGAAGTAAGTATGAGAAAGAAATCCTATGAGATATCCCTTATATGTGGTATCTAAAAACAACAACAACAAACTAGGGAATAGGACAAAAAAGAAGCAGACTCACAGATACAGAGAACTAGTGGTTACCAGTGGGCAGAGATGAAGGGAGAAGAGCAGCCTAGGCGGAGGGGATGGAGAGGTACAAGTTACTGTGTATAAAATAAGCTCCAAGGATAAACTGTACAACAGGGAATTTAGCCAATATTTTACAATAAGTATAAATGGAGTATAACCTTCACAAATTGTGAATCACTGTATTACACACTTGCAACTTATAAAATGTCATAAATCAACTATACTTAAAATTTTTTTTGGAAAAAGAATAGATTTCCCAAAGAAAGAATTAGGTCTCAGGGCTGCAACACAGAAACCCTGCCTGAGTTTTCAGCCTGCCTATCCTGTCCTGTCCTACAGAATAAGGATTAAGGACTGCAACATCAACTCTTACATAAGTTTCAACACTGACAGCTTGCTCTCAGATTTTGGAAGCGCCAGTTTCCACAAAAGCATGAGCAATTTCTTTAAAATAAATCCCTCTAGATTAATCATTCTAAATATCCCAACAGATAGGTGGATAGATTATGTATTTTTAAATGTGTGTGTGTGTGTCTTTCCCCATGATTCTGTTTCTCTGGAGAACCCTAATACCGAACATTTGTGGAGGTTGTTGACAGTGGGAAAATTTAACTCAGGAGATGATACAGAAAAAGACCTTAGTTGAAAATCCGCAGGCAGTTCTTTGTAAAGGTGGGCGTAGAGACCCTGAGCAGATGACACTTGACTTAGTAGGATGTCTTAGTGAGTTATTAAAATACAAATGCAGCATGATAGCCTAGACTGGGGTGAAACATCGACAGCTGCGTGATCTTCCCAGTACCAGGGAGTAGTAGAAGGAAGCCAGTGGGAGTTATTTAAACAAACCTCAGAAGAAAGGCAGAGGGTCCAGTAATGTGTCCAGAGGCCCAAGTCTGAGAAAGAAATCACTAGGGACAGTGGTATCTGATACTGAATTTGAGTTGTTTCCTGCTATTTGCTTCACAACTTCTCTCCCCACTTCCAATTAAGTGTGTTACACTTTTAATGTTTTAGTTGTGTCTTGGAAGTCAAAGGAAGGTGTGGCTTTCCAGCTTGAAGCAAACTGGGCGCAGGGTGTGAGCTTCTGCACCCACCAAGCGGCTCGGTGAAAAGCAATGAGTAGAGGCAACAATGGCAGAGAAACACGTTGCACGCAGTCTGATTCAATGACAGCCAGTCTTGAAAGCAGTGGAGGTTAAATTACTTATGTACTTGAAAGAAAAACAGTTTAGATAGACAGCAGATTACGGATTGCAAGTAATAGCTGAGAGTAAGATCTAGGAGTAAGACAATCCTGAGGTGAAATCTTACCCTCTCTGCTCCAAGGGGTGATCTCTCTAAATCTGATTACCTCATTTATAAAATCAGTTCAGTTCAGTCGCTCAGTTGTGTCCGACTCTTTGCAACCCCAGGGACTGCAGCATGCCAGGCTTCCCTATCCATCACCAGCTCCCGGAGCCCACTCAATCAGTCAACGTATAAAAACATATTCTGTAAAGGTGTCAGAAATTGAATGCATGTAAAGCACAGAGGATTCTCCCCAGCACACAGAAAAAACTCAAACAACAGATATTATCATCATTAACAAAGACAAGCCTGTAGGCCTTTTCATGAGGTTTGCAAATGCCGTTTAATAACATGTGTGTTTGACGCTGGGCTGTGAAAGACCGTCTTTTCTTCTGAAAGTCAAGCTTCCTGATTTCACAGCAACCTGGCTTATCCCTTCACCAGCACGGCTCTACCCTTTTGGCATTCCATGCACCTCCGCCCCATTCATTTTAAAAAGGTGGTTGAAATATATGTTTAAAGGGTAGTTTAGCTTTTTACAAAAGTATAATTGTAGATTTGAGGTCAAGTGTTACAACATACAATTACACTGTATAAGCCTGCTTTTTCAAGAGTTTTTTCACTTAGTCCCTTCAAATTTTAGGTTGCTTCTGTTTATTCTTGACTTTTAAAGCAGTTTCAGGCACTGCTTTCTAAGACATCTTAAAGTGTTTGTTTGTTTTTTTTAATTTAAAATTCTATCCAAATCTTTATTTTTAGAGAAAAATTACATGTTCAATGTTTAAACATCTGGATAATATAGAAAAGTAATAAAAATAAAACAACTACCCATCATAACCCCATTACTCATAGGGAACCACTATTAAATAATGGTGTATTAAATACACCCTCACACACAGAATACATTTTAAATGACTTGAGGTATACTGAACAGGTTTCAGTTGAGAGCTTTAGTTCAGAAGGATAATATGACAATATCATCTACCACATACCATTTAAAAATATAGAAAAACAGGATGAAAAATGTTGAGGGCTTTTTTTTTCCCCTTTCTTTTATATTGACAAATTCTATAAAAAGTCTTTTACACTTTATAGAGGGAAGCTCATTGAGGATAAGGATAGTGCCTGATTCTAGATATAATTTCAGGAAATATATCAGAGAAAATACATCATCTTGCTTTCTGTCCATTTCTCTGGTTAGACTGCTAGCTCAGGGAAAGCAAAGCCCTTTGTGTCTTTTTTTCCATTGTACTGGAGTTCACGGTTCACGTATTGCTGAAGCCTGCCTTGGAGGAATTTGAGCATTACTTTACTAGCATGTGAGATGAGTGCAATTGTGCGGTAGTTTGAGCATTCTTTGGCATTGCCTTTCTTTGGAATTGGAATGAAAACTGACCTTTTCCAGTCCTGTGGCCACTGCTGAGTTTCCCAAATTTGCTGTCAGATTGAGTGCAGCACTTTCACAGCATCATCTTTCAGGATTTGAAACAGCTCAACTGGAATTCCATCACCTCCACTAGCTTTGTTCGTAGTGATGCTTTCTAAGGCCCACTTGACTTCACATTCCAAGATGTCTGGCTCCAGATTAGTGATCACATCATCATGATTATCTGGGTAGTGAAGATCTTTTTTGTACAGTTCTTCCGTGTATTTTTGCCACCTCTTCTTAATATCTTCTGCTTCTGTTAGGTCTATACCATTTCTGTCCTTTATCGAGCCAGCATTATATTAAGCTAATAAGGCATCACCCTAATAGAAGAATAGCTAAATATTAAGAAAACTAATACAATAATTCATGCAATCATAACCATACAAATTTTGTAAATTTCAACATTTAAAAAAATGACACTATCTTAATAAACAAAGATTACAATAAAAAATAAATAAATTGGTTTGAATATCTTTAGATTGGGCATATGGTCTCAAATTCCCATGGTTTCCATCACTCTTATTATTTGCAAATGATGGATATGCTTATTTATAGTAGTTGCTTGACCCCAAACAAGCCTAGGAGTTATCTGCTCTTGAATTTTCTAAGGTCTCTTTCAACACTTGATTATCAAGGACTAGGTGACATGTTAAGAGAGTTATTGGTAAGAAGGGATATAAACTTTACACTAAGAATAGTCATCACTCTGGGACTTGCAAATCCTTTCTTGACTCTTTATCCTTGACATTCTAGCCCGGACATGAAATACAACTCTCATTACATAAGCTTGTGGCTCACTTCAAAGATTTTGTCTGTTATCAAAATATTCACTTAACCTTTCCCAGTAAGAAACCTGACAAGAATTCAACATATCTGTGGACATCAAAAGAAAATTAATCTTTTTATTCCCAGGTGAAGAATAAATATGACCCCGTTCAGATATTAGAAGGAAGATACTGAATGTAACAAGTCTCTCTAACCACGTAAATAGTGACTTCAGGCTCAATGTTCTTTTTGATTTAAGTCTGCTGCTGCTGAGCTGCTGAGTCGCTTCAGTCATGTCCAACTCTGTGCGACCTCATAGATGGCAGCCCACCTCTTGCAAATCCTTTCTTGACTCTTTATCCTTGACATTCTAGCCCGGACATGAAATACAACTCTCATTACATAAGCTTGTGACTCACTTCAAAGATTTTGTCTGTTATCAAAATATTCACTTAACCTTTCCCAGTAAGAAATCTGATAAGAATTCAACATATCTGTGGACATCAAAAGAAAATTAATCTTTTTATTCCCAGTTGAAGAATAAATATGACCCAGTTCAGATATTTGAAGGAAGATACTGAATGTAACAAGTCTCTCTAACCACGTAAATAGTGACTTCAGGCTCAATATTCTTTTTGATTTAAGTCTGCTGCTGCTGAGCTGCTGAGTCGCTTCAGTCATGTCTGACTCTGTGTGACCTCATAGATGGCAGCCCACCGGACTCCCCCGTCCCTGGGATTCTCCAGGCAAGAACACTGGAGTGGGTTGCCATTTCCTTCTCCAGTGCATGAAAGTGAAAAGTGAAAGTGAAGTTGCTCAGTTGTGTCCGACTCAGCGACCCCATTGGACTGCAGCTCACCAGGCTCCTCCATCCATGGGATTTTCCAGGCAAAAGAATCAGAGTGGGTTGCCACTGCCTTCTCCGTTGATTTAAGTCATTGAGTTACAATTGTATGTGGTTTTATCAGCACACACTGTAACTGTAAACCACTGTGGTAGACCAGCTCTGTGACCCACCACCAATGTTTACTCTTTGAGATGCTGAACTAGTATCTGATAAAGAAAGTGGTGACATTTTATCCACTCAGTAATAAACAGCAGCTAGGAAGAAATCAAAGTGTTCACTGTATGTGAGGAGGTAACACTATCCTCTAAGCTACCTGTCAACTTGCCTCCTTAAATTGAATAAGGTCTACCAAGAGAAGCCATGGAACTTGCTAGAGTCCCCTCTTTCTCATGTGTTTGTAATTCTCTTCACAAAACCCCCTATTTTTTGTGGCAATTTCCCAAATGATAAAACTTGGGAAAAATATGAAAACTGGAAAAAACATTTTTTTTAATTGAGGAGATAAGAAAAAATATTTTTAGTACAATAAATTTTACACTTACCCTCTCGGATTAATAAATATGTACTTGGCATTTATTTCATTGATGTGAGTTTAAGAGCAATCAATGAACACCTGAAAAACTTAGTTTAATTACTAAGGCATTATTCTTTTAAAGCTATGCTGTCATTTGGCCTGCAATGCAGGAGTCCCAGGTTCAATCCCTGGATCAGGAAGATTCCTTGGAGAAGGAAACCCACTCCAGTACTCTTGCCTGGAGAATTCCACAATATTTAATTGCCTAAATACGTTTTAAGTGGTATTAAATCTAGACTCATTTTTATTTTTTCTGGAGCAGCAATTTTTAAAATACTGACTAATGGCATTTTATTTAATGTTATGTAAAATAAAATAAAACATTAAAAAAAATGCTGTTATTCAGTATTTTAAAAACTGCTGTGCCAAAAAAAAAAAAATAATCATAATAAAAATGAGTGGAAATGGCAACCCACTCCAGTGTTCTTGCCTGGAGAATCCCAGGGACGGGGAAGCCTGGTGGGCTGCTGTCTCGGGTCGCACAGAGTCAGACACGACTGAAGTGACTTAGCAGTAGCAGCCGGAGCAAAAGGTACTTAGGCAACAGTATGTTATTTAAATGTTTGTGGTATTGGTCAACTATTTTGAGCCAGAAGAATACATCATCCACATTTTGATTACAGAGTAAGTAATCAAAGTGATAATAAAATTTTTTCCATAAGTTGGGTTTCTTTATATTTCAGGAGGTTGTTGTGAAACTTTGTAACAGTTGCCTAATTGTGGCTTTAATTTACCACATCCGAACATACACCAAAGCACATGGTAGTCTTTCATGCCAGTTTCTCTGAGGTCTAGCAGGGTATAGGTTTTCATTTTGGATAGTTGGTAAGTCTTTATTTTAGTTGTTCTATTATGTTACTTTTCACATCCAATTAAGTAAGTCCAGAGTTGCCTTTGGTCTCCCACTAACATCAAGCTGTGATGATGGAAATCAACTTTTCTCAGTTAAATTACAGCTAAGTATTAGTTATAAGTGATGAGTATAGACACTTTCTTTACAATACTCCAAAGCCCCAGGTGTGGAGGGGACATCATGAAGTTGCCTTTAATAATTCTTAGATTCTCCCCTCTATGGGGTCAAGTGGGACACCTCAGGACACACTACCGGGCCCTGTGATTCTGCAGTCTGCAGAGTTGTCTTACCATCATGACTCCTCACAAGACAGCAAGTATTACCTTCAGAGCTTTGTGTACTCATGCATAGAAGTGCTCACATTTGTGCCTTCCTGGGTTGCGTGGAGACTTGAGTAGGTTGAGGACAAGAACAGAGGCTGCAGGCAAAAACTGTTGAAGAGTAGTTGAAACTAGTGGCAGTCTTGAAGGATGAATGAACTTCCAAAATCATATCATAAACTTGATCTAATATGACTACAGTCAATTAGTCAATTCAGTTCAGTTCAGTTGCTCAGTCGTGTCCAGCTCTTTGGGACCCCATGGACTGCAGCATGCCAGACGTCCCTGTCCATCAGCAATTCCCAGAGCTTGCTCAAATTCATGTCCTTTGAGTCCGTGATGCCATCCAACCATCTCATCCTCTGTCACCCCTTCTCCTCCTCCCTTCAGTCTTTCCCAGCATCAGGGTCTTTTCCAATGAGTCAGTTCTTCACATCAAGTGGCCAAAATATTGGAGTTTCAGCTTCAACATCAGTCCTTCCAATGAATATCAGGACTGATTTCCTTAAGGATGGACTAGTTTGATCTCCGTGCAGTCCAAGAGACTCTCAAGAGTCTTCTCCAACACCACAGTTCAAAAGCATCAATTCTTCAGCCCTCAGCTTTCTTTATAGTCCAACTCTCACATCCATACACGACTACTGGAAAAACCACAGCTTTGACTAGATGGACCTTTGTTGGTAATGTCTCTGCTTTTTGATATGCTGTCTAAGTTGGTCATAGCTTTTCTTCCAAGGAGACAGCATCTTTTAATTTATGGGTTCAATCCCTGGGTTGGAAAGATCCCCTGGAGAACGGAATGGCAAACCACTTCATTATTCTTGCCTTTAGAACCTCATGAACAGTATGAAAAGCCTGTCAATTAGTGATCTATAATTGATCACTGCGGAGCAACTGAACCTGTACACCACAACTACTAAGCCTGAGCTCTAGGGCCCGGGAGCCACAGCCACTGAAGCCCGTGTGCCCTAGAGCCTGCGCGCTGCAACAAGAGAAGCCACTGCAACAAGAAGCCGTGCACTGCAACGAGACTGCTGAACTAGTATCTGATAAAGAAAGTGGTGACATTTTATCCACTCAGTAATAAACAGCAGCTAGGAAGAAATCAAAGTATTCACTGTATGTGAGGAGGTAACACTATCGTCTAAGCTACCTGTCAACTTGCCTCCTTAAATTGAATAAGGTCTACCAAGAGAAGCCACGGAACTTGCTAGAGTCCCCTCTTTCTCATGTGTTTGTAATTCTCTTCACAAAAACTCCTGTTTTTTGTGGCAATTTCCCAAATGATAAAACTTGGGAAAAATATGAAAACTGGAAAAAACATTTTTTTTTAAATTTAGGAGATAAGAAAAAATATTTTTAGTACAATAAATTTTACACTTACCCTCTCAGATTAATAAATATGTACTTGGCATTTATTTCATTGGTGTGAGTCTAAGAGCAATCAATGAACACTTGAAAAACTTAATTACTAAGGCATTATTCTTTTAAAGCTATGCTGTCATTTGGCCTGCAATACCGGAGTCCCAGGTTCAATCCCTGGGTCGGGAAGATCCCTTGGAGAAGGAAACCCACTCCAGTACTCTTGCCTGGAGAATTCCACAAAAAATATGTACTTGGCATTTATTTCATTGGTGTGAGTCTAAGAGCAATCAATGAACACTTGAAAAACTTAATTACTAAGGCATTATTCTTTTAAAGCTATGCTGTCATTTGGCCTGCAATACCGGAGTCCCAGGTTCAATCCCTGGGTCGGGAAGATCCCTTGGAGAAGGAAACCCACTCCAGTACTCTTGCCTGGAGAATTCCACAATATTTAATTGCCTAAATATGTTTTAAGTGGTATTAAATCTAAACTCATTTTTATTTTTTCTGGAGCAACAATTTTTAAAATACTGACTAATGGCATTTTATTTAATGTTATGTAAAATAAAATAAAACATTAAATAAAATGCTGTTATTCAGTATTTTAAAAACTGCTGTGCCAAAAAAATAATAATAAAAATGAGTGGAAATGGCAACCCACTTCAGTGTTCTTGCCTGGAGAGTCCCAGGGACGGGGAAGCCTGGTGGGCTGCCGCCTCTAGGGTTGCACAGAGTCGGACACGACTGAGGCGACTTAGCAGCAGCAGCAGCAGCAAAAGGTATTTAGGCAACAGTATGTTATTTAAATGTTTGTGGTATTGGTCAACTATTTTGAGCCAGAAGAATACATCATCATCCACATTTTGATTACAGAGTAAGTAATCAAAGTGATAATAAAATTTTTTCCATAAGTTGGGTTTCTTTATATTAAAGGTATTTAGGCAACAGTATGTTATTTAAATGTTTGTGGTATTGGTCAACTATTTTGAGCCAGAAGAATACATCATCATCCACATTTTGATTACAGAGTAAGTAATCAAAGTGATAATAAAATTTTTTCCATAAGTTGGGTTTCTTTATATTTCAGGAGGTTGTTGTGAAACTTTCTAACAGTTGCCTAATTGTGGCTTTAATTTACCACATCCGAACATACACCAAAGCACATGCTGGTCTTTCATGCTAGTTTCTCTGAGGTCTAGTAGGGTATAGGTTTTCATTTTGGATAGTTGGTAAGTCTTTATTTTAGTTGTACTATTATGTTACTTTTCACATCCAATTAAGTAAGTCCAGAGTTACCTTTGGTCTCCCACTAACATCAAGCTGTGATGATGGAAATCAACTTTTCTCAGTTAAATTACAGCTAAGTATTAGTTATAAGTGATGAGTATAGACACTTTCTTTACAATACTCCAAAGCCCCAGGTGTGGAGGGGACATCATGAAGTTGTCTTTAATAATTCTTAGATTCTCTCCTGTATGGGGTCAAGTGGGACACCTCAGGACACACTACCGGGCCCTGTGATTCTGCAGTCTGCAGAGTTGTCTTACCCTCATGACTCCTCACAAGACAGCAAGTATTACCTTCAGACCTTTGTGTACTCATGCATAGAGGTGCTCACATTTGTGCCTTCCTGGGTTGCGTGGAGACTTGAGTAGGTTGAGGACAAGAACAGAGGCTGCAGGCAAAAACTGTTGAAGAGTAGCTGAAACTAGTGGCAGTCTTGAAGGATGAATGAACTTCCAAAATCATATCATAAACTTGATCTAATATGACTACAGTCAATTAGTCAATTCAGTTCAGTTCATTTCAGTTCAGTCGCTCAGTCGTGTCCAGCTCTTTGGGACCCCATGGACTGCAGCATGCCAGACTTCCCTGTCCATCAGCAACTCCCAGAGCTTGCTCAAATTCATGTCCTTTGAGTCCGTGATGCCATCCAACCATCTCATCCTCTGTCACCCCTTCTCCTCCTCCCTTCAATCTTTCCCAGCATCAGGGTCTTTTCCAGTGAGTCAATTCTTCACATCAAGTGGCCAAAATATTGGAGTTTCAGCTTCATCAGTCCTTCCAATGAATATTCAGGACTGATTTCCTTTAGGATGGACTAGTTTGATCTCCATGCAGTCCAAGAGACTCTCAAGAGTCTTCTCCAACACCACAGTTCAAAAGCATCAATTCTTCAGCCCTCAGCTTTCTTTATAGTCCAACTCTCACATCCATACACGACTACTGGAAAAACCACAGCTTTGACTAGATGGACCTTTGTTGGTAATGTCTCTGCTTTTTGATATGCTGTCTAAGTTGGTCATAGCTTTTCTTCCAAGGAGACAGCATCTTTTAATTTATGGGTTCAATCCCTGGGTTGGAAAGATCCCCTGGAGAACGGAATGGCAAACCACTTCATTATTCTTGCCTTTAGAACCTCATGAACAGTATGAAAAGCCTGTCAATTAGTGATCTATAATTGATCACTGCGGAGCAACTGAACCTGTACACCACAACTACTAAGCCTGAGCTCTAGGGCCCGGGAGCCACAGCCACTGAAGCCCGTGTGCCCTAGAGCCTGCGCGCTGCAACAAGAGAAGCCACTGCAACAAGAAGCCGTGCACTGCAACGAGACAGCAGCCCCTATTGCCACAGCTAGAAAAGCCCTCTCATAGCAACGAAGACTTAGTGCAGACAAAAATAAATAAATAGAATTACTAAAAGGAATCCAGGGACTTCCCTAGCGGTCCAGTGGTTAAGAATCCTCCTGCCAATGCAGGGGACACAGGTTCGATCTCTGGTCCAGGAAGATTCCACATGCTGCAGGGCAGCTAACCCTATGTGCCACAACTATTGAAGCCAGATTTCCAGAGCAAGGGAAGCCACCACAATGAGAAGTCCGAGTACCACAATGAAGAGTAGGCCCCACTCACGACAACTAGAGAAAGCCCACACATAGCAAAGAAGGCCCAGCACAGCCAGGTCTGACTCTCCAAGATCGCATGGACTGTAGCCCACCAGGCTCCTCTGTCCATGGGACTTCTCCAGGCAAGAATACTGGAGTGGGTTGCCATGCCCTCCTCCTAGGGATCTTCACAACCCAGGGATTGAACCCAGATCTCCTGCATTGCAGGCCAATTCTTTACTGTCCAATCCATCAGGGAAGCCTAAGAATACTGGGGTGGGTGACCTATCCCTTCTCCAGGGGATCTTCCCAAACCAGGAGTAGAACTGGGGACTCAGGAATTGCAGACAGATTCTTTACCACCTGAGCTACCAGGGAAGCCCTCTTCACATTATACTTCTCCAAACTGCATCTGTTGTTCTGAAAATTCAGTAAGGCAAAATTATCTGTCCGTTCTGGTTAATCAAGAGTTTTCCTAAGATTATTTATGAGGACTTAAGTATTTTGGGCCCAAAAGAGAATGGTTATCACTGTAAAAACCCATAATGAAGAAAAAGACAAAGCAAGAGCAATGGATGAAGGAACTTGCTACTGGACAGGCTTCGGTCCCATGTAATGTCCCTGGCATTAAGAAGAGGATATGTTTTCTAAGGACATGGACTGTATATAAACAAGAGCTAATGAGAGGTGGTCTGATTCAACACAGGAAGCACCTGGGCTAATGTCCTGGTTCTGCTGCTTCTGTGTGACTTTGCGCTTAAAAGATCACTTGACTTTTCTAAGCCTTTTATGTCTCATCTATAAAATAACACCTCGTGTATTGTGCAAATGAAATGAGACAATGTGGGTCAGAAGGCTTTGGCTACTTGAAGGCTCTTAAGGAAATCTGATGTATTAACAGTCAAATTTTCAAATTAAAATAATCTGGTGTATTTTTCCCCCAACTGTAGCCAGCAAACTGCCACTATTGTACCTAGAGGGGGTCATCAAGCTTTCAAAGTTCCCAAAGTTCTATTTCTGCTATGAGTGAGAAATGGAAATGACTGGGAAATGCTGGTACATCCTGAGCCAAAAGCATATGGCAGGTGAACCAGACCATGATGCCAATGATCTTTACAATCTCCCTTTGAGTTAATGATGCCTAATTCTAATTGTTGTGATCAAGAAACTCAGCCATTCAGATAAACAAGACAACTGTGGACATTTTCCACCCATATTTAAGATAAGTGCTTAGCAATGAGAAGATGAAGAAGCAGGTAACTCCAAAGATAGGTATCAAACTCGTGAACACAATCAGTTTACTTCCAAGGAGTGAAAAAAGGAGAGTTAGGGCAGGACTGGGGAAGTGCCAGACTCTGGTAAGTAATTATAAAAACTAGAGAAGTCCTAGAGGAAAAAATTATGTTTTCTTCTGTAGTGACAGAGCTGGACAGGAATCACCTGGCGGAAGGAAACTGAAGTTATTAGCAGAAGCAGGGAGTCAGAAGGAGAACGCTAAGGAAGCATCAGGCTCTCAGAGGAGGCATGCATAAAGCCACGAGGCTATCACCTTGGAAGGTTGAGAAAAAATGTGAAAAGAGAAGTTTGATCTAGTCAGATTATGGATTTCACCACATCTGCACAAATTGCAGGATACCTCTGGAATAAGTTTGGATGAAGGCTGAGGATCACTGCGTAGGGCTTTGAAGGTAAAGTGTAGAGACAAATGACAATGAACAGGAGAAAGCTATTAAAAGCCCTGAACTTACAAGATTTTGCATGGGAGTTTCCAGAACTGCAGCTTCCTATGTGGTCTGAACAACTGACTAATGATGTTGTTCATTCATCAGATGAAAGACCCATGTGGGCCAAAAACTAAACTGAGGATACAGTAATGGAGAAGACATAGACTCTGCCCTCTAGGAGCTCACAGATAAGCTATTATAGAAGAAGCAGTTAGTACTATAAAGACAAGCACGGGGTGCTGGGGAAACAGAATTGCTGGGGTGCCAAATTCAGCTTCAGTGGAATCAGCTTGATCTGCTTTTAGTTTTTCCACTGCACTTATTTCCTTCTAACATATCAGGACATTTATTATTTATTAATTCTAAAATATAAACATTTTGAGAGCAGGTATCTTCATCTCTTTTGTTAAATGATGGATCCCTTGTACCTTGATGGATGCCTGGCACTAGTGGGTGCTCAACAATACTTACTGAACTTATCAAATAAAAAACTAGATGAAAGGGAAGTTTAGTAGAAACTGTTGCCAAAATTTACATTTTCAAAGTAATTACAGTAAGTAGAATTTACAACATTAAGAAGAAACTTTTGGAATGCATTTTCAAAAATCTAAAGCCTGATTCAACACTCTAACTTATGAAGGTTTCTGTTAACTAGTCTCCTCTGACTTGGATCAATAACAGCTAGATATGCCTGACTGCATTTCCAAACCATGTACTGAATTCTGATTTCGGCAGGTTATTGAGAATTCAAATACTCCTCTAGGAGTTTTAGTTGCAACCTTTACTGAATGTCTTATTCTTATTATGTCTGTTTCCTCCAAGCAAAAAGGAAAAGGCCACTTCCACCATTATTATTAATACATACGTAAACTGACCATATAAACAAGAGAAATGCTGTCTTTCTTAATTCCTTTCCCCCATGAGGTATACTGCTGGTATTCTTCCTCTGTTTGAATAGATAATGGAATGATGCAACTGGTGGTTAATAATTCAAAAGGCTAGTTCTGTGAATGTTCTTTTTTCAGAATCCAGGGGCCAGGAGCCTACTATCATTTTTAAGGAAGGGTTGCAAACTGGTGATCCACAGGCCACATCTGTGCCCTGCCCCCACCCACCTCCAGAAGAGTATGATGAGCCACCAGGGAAGCCTATATAAGTTTCAAAACTATTTTTTAATTAATTGCCAATACATCAAGAACAGGAAATTTTTCATAAAATTCCAGAATGCCAACCTCCACTTAAAAAATCTGGTGGCAATGAGACAGGCATTTCTGCAAAGCAATGGCCTCTGGGAGCTAAAGAGGAGCTGCTGTTTGACCAGGCAGCGTCTTTCCAGTTCCAGAAACTCCAATCAGTTATTCCCCTCTCCTGCAGGCTGCAATGGAAGGGAGAAGGTTCAAGGCAGGGATTCTAGGTAGGAAAAACTCTGAAATAAAAAAAATGAATAGAAAGAGGGAATACTGGCAAATATTTAGGAAACATGATGTGATTCAGTGTTTCTAGAATTTGTGTAATGTTTATGTAAATGGTGGAAATGGGTGGTAATGCTTTAACAGTACACTGGGTCCATAAATGGGGAAGGCGCTGAAGGACAACCTGAGGGTTCTGGTTTTAATTCAGTAGACACTGTCGCAGGTGTTCTTCAGCAAAATAAAGATAGTGATAAAGAAAATAAGGCATTTTGCTGAACTCCTGGCATGCATTATCTCATTTAACTCTTATGACAAATCCTATGGAATATGTATGGTTATTATTTCTCATTTTACAAATTAGAAAACTGAGCTTAGAAAGGTTGATTTTCCATGTCTGAGTAGCTAATAAATGGGAGAGCTGGAGTCAAGCCCCTTTATGATCACAAAGTCCCTAAACATAAGTGTTCTTCCTCTTTGACAAGTCAGAGCTATTTTACCCAATAGTGGGTAAAATGAGTGAAAACGGAGGCAAGGATAGAAAGGCTATTGCATTGTTCATGTGAGTAGCAATGAGGACCTGAAGCGATAGTGTAAATGGAAATGAGACAGCTTGTTTGACTGACATTTCAGAGGAAGAACATTTCAGACTTAGAAACTGGCTATTTAGGAGAGTGTTGATAACATAAGTTTTAGAGTTGGGGGCTAAGAAGAAGGGTAGTGCTACAGGTAAAAATGTTAAAAATGGTAGGAACAGGTTTCCAGGGAGAGTTCAGTTTGATGGACCTGAGGGATGTTCAGGTGATTATATAAACAAGGCATGATGGCTGGAATGCGAGTAGCCATGTTAAAGACAGAAGCCTTGTGCTAAGGAAGGCAGAGCAGAAAGACGACTGAGTCCAATGACTGTGAAACCTTCAATGCCTGTCTCTGATCATTCTGCATGAGCATAAAGGTTTAGTTTGACTAAATACAATAGCTGTGTCTCTGTTACAACCAGCTAAATGTATTTTCCTTTGATGTAAGTATTACATTTTCACTGAAATAATGAAAATTTGAGTCCTAACTGCCCTGTTTTCAATGATATCTACAACTTATGGAAACAAGATTGAGGATTCTCTATCATTTCATTAGAGTCATTCAGCTGTATCCATGAGCTAAAGGGTTTTGTTCTCCCATAAGGTACTAATCCAGATAAAGTTGATAAAAAGTAGGCGAAAGGTTTTACAACATTTCTCAAAGTTTGGTCAAGGAAAACAATTTTTAAAAAAATGAGCAGGAAATCAGATGTAAAAATAAAAGTATCCTATGGTATTGCTGGGGAGAAAGCTTAGGGGGAAAAAAAGATTTTATATTTAGAAACATGAGAGTTGGTCTTCCTATTTTTCTAAAAAGAAGTATGAAAAGGAATCTGCTGCTAATTACATGATGTGGGATTCTAGTTTTTATAAGGAGCAAGGGATTCAGTTGGCCATAAATTCAATCCCAAATGGGTCATATGAGGAAGGAAATCAGAGGGAGCTTCCACTTGAATCTGATGACCTGACATGTGATGAAGGGAGGTGACTGTTCCCTTGTCTGATGGATTTGGAGTAGCCTGCCCAGGGCTGGGTGTAAAGAACACTGGCAAACTAGAGAACATCAGAAAACAATGTGGCTGAAGGCCCTGGGGAGAAGGGCTGGGAAACTAGGAATGCTAGGTCTCCTGAAGAAGAGGCCCAGAGGCGACCGAAGTCATCAATCTTCCAACGAATTGCCCTTTACCAGCTCTTGTTCTCTTATAGTCTGCTGTCCTTTCAAAATCCAGAGCACCTAAAAACAAGAATAACGTCCCTCCTCTGATGACAATTCTCCAATGGCTCCTTCTTGTAATTTAGAATAAAAATCCAAGATCCTGAGCGTGAACTGGCCTCTGTTACTTTCTCTGCAGTCTCCTCTAATACAGGGCCTTTTTTCCTAGTACCTTGACACTCCAAACCCTGGGACTGCAAGGAGATCAAACCAGTCAATCCAAAAGGAAATCAGTCCTGAATATTCATTGGAACGACTGATGCTGAAGCTGAAACTCCAATACTTTGGCTACCTGATGCGAAGAGCTGACTCATTGGAAAAGACCCTGACACTGGGAGGGATTGAAGGCAGGAGAAGGGGACAACAGAAAATGAGATGGTTGGATGGCATCACCAACTCGATGGACATGAGCTTGAGCAAGCTCTGGGAGTGGGTGATGGACAGGGAAGCCTGGCGTGCTACAGTTCATGGGGTCGCAAATAGTCAGACATGACTGAGCGACTGAACTGAACTGACACTCCAAACTCAATTCCACCTTTAGGCTTCTGCACCTACTGTCCCTTCTGCCTGGCCTGCTTTCCCCTGGATCTTCAAAAGCTCTCCTCTTCATTTCAGAGTCATCTCCCCAGAGAAGCTGGCCCTAAACATTCCTAGAGTCAGAAGTGCTTTTGTTTCAAATCCTGATTCCACTTCTTAGGATCATTCTGGCCTTGCCTGTGAAGTAGCTATTTGAGAATGATTTCAGAATCAAATCACAGAAAGCACTGTGAACAGCGCCTTTAACTTTCTGTGTTCCAGAGACGCCAAATATTCATTATCATCATTGTTGTTTAATATAGCTATCATAACATTAAATTATTTTATTTATTGGTATTTTCCTTATTTTTTGGCTATTTACTCATGAAACAATACGAATTCTTTCAGTGAAGAAATCTTGGTTTTTCTCTTCTCCATCTTTAGCGCTTCTGACAGTATCAGACTCATAGTGGGCATCTAAGAAGTAATTTGCTTACTTTTAATTTAATGGGGGAGAGGCTATATGGCAAAGGAGAAACCGTTGACTTTTCCGTAGCCTAAACCTGAATTTTCCACCATCTGTGTCATCTTGGTCTCTTTGGAGGCGTCAGTTTCCTCATTAGTGAGATTCTATATGGGATACAATGTTGTCAATTTTATAAGGGTCCCAAGTGTGAAAAGGAGTTCCCAGGTGGCTCTAGTGGTAAAGAGCCTACCTGCCAAAGCAGGAGACATTAGAGACACCGGTTCAATCCCTGGGTCAGGAAGGTCCCCTGGAGAAGGGTATGGCAACCCACTCCAGTGTCCTTGCCTGGAGAATCCCGCGGACAGAAGAGCCTGGCAGGCTACAGTCCATGGGGTTGCAAAGAGCGGACATGACTGAAGCCACTTAGCAGGCCGCACGCCTGCTGAAAAAGTAGGTGTGAAAAAAGTACAATAATGCATTAGGCAGCAGAGGGCAGCAGCATGCCAAAAATGCATCTGCAGCTCTAGCTCAGGTGTCTTCATTTTCCCTTGAGTCAGGTAACTTGTATTTAAATATTCCATGAAGTCATTAAGTCGTGTGAGATAAGGAAGGAACTGATATCTTCAGAGAAATGATATGTAAACTGTCTTTTCTTTTTGTAAAAATAGTTTTCAATTTAAGGATGAAGGAAAAGTCAGTCTTGCCTTCTGATTTTATTTCCATGTGGGAAAGCAGTTAATATTGGGACCCATAAGATTTGGATTTAAGGATTGTGGTGCTGGTATTTCCATTCCTCCCTTCTACTAGTTTATGGCCTTAGGAATGTTGAGAATAAGTAGCTGATGATAACTTATCTATAATAATACTATTCAATTCTTAGGCCACCCTTATGAATTAGATATTGGAACACCAAACAGTGAGAAAGAAGTCATCTGCCTAAAATCACATAGCTGAGATATACAAGCCCTGAAAGGAAGCCATTAACTATTTAAGAATCTGCTTAGTTTAAAAGTAAACAAGGGACTATATGAACCTCTTGCAAGTAAATAAAAACTAAGAAGTGAGAGAATTTTTTTCATTTGCTTGAGAAATTAGATCATCAAATAAGAGATTCAATATTCAGTGAATTCAGTATCTGAAAGACCTACCAATAGTAATTCAAGATAATTTCAGAGTCCTTTTGAGACACTGAATTTCTGCACCTTCATCCTGCTTTTTATTTTTTAAATATTTAGATCATAGTTCAGCTGGCCTTACCTTCATGGGTCTATTCTTCTGAGCAATTTCTTACCTATATCTGTAACTTTTCCTTCTTTATTCTCAGCTATTCTAGTACCGTTCATGCTTTTTTTCTTTCACCATCTTAAAAAGAATATAATACTCATCAGTTCAAATATTAACATTTGCTATCTAGAAATGTCACAAGAAAAGGAAATAGATGCTAATAAGAAAGGGAAAACATGTGGAAAGGGGATACAGAAAGGTTTCAAGAAGAGAGGAAAGAGAAAAAGCCAGGTTGCAATGTTTGTGTAGGCACAGTCACGGCCACGTGTGCATGTCAAACAGAAACTCACTGATGATTAAACACTGACCTCTTTGGACTTCTATGAGAAATTTAGCCTATTCTTTGAGGGAAGTAAATTAGCTTATTTGAAGACAAACCTTCTGAAACTCTCTACTCTGCTCCACACTATCAATCACTCCCCTCTCTACTGAATTACTCTCAAATTATGCTGCTATTTCACCCATCTTAAAAAAGCCCTCTCTTGACCCAATTTATTCCATAGATGAGCAATCCCATCTGTTGCTTCCTATTCTGGATTAAAAAAAAAAAAACTCCTTGAATTTTTTTGTTATTCACCATTTCTAACTCCTGCTTTCCCAAGTTCTCAACAGCTTTTCTATATGTGTGGGACACTAAAGAATGCTGATTGGAAGTGCAGCTTGTCAGTTGTCATCTTTACTCGAAGCGTCTCTAGTTGAGCCGAATCCTAGGAGAATTCTTAACATGAATAATTAGGTGTTTTCTCCTGGGTCAATGTACTTTTTTAAAAGACACTATTTTGGTTCTACCTTTATTCCTACTTCATGAAATATTCAGTATCACCAACTACATTTCAGGGGTTCTGCACTATAAGTTTTGGGCTTCTCAGCTTTTCCCAATGTTAGCCTTAGCTTTCTTGGGTCTGCCAAGCTGTCTGCTTTACAACTTCCAAAATATTTTAACTGTTATCTCCTCTCTGTATTCCTTTAACCTATATTGTCCTTCTAAAAAAGTCACTTTACTGTCATTTTAGTTGAGCATCAAAAAGGAATCGAACTTAATGGCTGTGTTTAATCTGCTATTTTAACTGGAAGTCATGTTTTTAAGATGTCTGAAATACTTAGGAACATCTGACTTATGGTTTGTTTTTAATGCAAGTTAATAGCTTGGTGCAAACATAATTGTGATTTCGAACTGTGAATTTTAAGTCACTATAAATAGATTCAAACATATCTTTATTAATCAAAATAGGAACCATTATAATCAACACATTTTTGCCTGTGTGTGTGTGTGTGTGTGTGTGTGTGTTAGTCACTCAGTCATGTCTGACTCTTTGCAACGCCATGGACTGTAGCCTGCCAGGCTCCTCTGTCCATGGAATTCTCCAGGCAAGAATACTGGAGTGGGTTGCCATTTCCTCTGCCAGGAGATCTTCCTGACCCAGGGATCAAACCCAGGTCTCCTGCATCGCAGGCAGACTTTTTACCATCTGAGCAACCAGGGAAGCCTACTCCAGGTTCCTGTAGGAACCTGGAATAAGCTTATTTCTTTAGTGTAAAAATCTGTGCTTCAGTATTCGATGAATTTTTAGAAAGTATTTTCTGCCTCCTGCTGGTTGTGGAAGCGTTTCCACTGCAAAAAGTTGTTGAGATGCTTGAAGATGTGGTAGTTGGCTGGCAAGAGGTCAGGTGAATATGGCAGATGAGGCAAAACTTCTGTAGTCCTATTCATTCAGCTTCTGAAATGTTGGTTGTGCGATGTGCAATTGGACGTTGTCATGTAGAAGAGTTAGGCCCTTCCTGTTGACTGGTGCTGGCTGCAGGTGTGGGAGTTTTCGAGGTATCTCATCAACTCGCTGAGCATACTTCTCAGGTGTAATGGTTTTGCCAGGAGTTAGGGAGCTGTAGTGGATCAGAGGAGCAGCAGACCACCAAGCAGTGACCATTACCTTTTTTTTGGCGCAAGTTTGGCTTTGGGAAGTGCTTTGGAGCTTCTTCTCAGTCCAACCACTGAGCTGGGCATCGCTGGTGGTCATGTACAATCCACTTGTTTTGCACCCCACAATCCGATTGAGAAATGGTTCACTGTTGCATACAATAAGAGAAGAGACACTTTGAAACAACAATTTTTTGATTTGCTGTCAGCTCATGAGGCACCCACTTATTGAGGTTTTTCACCTTTCCAGTTTCCTCCAAATGCCAAATGACCATATAGAATTGTCAACATTGAGTTCTTCAGAAACTTCTGTAGTTGTAAGAGGATCAGCTTCGATGGTTGCTCTCAATGGGTCACTGTTAACTTCTGATGGCCAACCACTGTGCTCCTCATCTTCAAGGCTTTTGTCTCCTTTGCAAAACTTCATAAACCACCACTGCACTGTATGTTTGTCACCTGTTTCTGGGCCAAATATGTTCTTGACATTTTGAATTGTCTCTGCTGCTTTATGACCCATTTTTAACTTGAATAAGAAAATTGCCGGAATTTGCTTTTTATCTAACCTCATTTTCCCTAGTCTAAAATAAAGATAAAATACACAGCAAGTAATAAGTCATTAGCAAAAAAACATAAAGCGAGAAATGTGCATTAAAAATGATGCATAACATAACCACATTTAATAATGTATTCCAATATCAAATGGCAAAGTTCAACAATGTAAAACCTCAATTACTTTTGCACCAACCTAATACTATTTTTGGAGAAGGCAATGGCACCCCACTCCAGTACTCTTGCCTGGAAAACCCCATGGATGGAGGAGCCTGGTAGGCTGCAGTCCATGGGGTCTCTAAGAGTCGCATACGATTGGGCGACTTCACTTTCACTTTTCACTTTCATGCGTTGGAGAAGGAAATGGCAACTCGCTCCAGTGTTCTTGCCTAGAGAATCCCAGGGACGGTGGAGCCTGGTGGGCTGCCGTCTATGGGGTCACACAGAGTCAGACACAACCGAAGTGACTTAGCATTTAGCAATACTATTTTAAAAAATTGAAGTATAGGTGAGTTACAACATTATATAATGGAAAGAGCGAAAGACTTTTTCTTGGGCTCCAAAATCACTGTGGATGGTGACTGCAGCCATGAAATTAAAAGATGCTTCCTCCTTGGAAGAAAAGCTATGACAAACCTAGACAGCATATTAAAAAGCAGAGACATTACTTTGCCAACAAAGGTCCTGATGGTCAAAGCTATGATTTTTCCCATAGTCATGTATGGATGTGAGAGTTGGACCATAAAGAAAGCTGACTGCTGAAGAAGTGATGCTTTAGAATTGTGGTGTTGGAGAAGACTCTTGAGAGTCCCTTGGACCGCAAGGAGATCAAACCAGTCAATCCTAAAGGAAATCAGTCCTGAGTATTCATTGGAAGGACTGATGCGGAAGCTGACAATATGTAGGTCACCTAATGGGAAGAGCTGAATGATTGGAGAAAATCCTGATGCTGGGAAAGATAGAAGGCAGGAGGAGAAGGGGACAACAGAGGATGAGATGGTTGGATGGCATCACTGACTCAATGGACACGAGTTTGAGCAAGCTCTGGGAGATGGTGAAGGACACGGAAGCCTGGCGTGCTGCAGTTCATGGTGTCACAAACAGCTGGACATGACTGAGCAACTAAACAACAGCAAATGTCCCTCAAACAGGACACCTAGGGAGGGAAAGGGGACCTCAGGGAATGTCTGAGGGGCTGACGGTTTGAAGTAATTACATGTAGTTAGACACTCTCTGGTGTAATTATTTAGGACTCCAGAGAATAAGTATGTCTATTACCTGAAAGGAATACTGTAACAAGGCAGAACAGCTCATTGAGTCTGTTTCTAGGACCCACTCGATAATGGTGCTGTGTTGTTTATATTACACTATTGATAGCATATTTCATCAGCAAGAACTTTGATAGAAAAGAAAGAAAAATTATAACTATGTCTGGATATTATTTTCTATCTCCGATTATTATTTAAAAGGTCCCTAGAGAAGTCAAAGGTCTTTATTTCTAATCTACCCCAGTTTGTTCTAAGAAATCTACTTGCTTTGCGACCACTTTGTGATTAAGTCCACAGACTTCTCCAAATTCTCCCTCTTCAATGTATTAGTGATTCCTTCGTAAATTAAGCCTGCTTGTCGAGTGGTAAGCTATAGTAGTTAATTTCTAAAAACAGGAAGTACAACACTGCTGTTGCTTTGTAAGTTATTGTATCTGCTTTATATAAAATGGGATGCTTTCCCTCTAACTTCCCTATTATTAAGTTCTACTCATAAACTTAGTAAGAAATTTGGCTTTTTAAGGTTGGCAAATCCAAAATTAAAGAGTTGTAGAAGACTTCTTATTTAATTTTGTTTAATGATTTCCACTGTTGAACACTTGTGCTTGAGAAGAAACATATAGTAAGCGCTGGAATGACAGGGCATTTCTGTTTTGTTCCACATGCTAGATAACCATTTATTCACAGATTAAATGTGAAAGAAAATTTCATTGTGCAGTTTTGCTATTCTTAGCTGCCATACAGAACAAGTGCCTTATTTTTGGCTTTTTATTAAAGTTTATACTTCCACATAATCTTATCTACTAGGTCTTTGTTATTTTTATTTCTCTCCAAGTAAGCTATGGACAGGGAGGCCTGGCGTGCTGCGATTCATGGGGTCACAAAGATCGGACACGACTGAGTTACTGAACTGAACTGAACTGAAGTAAGCTATCTTGAGTTTTGAACAATATTTGTTTTTCAATACATTAAAAAAATTAGTTGTCTGGCTGTGTTTTTTTTTTTATCACTTATCTGATGGTATTAGAAAATTTATCAGTCACTGGCTGGAAAATGTTCAATATTCTGTTTTTTTTTTTCCATACTAGCACTGCTTTTGAGAATCTAAATATTGTTATCTTACAGCAAGTAAACATGAGATTAAATTATTATAATTTTATTTTACTCATCTGTTCTCATATTTAGAGTGAAAAAGGTATTTGCTTCTAGACATTTCTACTAATAAAATGAGAAATGGAAACAAGAAAAATAAACAAAATATTAATAGAAATAAGATAAATGTTTTAAATATTTTAAAACCCATATCACAACATAAAAATATTATAGACTGCTATTATAATGACAGCTCTTAAAGTTCAAGGTTAGCAATTTCTGGTGCTTATTCCATAGAAGGGACACTATACAAATATCCAAACTCAGTCTTATTTGCATGAGATTCTACCATCTGGTTAATTTTCATTAACCAAATGCTTCACTAGTAGGATCCTGCTTTCCCTGACTGACATTTCAAGCATTAATAAATGAGAAATAAAAATTGGCATAATTTCAAAAACTTACTTCTCAGCTTCACAGATATTGGGCATTTTTTTTTAGAATTCAGCCTTCTGCAGTAGTGGGCTGGCGAGCTGTCTTTCAAACACTCTTGCTATTTCATTGGGTTTATTTCCATCCCAAATTCTAAATCCAAGTACAGAGTGTCTTTGAATAGCACCATTTTTTCTCCATCTTCAGCAGACTACTGAAGTGAGAAGTCTACACCTTCCCACTTGTCTTCCTCTGACTAATTTTAAGAAGATTTTAGAGCTGGGTAAGACAGTGATAGCCCAGAGAATGAAGCAACAAGTATGTGTTTCAGGTTCGAAAGAGCAAGTTATTCATTTACTCAAGAAATGTTATGAGAAGTATTTAGTTACTCAGATTAAACACAGTCAGGGGGAAGAATATTTAAATATGTTAGCCCCAAGCTGTTTCTCATGAAATATTAGCTTTCGTAATATTACATTTTCTGAAATACAAAGTATATTTCTTCATCAGAAAATGAAAAAGATAACAGGAAATAACAAGTGCTGTTGAGAACGCAGAGGAAATAGAACTATAAAATGGTACAACCACCATGCAAAACAGCATGTAAGTTTCTAAAAAAAAATAAAAGTAGAACTATGATAGGATCCAGGAATACTGCTTCTAGATGTATATACAGAAGAATGGAAAGCTGGGTCTCGGAGAAATATTTGCATACCCATGTTCATAACAGCACTATTCACAATGGCTAAGAGTTGGGAGCAATCTAAATGTGCATCAAAGTGTGAATGGATACATGGAATGCAGCGTATACATACAACACAATATCACTCAGTCCTAATAAGGAAGGAAAGCTTGTCACATGCCACAATATTGAGGGATCTTAAGAACACTTTAAGCTAAGTGAAATAAGCCAGTCACAGAAAGACAAATATTTTATGATTCCACCTACATGAGGTATCTAAGGCAGTCATATTCATAAAAACAGAAAGTAGAATGATGGTTAACAAGGGCTAAAAGGGAGGGGAAAATGGAAAAAATGTTTTATGCAAGATAAAAAAGGATGTTTCACAACAAGGTGAATATACTTAATACTACTGAACTGTACACGCAAAAGTGGTTAAGATGGTAAGAAAAAGGATACATTGTTTGAAAAGCTTCCTATTTATAAACTTATACACTCTTGCTATCATTCTGTGCATTTAAAATCACAGTCATACACAGGAAGTAAACGCTGGTCATTAGGATATGTTTTCCAGGCTAAATCATCAATAATGCAAGCAGCTGGCAGTCTGTGGTCATTCAAAACACACACACTTCTGCTGTGAAAATTCTTGGGTTTTTGACCAATCATCACTACCCCCAAACTTCACTGATTTAAAGAACTGTACAGCTCATGAAGGCTAAATTGCACAAAATCAAGCACAGAGATAGCATAGTGATTATGGGCTCAGAATTCAGCCTTTCTGAGTCTGAATCCTGGCTTCCCTACTTAGAAGGTATATGTATGACTTTGGAAATTCTTAACTTTTCTGAACTTTAAGCTTTCTCTCATCTGAGAGGTAAAAAAAAAGTTGCAATTACTTTGTGTGGCTCTCATGAGCAGTACATCTAATGAAGCATGCAAAGGCTTACTGTACATAAGAGTACATATTTACTGGCACATAACACTTAAATGTTGGCTACCATTACAACTTTTTCTTTTTTGAAAGAGATATTGAAGCTACAGTTTTGTTCTCAATATTCTGAGTGGGAAAATGAATCAAACTGTTTTAATGAGTCTCTGAAATCAGGCTTTATAATTACTTTGATTTTGTAGATTACCTGGTTCCTTCAAATACTAAGATATTAAATATTCAAATATTAATGGTATTAATTTTTACCATTGCTACTTTCAAACTCTATGAGATCTTTTGAAGTAGTAAGAGAGTTCCTTTTGAAGTAGTAATAGAAAGAATACTAAACTTGTATTAAGTAACCATATGCTGCTGACTACTGGCTAAGTTACACTGAGTACATGTATAAACTTTACATCTTGTGTCAACATCTTCATATGGAAAATTAGATTAATTTCTATTAAAAGCTTGAAAATTAAATGTGATCAACTGTAATCATGCTTACCAAAAACAGCTGTAACTACTATTGTACAAATGTAAGAAGTTTATTAGAGTATTTGAAAATTAATATGTATGGATTAAGAATCAAATATATATAGGATGTATATTATTAGTAACTGTTCATTGTGGAGTCATTGCACAGGGCAAAAAAATGTTAGCCAATTACATGTAGGTTTCCCCTGATGGATGAAAATGGTATCTTTGTCTTGTACATGGACTCAAAGTGCAGACTCAGCTAGACTGTTAACAGCTTAACCCAGAAACTTGGCTGGAACAGCCTGCTCTAAGATTTCCATTCTAGTCACTGCTTCTTCCAGGTTCCTACAATCTTTGGGCCCTTCAAGCAGAGACTGAAGAAAGACTTTATTAATAGTGAATTTTCTCTCTTCTCATTTACATAAATAGATGCCACATAAAAATGGGAGCATTCAACAATTGTGTAAGGGAAGCTACATGTACTTAACCATCTTCTCATAAAGATTCACAAGTCTGGAAAGTAGTCATTTAGATAAGATATTCAATTTTAGACATCAACAAAAATTTATCAAATATCATCATTGAGGGATAACATAACAAAGGCTAATATTTGAGTGCTTTTCTCTGTTGGACATTCTGAGCAATTTACTTGCTTTATTTAAGTTAATCTTTACAATGATTTTGAGGCAGATATGTTCTATTCATACTATATATAAGGAAACTGAGATATACAGAAGTAAAGAAACTTACCTAAAGTCACACAACTAGTAATGGTTGAACTAAAACTTGAGCTCAATCCCAGCAAACTCAGCCACATGGCTTTCCAGCAACCTTCCCCCAACACTCTGAGATGAGCAGAGATGTAAAAATAGTCACTCACCCTTCCACTTTGGCTTGGTTTTCCTACTTAATTTTATTTAGCTAGATGCTGGCAGGCCCAGGAATCTGCAAAATGAGGGCTAACCCTGGCCTCAGGTAAGATGAAAGGACACACAGAAGAGCCAGAAGTGTGAGGCAAATCGGAGGTGAGGAGTTTCCAGGGTCAAGGAACAGCCATTACAAGACGTCAGACAGAACGGGATAAGTTCCAAGTGGTCACTGTGTAACCAACCATAGCCACAAACAGGGAATTACAGCAAACGCCAAGCAGCAAGCCAGGAACCATCAGCTCAAAAATCCTGGAATCAAAAAAGCCATGGCTAGAGGCAGGCAAAGGAGTAGGGAGTCAAGAATTTCAAGAGCTAGGAGGGGTCAGTCAAAGTCAATAAAAAGAGAGGGAGCATTTATCATAGGAGGATATTTCTATTCAAGAGAAATATTGAAAAGATTATCTAAGTAGTAACTAAGGTCAAAGGTACCAATTATAATATTAATAGTAGTTGAGTTCAGATGATGGCAGAAACAGGGAAGAGAGTCAACAGGAAGTCAAGGACAACCTTGTTGACAAAAACAATGCAAACACCAAGTAAATACTTTTGAACTAATGAATAAGTAGACAGATGAGCTAAGTATTTTGCTAACTAATGAACTAAGTACTCAAGAGTCCAGACCTCAGATGCAAGCTGGACAATGGAATTAACCTATGTTACAAATTAACAACTGACCTATTTTATAACCACATTAAATATGTAAAATTTTTCTTCCTGTCACATTTTTACAATGTACATAAAGACACACACATACACTCATTGAGTATATATAGTATATATAGTAAATTTTTAATTCCTTAAAATGTTGACAGGGAAGCTATGCTGGAACATAAGAACTGACTGATTTGTATTCCTGAAGCATACGGAACTATATATATCCTATATATGAACTCATTTCTTTGCGAAGTACACAAGGTTCTGTTAACTTCTATCAGAGTAACCATAATATATCCAATGCTAACTTAACAGCTCAACATTCAGAAAACGAGATCATGGCATCCGGTCCCATCACTTCATGGGAAATAGATGTGGAAACAGTGTCAGACTTTATTTTTTGGGCTCCAAAATCACCGCAGATGGTGACTGCAGCCATAAAATTAAAAGACGCTTACTCCTTGGAAGAAAAGTTATGACCAACCTAGATAGTATATTCCAAAGCAGAGACATTACTTTGCCTACTAAGGTCCGTCTAGTCAAGGCTATGGTTTTTCTTGTGGTCATGTATGGATGTGAGAGTTGGACTGTGAAGAAGGCTGAATGCCAAAGAATTGATGCTTTTGAACTGTGGTGTTGGAGAAGACGGTTGAGAGTCCCTTGGACTGCAAGGAGATCCAACCAGTCCATTCTGAAGGAGATCAGCCCTGGGATTTCTTTGGAAGGAATGATGCTAAAGCTGAAACTCCAGTACTTTGGCCACCTCATGCAAAGAGTTGACTCATTGGAAAAGACTCTGATGCTGGGAGGGATTGGGGGCAGGAGAAGAAGGGGACGACAGAGGATGAGATGGCTGGATGGCATCACTGACTCGATGGACGTGAGTCTGAGTGAACTCCGGGAGATGGTGATGAACAGGGAGGCCTGGCGTGCTGCGATTCATGGGGTCGCAAAGAGTTGGACACAACTGAGCGACTGAACTGAACTGAACTGAACTCT
>SJYT01000329.1:251827-335466 GCA_006410635.1 Cephalophus harveyi
ACTGAGTAACTGAACTGAACTGAACTGAACTAGTGGTTACGACACAGCGTGCTTGGTGCTGAGGACCTGGGTTCAATCCCTGTTGGGAAACTAAGATCCCATGAGCCAATTTTTTTTTTTAATATTTAAAAATTTAAAAAAATATTGGGAGGATGTGCATAGGTTATGTGCAAACACTACATTGTTTTATACCCAGGATTTGAGCATCTGCAGATTTTGGTCCCCAAGGCAGGTCAGAGACAACAGTGCATTCACAGGGTTGTGGCAACCATTACTTCTGTTGTCTTCGTTCACCATAAAGTGGTAACAGGGAGTGCGATCCCACACATTATTCCTGCTCGACAGCCTTGTGACTATATCCAAAATCAAAGTCGTGTTCACTGGAGGGTTATTTACTACCCTTGAAGAGGTACAACGAGCAAGCAACAGTTATGCCAGCATTGCTTTCTTCCCTTCCATTTTTCTCAAATTACCACCTTCAGTGATCGATTCATCTACTTACAATGCAAAAAAATTAAAAATTAGCGAGACCAGATTCAGTAGCATTTTGTTTGCTCAACAAAATGGAAATTTGCATACACAAGTTGGCTCTTTTTTAAAAATTCCATCCCTTCTGAGTTCTCTGATTCGTACGGATGCCACAAACCACTTCGGGGGAATCATTCCTTCTTCTTCTCACTTTGTAACAGGCCAAGTCTCCCATCTCTCCACAGACACACACACAGCATCCATTTGGGGTCCATTCAAGCCCCCACCGGGCTTCCCAGGTGGTTCTAGTGGTAAAGAACCCACCTGCCAATGCAGGAGATGTAAGAGACATGGTTTCAACCCCTGAATTGGGAAGATCCCCTGGAGAAGGGCATGATAATCCACTCCAATAAAATTCTTGCCTGGAGAATTCCATGGATAGAGGAGCCTGGAGGGCTACAGTCCACAGGGTCGCAAAGAATCAGACATGAGTGAAGCGACTGAGCTCACATTCACACGAGCCCCACCAGAACCCTTCACAGACCCTGGTTTGAGCGCCCTGGGTTGTGGTGGAGTCGTGCTGCAGAGCAAGAAAACCAGCCCAGAGAGAAGATAAAAGGCACCTCTCTCTATGACCATCAAAACACCTGACTAGGACTGTTGACATCACAGATAAAAATATCTTTCCAGAAACATCCGGCATCCCAAGGTGCATCTGCCTACCTGCTAGACACACATACACAGAGGCACATGCTCACCATACACACACACACACACACACACACACACACACATACTGCTCTACCTGTGAAGGTCAAGAGCACCCACCCTGAAGAATCCCCACTTCTCCAGGCCCCTCATTTCCACTTTCTGGCAGGATCGTACCTCAACAAAACAGCCATTCAGTAATCACCAGCACCCAGTCCCTGGGCCCCTCCAGCTGCTAAAGAAAAAACCCAGTTCATCTGACACGGGGACCAAAAAAGGGGGGAGGATATTTAGAATGTCCTCCCTAAACTCTCCTGGTTCCCAGACTTCAGGATTCCAGATTCTAGAAGAGGGTGGCTGATGGCATAGAGCAGAAACTGAGGTGGGAACTCATTCACAATAAAGACTACAGCCTTTATTTCTTTCAGTAAAATACTCCGTGAGGCCTCTGGGTGTTGAGGGGCTGATGCCCCTGGCCACTTTCTCCTCCTTTAGGGGGCTCCCGTGACCCTGCAGACACTCCTCTGAGATTTTGGGTGCTTTTCTCCCTGTGGAACGGGGCCTCTTTAGCCATGATCTGCGTTTCTATTTATTCTTCCCCAACACTCAGGCCTGAAAGTAGCTCAAGAGCAAAAAAAAAAAAAAAAAAATTGGAGAGAGATGCATTTTTGTCATTCTTGGCATGTGTCAAAGTCATGTTGGAAAAAGGATTCTGGTCAATTTTTAGAGCTGCTGAGAGGCATTGAGTGAGTGTGCTAAAGATATGTTTTGGTATAAAAGACAGAAAAGAGACAGCGTGCTTATACAGTCACCCTCTATTCCGACAGGCGTTCACACCCATGGGGGCGGGGAGAACCGACAAGAGCTGGGAGCCCAGGCTGCCTCTCCTGGTCCTGGTAGGGGCAACGGAGGTGGCCCCCTGGCCTCTTCTCTTGCTCAATGTCCCCCTACAGCTCATACCCCAGGAGGTAGCCAGAGCGATCTTAGGAAACATGAATTCATTAAAAAGTCATCTCCATTCTTCCAACCTTCCATCAGCTTCCCCTCCTATTGAGAATAAATTCCTCCAGTGGTTGAGTGCCCCAAAGCTCTGACCCCTCCTGTCCCACCCCCAGCCCCAGTGTCCTTCTCTGTTCCCCAAGGATCTCTGGCCTACAGTGGGTCTTTTCAGCAGCCGGGCCCTCCATCCAGAAAGTTCTTCCCTGGGTGGGGACAGCACCACCTCCTTCCCATAACCAGGTTTCCATTTCCCCCACAACCCTGACCAAATGGGATCCCTCCCATAACCCCATCACCACCTGATGACCCCACTTCCCTTCTCCTTAGCAACTCTGTTCTTTGTAGATTTCTTTATTCTGTCATGTTCCCCCAGGAACAGACACTTCATGAGAACTTGGGGCTTGTCTGCCTGACACACTGCATGCAAATGGGATCTGACTGATGCTCCATAAATCCTGCATAAATCAATCAAACCATCAACAAAAGGGGAGCTTTTTAAACTTTTTTTTCAGAAGTAATTTCAAACTTACAGAAAAATTGCAAGAATAGTACACTGAATGCCATAAGCCCTTTATCCAGATTCACCTTGCTGCCCCATTGCTTCATCGTTCTATTTATAGCTATCTAATTTCTATTTATAGCCATCTATTTACATCCATCCATCTATCTACTCCATCCATCTATCCACTCACCAATCCACCCATCCATCCACCCACCATGCATCCACCCACCATCCATCCACCCACCCACCCACCCATCCATCCATCCATCCACCAATCTATCCACCCATCCATCCATCCATCCACCCACCCACCCATCCATCCATCCATTCTTCATTATTTCTGAACTGTTACAGAGTAAATAGCACACATCACGGCCCTACACCCTTAAATACTTCAATGCTTATTTTTCAGTAATAAAAACCTTCTTTTACATATAATAAAAGCATTCTTCTACATGATCCAGGCACACAATTTCAATAATTTTATCATTGATATAATTCTTATATCCAATCTACTGTTCAAATTCAAACTTTGTCAACTGACTTAGTAATGTCCCTTAGAGAATTTTTCCTCCAGTATAGGATCCAGTCAAGGTCAGCATGTAGCTGCCCCCTCTGCTATATGCCTGAAAAAAACACAACATTGAAAATCAACTATACTTCAATTTAAACACACACACACATATAAGTGTAATCATGGGGGCGGAACCATATGTTCTGTGCAGGTAGCAAATCTTGTGACATCTACTCCGTCTTGTGTGTTCCACCCACTAGCCTCCCTACCTGGGGGGGACTCTCCCACGGGGACACGAAAATGGGTTTTTCTCTTGGTGATCCACATACCCTGACCCTGGGGACAATGCCACTGTAGCCGCCTGCCTCTGCACGCCTCTCCAGCCTGGCCACGGAGTTGGAGGACACAGGGAGGCAAGCAAGAACCCCTCAAAAGCTGGAGAAGGTTACAACCATCTCCAAGACCCACTATTCCAGCCATCATGAATAGGCAGGGCCTCAGAAACTCTCTTCCCATTGTGTGAATCACAACAGAACAAAAGGATCTGATACTTGGGTATCATGAAATATTAATAGGATGTTTTAAAAATAAAATTGAAGAAATAAAGAAACGTTAATCAAAATAAATGGAAGGAACAGTAAACTTTCATGAAACGGCCAGGCCGCCTCTCTCTCCTGGTACAAAGTCCAGTTCTAATGAATCTCTAAACAGAAACGTAATTATTGGCTGGATATATTTTTCCTGGCTTTCCACAGAATCCATTTCTGTAAAACAAAGGAAACAAGCTTTGTTCTATGCTTTTTGCCTTTAATAAAGGAAAACTGAATGTGCTGGAAAGTCTCCCTCTATTCCTCCTGACCCACCATTCCCAGGCCCCAGCCCCTGCTCTGAGCCCCAGAAGGCCAGACTTGGCTTCTGGGGGCCACTGCTGGCTCCCAGGGGGTTTGGCCATTGGCGGGAGCTTACGGAGGGGAGGAGAGAGTCCAGGGCACTTCCTGCCTGTTTCTCTCCTGGCCCCGAGCTGCTGTCAAGCTGCCTCCCCACGGCTCATAACACCGGGGGCCCTGTCCTCCTCTCCTCCTCCGGCTCAGGGCGGTGATGGCCCCTTATTATAGAAGCTCCACAGACTGCACACCCTGTCCTCTTGGTCCTCTCGCCCTGCCCACTTCTCACAAAGTAGATCTTTCCCCAAACTACCTCCATTGCTCCTTGTAAGCATCCCATCTGTTGCTTCCCAGACCCTGGCAGAAGGAAGAGCTCCTGTTCCCTGGGGGGACACCACGGCCAGAGGGAAAGACCCCCTCACACACAGTCTGGGGGCCAGGCGTCCTCAGCCATAGTGTCGGTCAGTGGGGAGCAGGGCTTAGAGACTGGCCATGGATGCTGAAAAGGGGCTCAGGTCTGTCCGGCCTCCTCTCTTGATGGGGTGGGACTCTACTTTGACCTCACGGCCATCTAAGTTATTTTAGGAATTGAAGAGGATGATGCCTCGGGCTATGAATGAGTTGATGTCATCTCAGAAAAAAAGTCCCTCCTTCCATTCACCCCCATGAGCTGTCAGAACTGAAAAGCTGTGCTCCTTGGCTGTCAACTGCCAGGGCAAAGACTGAAAAGTGAACATACCAGGAGGATGAACTCATTCATCCAAGGTCTGAGACACTGTCCAGGACAGCATGTGTCACAATATTAATGCAAATATCAGACTGTGTTCAAGAGCTTGCGAGAACAAGATCATTGACTTCTCCCCATGTCCAGCTGCAGAACCGGCCTTCTATAGACACAGCCTAAGGGCATCCCTTTAATGAATCCACAGCTTGATTTTCTCTGATTAAATGGATGGGTAGAGACATCAAATCATAGTGGCATGGAATCTGGAGAGGATGACGATTAGGGCAGCTGCAACCACAGAGCCCTTCGACCATGAATCTGGGGTTTGTGGGACTGTAACACCTCTTGGTGTGAATCAGAAAGAATCCTTTTCTCAAAAGCAGAACTGCTCATCCATCAACTGGAGCAATGAATGCATCCAACGGCTTTGCAGCTACATGGATGGACCTAGAGATGCTCATACTAAGCGAAGTGAGTCAGACCAAGAAAGACAAGTATCATGTGATATCACTTATATGCGGAATCTAAAATATGACACAAATGAACTTATCTATGGAACAGAAACAGATTCACAGAAATAAAGAACAGATCTGTGGTTGCCAAGGAAGACGAGGATGGTGAAGGGATGGTGTAAGAGTTTGGGATGAGCAAATGCAAACTATCATGCATATGATGGATAAACAACAAGGTCCTGTTATATAGCACAGGGAACTGCATTCGACACCCTGCGATAAACCAAAATGGAAAAGAATATATATACATATACATATTATATATGTAACTGAATCTCTTTGCGCTTCGCCAGAAACCAACACAACACTGTAAATCAGCTATACTTAAATAAATTAACTTAAAAAAAAAAAAAGTGCCTCACGGTAAACACCAAAGGGTTTTTAACTTGAAAATGATAATATGTTTCTCATCCAGTCTCACTGTGGATCTTATCAGTCCTCAAGGAAAACATTACAACTTAAAGACAGTATCAGATGGATCTGAGGAGCGTCTTAGCACCAAGAAAAGCAGTGTTCTGGCTGGTGTCCCCTCCTCTAACAAGGCGAGAGGGCAGTGAAATTAGCCCTCTGACATCAATTTGTAACTTATCAGCCGCCACAGCAGACAGTGAGCTTTCAAATGACTGAAATGAGAGGAAGCATCCAGTGACTCAGAATGAGCATTTTTTATTATTCTCAAGTGTGCTAAGGTCAGATCGTTGCAGCTACCAAGTATGTTCAGCAATCATAACTGATATTTTCTGAGCTCTGATCCTGCACCAGGCACCGCATGGGGACTTGCTATGCCTGGACTCATTTTACATTCAGAGATCTTGTGAGTACGGTAGTCCTGCCTCCGACATACTCAAAAGCAAATGGTCCTAGTTTAGTAGACATTTTTAAGTTTTTTTTTTTTTTTTTTTTTGAGGTGGACCATTTTTTAAATACTTCATTGAATTTGTTACATCACTTCTGCTTTATGTTTTGGTATTTTGGGCTACAAGCATGTGGGATCTTAGCTCCCCAACCAGTGACCCAACATATATCCCCTGCATTGGAAAATGAAGTCTTAACCATTGGACTGCCAGGGAAGTCCCCAGGTAGATGTGCTTGAATGCCAATCATGGTGTTGATGATAATTACATCAATCAAATGGTTGGCCAAGATATAAAAAATAATTCTGAGAGCAAAAGAACAATTTCCCAGCTAAAGCAAGTCTTCAACCTTCCTGGCAAATGAGGCACTGATTTTAATTCCTCTGGTGGCAAGCGTGGTTTCCAGCACCGCTTTGGTGGAAGGTTCCATAATACGGGTAAGTGGTTGCAAAAGTTCCCCTTAGGCCTCAGCACCTGGATACTCTCCTGGTAACCCCTCGGGGTATAGGATGGAGAATGAAATCATCCACAAAGAAGCCTGAAGATGCTACCGGCCTCGTGGTAGAAGGTCACCTGAATATGCCTGTCTAGTCCTGCTGTGATCCCACTGCTTCTTGACATGCCCTGACCAAAGAAAGTCTTTGATGTAAAAGAAATAAACAACTTGCACACACACACACACACACAAATCCCACACTAGGTGAAACCTCCAGGTCCTAGAACATTTCTGGGCTGGACCACCCAAAGGCTTCTGTGTTGCTGACCTGCTTACCCTGCTAACCCATCAGTTAGCACAAGTATAGTCAAACATGGCTCCAGGTCATTCTATTACAAAAAAGTGCATTCAAACTGACACATTTGGCTTAAAAAAAAAAAAAAAAAAACTGGGGCAATGTAAGCATCAGGAAACAAACAAAAAAAAAGTGATGACTCATATGGCAGCTCTATTTTTAGTTTTTTAAGGAACCTCCATACTATTATCCATAAAAGTGAAAGTGTTAGTCGTTTAGTTGTGGTCCCACTCTTTGCAACCCCATGGACTGTAGCCCACCAGGCTCCTCTATCCATGGAATTCTCCAGTCAAGAATACTGAAGTGGGTTGCCATTCCCTTCTCCTAGGGATCTTCCCTGGCCCAGGGATGGAACCTGGGTCAGGGAAGCCCATTCTCCGTAACAGTTGTACCAATTTACATTCCCACCAAGAGTGTAGAAGGGTTCCCTTTTCTCCACGCTGTCACCAACACTTGTTATTTGTGGCCTTTTAGAGATGGCCATTCTGACCAATGTGAGGTGATACCTCCCTGGACTTTTGAGTTGCATTTCTCCAATCATTAGTGGTGATGAGTACATTTTCATGTGTTTCTTGGCCATCTGTATGCTTTCCTTGGAGAAATGCCCATGAAGATATTTGGCCAATTTTTTGATTGGGTTGTTTGTCTTTTTGTTATTGAGCTGCATGAGCTGTTTGTATATTTTGGAGATTAATCCCTTATCGAATGCTTCATTTGAGAATATTTTCTCCCATTCTGTGGCTTGTCTTTGCTTTGGTTATGGTTTCCTTTGCTGTGCAAAAGCTTTTGAGTTTAACTTCAGTCCCATTTGATTATTTTTGTTTCTGTTTTCATTACTCTAGGAGGTAGGTCAAAAAAGATCTTGCTGTAATCAAAACTACAGTGGGCTATCACCTCACACCAGTTAGAATGGCTATAATCAAAAAATCCACAAACAACTGCTGGAGAAGGTGTGGGGAGAATGGAAACCCACACACACACACTGTTGGTGGGAATGTAAATTGGTGCAGCCACTATGGAGAACAGAATGGAGGTTCCTTAAAAAACTAAAAACAGAGCTACCATATGACCCTGCAATCCCACTTCTGGGCATAGATCCAGAGAAAAACATGATCCGAAAGGATACATGCACCACAGTGTTCATGGCAGCACGGTTTATAAAAGCCAGGACATGAAAGCAACCTAAACGTCAATCGACGGAGGAACGGATAAAGAAGACGAGGGACATAAAACTCTATGGCATCTTTTCTCCATTGTCCTCTGACACACTTCTAGTTATTTTAAACACATTCAAGTGTAACAAACATCTTAGAGATCCAAGGAGTAAGATAATTTTACTCCTTAAGATGACCTGTATTGATTCCTAGATGATCTGACAGCCTGGAAATAGAAATGGCTTTCAATTTTCTAAGACCAAAGTCATTCAGCATGAGCTTCTTCGTTTTTTCTTTTTTGACCTTCACATATTTTCAGGCTTTCCTTTCCTTTCAATTCAGGCTTTCCTCTGCCCTCTGCTTCCTTACTTTCAAGCCCAGTGACCTGTGCATACCAGAGACTTGGTAAATGTCTGCTCAATAAATTACTAGTCATCTTGCATGTTTCTGAGACTCAGGTTTTAATTTGATTCAAAATTTCATTTGTATTGCTTTCAAAGCTTCTGACGTGGCTGTTCTATTTCTTGAGTAGTATCGCATTCATGTATGGGGAGATTAGAGATAAAGGATCATGATGTTTGTCTGCAATACTTTTACCTGATTTTCCCAAATAAATATGTTTTTTATATATGTATATGGGCTTCCCTGATAGCTCAGTTCGTAAAGAATCTGCCTGCAATACAGGAGACTCCACTTCAACTCCTGGGTAGGGAAGATCAAACCCAATCCCAAAGAAAGGCCATGCCAAAGAATGCTCAAACTACCGCACACATTGCACTCATCTCACACGCTAGTAAAGTAATGCTCAAAATTCTCCAAGCCAGGCTTCAGCAATACGTGAACTGTGACCTTCCAGATGTTCAAGCTGGTTTTAGAAAAGGCAGAGGAATCAGAGATCAAATTGCAAACATTCGCTGGATCATTGAGAATGGAAGAGAGTTCCAGAAAAACATCTATTTCTGCTTTGACTATGCCAAAGACTTTGACTGTGTTGATCACAATAAACTGTGGAAAATTCTCAAAGAAATGGGAATACCAGTCCACCTGACTGCCTCTTGAGAAATCTGTATGCAGGTCAGGAAGCAACAGTTAGAACTGGACATAGAATGACAGAAAAGGAGTACGTCAAGGCTGTATATTGTCACCCTGCTTATTTAACTTATATGCAGAGTACATCATGAGAAACGCTGGGCTGGAAGAAGCACAAGCTGGAGTCAAGATTGCTGGGAGAAATATCAATTACCTCAGACATGCAGATGACACCACCCTTATAGCAGAAAGCGAAGAAGAACTAAAGAGCCTCTTGATGAAATTGAAAGAGTAAAGTGAAAAAGTTGGCGTAAAACTCAACATTCAGAAAACGAAGATCATGGCATCTGGTCCCATCACTTCATGGCGAACAGATGGGGAAACAGTGAAAACAGTGGCTGACTTTACTTTTGGGGGCTCCAGAATCACTGCAGATGGTGACTGCAGCCATGAAATTAAAAGACGCTTGCTCCTTGGAAGGAAAATTATGTCCAACCTAGACAGCAAATTAAAAAGCAGAGATATTACTTTGTCAACAAAGGTCCATCTAATCAAGGCTATGGTTTTTCCAGTAGTCAAGTATGGATGTGAGAGTTGGACTATAAAGAAGGCTGAGCACCGAAGAATTGATGCTTTTGAACTGTGGTGTTGGAGAAGACTCTTGAGAGTCCCTTGGACTGCAAGGAGATCCAAGCAGTCCATCCTAAAGGAAGTCAGTCCTGGCTCTTCATTAGAAAGACTGATGTTGAAGCCGAAACTCTAATATTTTGGCCACCTGATGCAAAGAGCTGACTCATTTGAAAAGACCCTGATGCTGGGAAAGACTGAAGGCAGGAGGAGAAGGGGACAAGAGAGGATGAAATGGTTGGATGGCATCACCGACTCAATGGACATGAATTTGGGTAAACTCTGGGAGTTGGTGATGGACAGGGAGGCCTGGCGTGCTGTGATTCATGGGGTCGCAGGGAGTAGGACATGACTGAATGACTGAACTGAACTGAACTGAACTGAACCCACTCCAGTATTCCTGGGCTTCCCTGGTGGCTCAACTGGTTAAGAATCCTCCTGTAATACAGGAGACCAGAGTTTGATCCCTGAGTTGCGAAGATCCCCTGGAGAAAGGAAAGGCTACCCACTCCAGTATTCTGGCCTGGAGAATTGCCTGGCAGGCTACAGTCTGTGGGGCTGCGAAGAGTCAGACACAACTGAGTGACTAACATACACACACATACGCGTGCAGGTAATAATAATGTATGGTCAACATTTGGTCCTGGACCCTGTACTGGCAAACGCTCCTAAAACTTGGAATTTCCTGATGGGAGTGGTTTTCTTAATCTTAAGGAGCCCCTTTGGAGCTCATGAGGTGACTCAGGTGGGGTTCCTGGAGAGCCTCAGGCTGGTGTTACTCATAAGAAAGACCCAGTGATCAGAGGGCTAGAACTTTTAATTCCACCCACCAACCTCAGGGAAGGGGAGGGCGAGGTCTGCAGATTAAGTTCTATCAAAATTCTTGAGCAACTTGAGTTGATGAGCTTCCAGGTTGGTGAACACGTCCATGTGCTGGGCGGGTGGTGCACCCCAGTCCTACGGGGACAGAGCTTCTGGGCAGGACCTCCCCCTGTATACCTCTTCATCTGGATGTGTCTGTATCCTTTTATAATACCCTTTCCCCACTTTTTTTTTTAAACTGAGATATAATTCATGCATAGAATAGCCTTTAAAATAAACTGGGAAACATAAGTAAATGTCTCTTGAGTTTCATAAGCGAAATTATGAAATTAACTCAACCAAGGAGGAGGTTGTGGAAAGCTCCAATTTATAGCCAGTGGGTCAGAAGCACAGGTAATACCCGGGACCTGTGACCTGTGTCTGAAGTAGGGGCAGCCTCATGAACTGAGCCCTTGACCTGTGGGCTCTGATGCTGTGACCAGGAAGACAGTGTGAGGATCAGATCAGATCTGCAGGACATCCAGGCAGTGTCCACTTAGAACTGGAGAACTGCTTGGCACGGCTGGAAAACACACAGAGAAAACACACACACTTGTGTTGAGACACAGAGATCATGCACATGTCAAACCCCCGAGACAGGACATGGACACAGAGCCAGAAATGCTCAGCATCCATAAGAGCAGCTCACTCCAGGTGGAAGGGCCACAGTATGAGCCAAATGAGGGACAGCATGCCTCCCAGAAAAACGAGCAGATGTCCCAATCCAGGAGCTTCACGGCAGCGATTCTGTAAGTCTCTCAAATGAGGTGGAAATAATCTTCGAAGCTCCACACAGGTACCCCTGATGTTAATTTCATAATAGGGCCCCTGTGATGTTGGTAAATCACTGTGTTTTGACTGGAACACAAAACACACATATGCAACACCTCTGCAACTTGACCTGCCTGCACCAGACAGGACTCAACATAGTCAGGAACCGGCTGCAACAGAAGCTGAGCCGTCGGCAATGCCCAGGCCAGCTTGCCTTTAGACACATTTGGCTCCAGATGCAGTTTTGACATGCCAGCAGGCTTAAGTGAATGTAATTACAGGTGAGCAAGCTGGGTGGACCCTGCTTGTCCAATCCATCCCTGATGCTGCCCAGGAGCGAGGCAGGCCAAGGAGAACGAGCCTACTTGGGAGTCTGTGGGACAAAGCTCTGGGATTCCCCACCGATACACCCTGCCTCAAGCATGGGAGGAGCTGATGGCTTTGGTGAGCCTGGTGAACCAACCCTTAAGGTTGGAAGGACCCATAACCCACCATCAAGTGGGCACAGGTGGCTGAACACGCAGTATGAATCCACGTACCTACTGTGAACATATCAAAACACTCTGTACTACCCAGTACATAATTGCTCCCTGAAACCCCTCCAGCACCCCATCCCGTGCCCCCCTGAGCCTCTCAGCACCTCCAGCACCGCACCCCCACGATCCAAAGGATAAGAACAGGGCTCTGGATCCATTCAACTCAGCGGCCAGTCCTGACCTGTCAGGGCTCCGCTTTGTCACTGCTCAGTATTTTAAATTGCATTCTGGCCTCCTGGTTCTTCCAGGGCAAGAATCTACTTTGTTCTGCATCACATCCCAGCACTTCCTACAGTACATACTGGGCATCCACAGATGCAGGCGAGCACCTGCGATGGGGCAGGTTTGCTGGGGGCAGGGAGGTGGGGGGACCTGCTGAGGCCACACCTGCCTTAGAGACACACCTGTCTCAGGAACAGGTTCCAGAAGCAGGTCCCAGGAGGCACTGAGCCTGAGGCCTTGACTGCCCTGCCAGGTGGTTCTGCTGGGAAATGCTGACTTGAGACACGTTAACAATACAACACACACACACACACGGAGTGAAGAATGAAGCTATTCTGTCCCTCCCAGTGTCTCCACCATGAGCTTGCAGGACAGTGGAACCCAGGGTCCTTGGGCTGTGTTGTGGTCAAAGCTGAAACCATCTGGTAGGTCTATGAAGGGAAGAAGCAAGAAGACCACCTCAACAGCAAATTGGGAGGGGGTGCTGGGAGAGCTGTAAGGCACCCACGTCTCCAGACCAGGACTCTGTGTGGCTGCCCCCTGAGGTCTGGACACAGCTGGACACAAAGGGAAGGTCGGTGTGGCAGCACATGGCTGCCTCCAGAAGGGAAAAGAAACCACCTTGAAAGCTTCCCTGGTGACTCAGATAGTAAGGAATCTGCCTGAAATGCGGGAGACTTGGGTTCGATCCGTGGGTTGGGAAGACGCCTTGGAAAACGGAAATGGCAACCCATTCCAGTATCCTGGCCTGGAGAATTCCATGGACCGAGGAGCCTGGTGGGCTACAGTCCATGGGGCCACAAAGAGTTGGACCTGACTGAGCGACTAACGCTTCTGGAGACAGGGTATCCCTCTCCCCACGTAGTGGCCTCCAACCCTGAGAGTGGCCAAGAAGGGGCCCTCCTGGCACGACCACCCGTCACCCCATAAGCCTCACCGCTGGCCCCCCCTAAGGTGGCCAGCAGAGCCGTGTCCTCGGCAGGTGAGTTGGTGGGCAGCCCCCCAGCGAGCTGCAGCCATGACCCTGGGTGAGGGGTAATCCAAGGTTGCAGACTCTGACATTCCAGCCTGTTACTAGGGGAGCAAAGTTCGCTCTGACTCCAGGGAAAGAAGGCAGGAGCAAATGGGTGGGGTGGGGCCAGGTGCCTGGAGTGGATGAGGGACAGAGCCAGAGGCAGGACCCAGGCAACCCCTACTCCCTGAAACCCAGAGCAGCTCCGAACAACCCACCAAGCTACCTGAAATCACAGGAATGTAAAGAAGAGAGGTGTTCTATAAACACTGTGCGTGCATGCTAAGTCATTCAGTCGTGTCTGACTCTGTGCAACCCCATGGACGACAGTCCACCAGGCTCCGCTGTCCATGGGATTCTCCAGGCAGGAATACTGGAGTGGGTCGCCATGCCCTCCTGCAGGGCATCTTCTGACCCAGGGATCAAACCTGCTTCTCTTAGGTGTCCTGTACTGGCAGGCGGGTTCTTTACCACTAGAGCCGCCCGAGAAACTCCTCCTGTAAACACCACACCCCCAGAAAAGAAATCCTATGTCCCTGACAAGAAGGGGAAGGCAAAAAGACCTCCAAGAAAAGGGCATGAACCCATCATGGTGACCCAGGGAGGAAAGGCGGCTGCAGGGACGAGGTGCTGCAGGCAGGTCTCGGGTGTGGGTCAGGTAGGGCATCCAGGTCTCTTCTACCACTTGGGTCAGGGTAGTGAGGGTGGTGGCCTGGCAGGGCTGATCGGCCCTTAAGACCCATTTTCCCTTTTGCCTCTTTTCTGTAAACATGGCAGGTCATGGAGGAGTCACCATGGCAAGCATCACTGAGACAGAGCAAGGCAACTCCGTTCCCCACGCAGCAGGCGTCCGATCAGCCCTGGAGCATCCAGGAAAATCGACATCTCAAAGCGATGCTAACGGAGTTGGGAGCCCTGACAGCCTGTGGTGGTCCCCGCTGTCTCCTCCGCAAGGCCCACGTCAGGCGGGGTCACACCCCCTCCTGTGAGTCGGGGTGACTTCGCTTCTGGCTGATTTACAGGTCCTGGCTGCGTGACTTAATCCCAGAGGTCCTGAATGTCCTGCTGGACATTCTCAAGATTGGATTTTTCATCTGACTTATTTATGAACCGTAGCGCAGATGACACAGAGAACCCCTGTCCTGTCAAATGGACCACGGTCCTCGCTCGCCAGAGACCAGATGCTCGTGTTGTATAGCCCGTGGCAGCTCCAGCCTCCCTTCCTTGGCCCGTGTAATCCAGGGGACCTGCTTACGGCCTCTGGTTGCTCCTGAGCCTCTGTCTCACCTCTCCCTCTCCAGCTGCATTGCTAGTGGGCAGAGGCTGCAACCCTGACACCAGTGCCTGTGAGCACAGTGAACACGAGGACTGTGGCTTCAGGTTGTGCCGTGATTACCCACTCACCCTCCAGCAGAGCCACTGGGCCCACACAGACATAAACATCACCGGCGTCTGTGTTCTTGCTAAAATCGTGAGCACCAGGCCCCTCCCATGAGATGCCATCGTGATGACAGCCAGGAGGCAGGGGAGGCCTCAGCCCTGCAGGGTCAAGGATCTGGCCCCAGCCATTCAACAAACTACATGGGGTGGGCCCATGACCCCACCTCTTCGAACCACCTTCCACTGACTCCCACTTAGTGCTGGGTAGAAAGTCCCTCCAATGCACCCTCCCACCGTGCCCCTGAGTGGGAGTGTCTGATGCTCACCCCGCTCCCAACAACTGGTCCTCAGAACATCACCCTCCAGAAAACCAGCACTGGGGCCCCTACCAGGGCTGCCCAGAGCCTGCTTTCCATTTATTGCTTAAAACATTTTCAATCTGGTGGAAAAGGGGGGGAAATAGGCCTACTGGACACCAACCTATCACAAGTGAAAGTACAGAGAACAGATACAGGTGTATGGTGAGCAGGTCTGAGCACAGAGACGCAAAGGACCTTATCTTTGCAAAAAGGCAAACATCACCCCAGGTGCTCTCCTCCAGCCAGGACAGGATGTAGGTACCCCAAAAGCAGGTGTCTTGATCGCCAGCCTGCTTGGCCTCATAACCCATAAAATCAAAGCAAATTTCTCCTTCAGCACTTTTTCCCACATTATTGTTGTTCAGCAGCTAAATCGGTTTTGACTCTGCGACCCCATGGACTGCAGCACACCAGCTTCCCTGTCTTTCACCACCTCCCAGAGTTTGCTCAAACTCATGTCTATTGAGTCAGGGACGCCATCCAACCATCTCGTCCTCTGTTGTCCCCTTCTCTTCCTGTCCTCAATCTTTCCCAGCATCAGGGTCTTTTCTAATAAGTTGGCTGTTTGCATCAGGTGGCCAAAGTTTTGGAGCTTCAGCTTTATGCCGAAACACGTAGTTAGTGTTCTAAGAAATGAATGTCCTTCTGCGTAGGGCAAACACCATGCGTAATTCATGTCTGACGCAGCCTCCTGCCCGTGTCCAGACACACCGACCGGCCACGGCCTGGGAAATGCCGGGTTGTGTTAGGACAAGCCTTGGCTGGCACTCATCCTGGAGCCCATGGGACGGGCAGCATGCCTGGAGGCGGGAGAACTGGGCGGCCTACTCAGCCAAGAACCCACCACAGTCACTCCCTCCAACCTGCAGACAGGAAGACCTCAGTGAGCGAGGACACTCAAGTGTCCAGAACAGCGGGGGAGGTGCTTTAGGACAGGCCCAGGCTCCCTTCCCGCAGCCTCCTTGGAAAACACTGGCCCTGGAAGGAAGACTGTCTGTCTGCAGCCCTGTGACCCTTGACCCTGCAAGAAACCAGAGTAAAACTTGGGGCAGAGAGTTTGTAGGTCAAAAACTTCTGTCACCCTTCAACAGTGCCTGGTTGTACTGGGTGGTTCAGAAATTTCGTTCAGGCTTTTTCCCATCTTATTTTTTTTTTAATAATTTTATTTACGTATTTATTTTTGGCTGTACTAGGTCTTGGTTGCTGCACAGGTTTTTCTCTAGTTGCAGTGTGCGGGCTTCTCACTGGGGTGGCTTCTCTGGTTACAGAGCAGGGGCTCTGGGGCGACTGGGCTTCAGTATGCGCGGCTGGTGGGCTCAGCAGTTGTGGCTCCCCGTCTCTGGAGCACAGACTCAGTAGTTGTGACTGACAGGCTTATTTAGTTGCTCCGTGCTGTGTGGAATCTTCCCAGACCAGGGATCGAACAGGTGTTTCCTGCATTGGCAGGCAGATTCTTTACCACTGAGCCACCAGGGAAGGCCCTCTGCATAACATCTTACAGAAAAAGCCAAGCAAACTTTTCGGCCAACCCCATAGAAAGCTGAGTTGGATGACGGATGAATGCACAGGGTGATGGGTTTGTGCACACAGGAAAGGGTTTCCTCCCCGTGCACCCCAATACCTGAACTTCTATCCTCGGCCCACATGTTCAGCACTGCCCTTTATTCTGCTCACCCTCTGCAACGTAAACCCTCCCAGCGAGGGGCAGGGAGGTCATCCAGCAAGTTTGTAAAGCCCCAGGAGGATTAAACTTGTCACTGAGACACCTCCCTGCCACCAGCTGGGAAAGGGCAGAAGGAAAGGTTCTCGTTCAAGAGCCGCTTGAAACCCCAGGACTGACTCTGAGAGCACATGGTGCTGCGTGTCCAACCAGACGCGGGAGCTGGAACACCACACGCCTCAGACTCTCAGTTCAGTCTCAGCCTCTGACTTGTCAAGTCAACTGAGAAAAGAAAGGCCTCGGCAAGGCAAGTCCGGGCCTCAGAGTTAAGATGGGCCCTGACCCAGAACGGGGTTGCATTCCAGACTCGCTCAGGTTCCTGGGGCCCATTCGGTGCCACGCAGGTGCAGAACCCCAGGGCAGACCAGAGAGGGGAGCACCAGCCTCCCCCCAGCTCTTCCTGGGGAGGCTCTGACTCCCCTCCTGCTCGGAGGGTAGCCTGGGGGCTTCTGAGATGCTGAGTGATGCTACAAGCCTGTGACATCTCCTTGTTCACATTAACGGCTGAAATAAAACCACCACCTCACCGAGGCCCTTCCCTATCACGTGCGGTCTGGACAAATAGCTGAGCAGAAAACGGAAGAAAACAAAACCCATCAGGGGTAGCAGTTCAGCAAATAGCCAAATGAAGTGTAAAACGTGTCCTGCCTATGCTTTAATCATCTCTCTGTGTGCACTTGTAAATGAACAGAAAGAGATCCTGAAGGACCCAACCTGTCACTGTCCTCTCGGCAATGACTGTCTCCCTGGAGCTCACAGGGAAGAGCTAACAGGTGCACGAAAAGGAATTTAACTTTTACTCCACAGGGTTCCATACTGTTTGGACTTTCTAGGCTAACTATGTGTTCTTAAATGACTCTTCTAACTTAAAAGAGCCAAAGATAGAAATATAAAGCTATATATACTTGACCTGTCCTAAGCTTCCGTATAACTGGACCTTTGGATGGATTCCTGGAATGCCTTCCCCTCCACCGGCCCACCTGCCAGGAGTCAGCTGACATCCCATGCACAAATCAGGAGGAGGAGGGGAGCCCTTGGCTGAAGGGAAAACGGAGCCCTGAGTCTCAGCCTCCTGAGTACTCCTCCAACACTGCAACTTAACTAAGGCCACCTCCATCACCACAAATAACCTTGCCACCTTTATAAAAGTAAGCAAGTGCTCTGGTTCGCAGGCCTACTTTCCAGCCTGACAGTACACTACTCTGAATTTACTGTTCTTAGAGTATAGGCTCACGTCCATTTGCTATCCCAGTATTTGAAACGTGAATTTGACCATGAGCAGGAAGTGGGTGCAAAAGTACTCATTAGTCATGACATATGAAAGAATCAGAGAAAAAAGTCCTCGTCCCACAGACAGGGCCTGGCAGCCATGCCCTCAGATGGGCCAAGGGCTACCCTGGGTGGGTATAACTGCCTTTCTTTGGAATCATCCTCTTGAAAGACATGCTGCCAGATGGGTTCTGTGCTGACCAGGGCAGCGAGAAGGGAGCTATGTGCTGTCGCTAAAGCAAAAAAGGCTGCTGTAGTCCCCTTGACCACCTCCAAGGATGTGTGCCATCATCTTCCCAGGGGTGATGCTTGTCAATTCAAAGATGCCTCCTCCTGGAAGCCTTTCTTCCCCTGCCCCTGCCATCATCCTGACCCTTCGTTGAGGCTGCCAGGCAGGCAAACGCCTTCAGCAGAGGTGTCATCACTCTGCGGGGAAGAGGTCAGATGCCCTGTCCCCACCTTCAGGGGGTGAGGCCTGTGGGCCCAAGCCCCCCACCCCGCCCAGCCCAGAATCAGGGAGGAGGGTCTCTGTGTGTCAGCTTCTTGTCCTCATTTCCTGTCTGTGGTCCTGGAGGGATTTGCTGCCTGGCAAGAAATCACTGGCGGACCCTGCGGCCAAAAGCTGCCCAACACAAGGCTGGTTCTCCTCCGGCCCTGGCCCCCTGAACATGGGTTTCAGTTCACATCCAAAGTCCTCCAGGATCTGAACTCAAATTCACACGAGCATGTGAGCAACCAAAACCGAGGCTCCAATGGCCCTAAAATGTGCTTCTTGATGAAGGAAAGAAGAAAAGAAAAACAGAAAAAATTTGAGAGACTCCAGGAAAGCAAATAAACACAACTTAGAATGAATTTTAAAAAGGAGTATTCCCAGAAGATTTAAAACCCACTGGCCATCCTGGGAGCTGGCCCTCGCCTTTCCCCTAGAGAAGCTGAATCTGGCTAAAGACACAGGTAGCGCGAGGAGCAGGGAGCAGTCATCCACACATCTGGAGAGCAGGACTCCAGGGCGGTTATGTAACATGTGGACTGTGCCATCACACTCTGTTTACACTCCTGTGGTCCCAAGATTGCAACACAGGCGACAGCTCTGTGCACCAGCCGTGTGGGAGGAACAAGTGACCAGAGTAGCCTGGTTCCTCCCTGGTGACCAGAGCCAGTCCTGGAGCAGCCCAGCTGGGACCCAGCGGGGAGGAGCTGGGGCACGAAATTCCTGGCCTGGAATCTTGCACTTCATTCCTCAAGCTCTCACACAGAGCCTTCCTGGTTTTTATTTGCTATACAATGGTTAACAAAGACAGAACGTCTGCCGAGCATAAACTAGCGGGGTGCACGTGGAATTCTCCTGTGCTCGGGAATCATCGGGATCATGTGAGACTCACGTTCAGATTCAGCAGGTCCAGGTGGACCTAAGCTCCTGGTGGCCGATGAACCCCCAGCTAGGCTGACACCTCTGTCCTCTGACCGTCACATGTGACCCCTGGAATGATGTTAGAAGGGGCAGTGTGAATGCAAGGGCCCGACTGTTCAAAAAACTGAAAATCATCGATTAGATGCCAAGGCTCCTGGATAAGGTGGCCAGGGGTGGAACCAGCTCCCCAGGACCAAGCAGACCAGGTCAGACCAAGCAGACCATCCCCGGGGGCCACCTCTGGCATTGAACCTGGCTCCGATTCAGGCACTCATGACCTTCTGGGCTCTACCACTATGCAGGGTTAGGGCTCCGGGAGGATGGATGCTTTAGAGGGGAGAGGGTGACACTCTGCGTCCCCACCCCAACCTGGTGGATGACCCTGATCTTCCCAGAGCAGAGGGTGCCCAGGACACAGGTGGAAAGCCCAGCTCTCATGGGGGGAAGGGAGTCCCTGTCCCTATACCTCCAAACGATGACCCTCCATCTGCTTGGGAGTGGCGGGTACATAAACAAGAAAGGGCCATCTCAAGTTAACCTGCCTACATGGAGAAGAATCGAGACCCGGTTTTGTATTTTTCCACTCCATATTCCAAAAGGCACAGATGATTTCAGACATTTTAATGAGAAAACTAGCTCCACAAAAGTTTTTTGGGTGCATCAAAGGAAAAATCTATACTGACAAGCCCTCAGCCAATTGGGGCTTTAACATCTGCTTTTGGAAGAAACCATAGATATCACCTCCTCTCGCTGGTGGTCTAGAGATTGCAAAGTTGAACTCCAAGTGTGTCTTTAGCCTTCGGCAATTTCGAAACAAAGCCACAGCTCCTCAAAGAAGGAGCTTTCTTTTTACAAGGGTGATTGGGGCAAAACTTATAGCCATGGAATTGAAGAAACAAAAAGTCAAGGACGTGGTAACATCAGGTTGGCCAACACGCCTCGAAGAGCCCTTCTCCTTTCGACCTTCTTTATTTGTCCATCAGAAAATCTCACAGCGTGCAAGGAAAATATGCTTAACATGCTCCATCCACAATTTAAGCCACAGCCAGTTTGAAAGGAAGAGAACTGACCAGGCACTCATCCACTTGGGAAGCCTCCATCTGTTTCCCAAGGTCCCTCTTTTATACCTCTATGGAGGTAGGTCCACGTCACGTAGATATTAGGGGTCAATGATGACAAACAAAAATGATAACATTTCACTTTCAAAATTTGTTTCCATGAAAATCAGGAACAAGAAAAATGCAAATATTCTCGTGCTGAATTAGGATAAGGTAACCACATGACTCAGTAGTAGGCTGGAGGCATAGGAGACATGGGTTCAACTCTTGAGTTGGGAAGTTCCCCTGGAAGAGAACATGGCAACCTGCTCCAGCAATCTTGCCCGGAGAATCCCATGGACAGAGAGAAGCCTGGTGGGCTACAGTCCGTGGCGGTTCCCAAGAGTCGGACATGACTGAGCATGCACGCACACACACCAAAAGCAGCCCAGCATCCACTTGGTCAGAACAGATGTCTGTTTGGTTCAGAGGATCCCTGGGCACTCAAGACCTGCACCTCTGTCAATTTTAATCAGTTTCCCATAATGAGACATTTCAGAGGACCACAATCTGACTTTGAAAATAGTTGGAACTGTAAGTCTTAAACAGAAAAGCACAATTGGCAACATAATTCACATTCATCTGGATAGGATTTCCCCAGGTGCTTTTTCCCTTGGAATCCTGGACTCCAAGGAAGTTAACCAGAATTACCAGAAAGGGGTTCTGCTGTCCAACTGTTTTGGAAATTTGTGGGCTTAAATGAACTCAAGCAGGTTATTTCCTGCAGCTCTCAGAGGTTTCGATGTGAAAGTGTCTGGTCTCGCCAAGAATGAGCCTGTTTTCTAAGTTTGGTGGCTCAGGGAAGCCCCTCCCCCAGGTTTGTTTTCCAAACTAGGCCAGATTGCTGGAAAATGGAAATCATTTTTAGTATGTTCCAGGCAGTACCTATTTTTCAGGCAAGTGTTACTATTTGTTTTATTTTAATTAGCTCTATGAGTCCAGGAGCAGGAGGACACACAGCGGAAGGCCCGCCCTCATCCCCAGAGCTGACCCAGCCCATCTGGGAACCATCGCTGACATGGGCCTCTCATGTCCTCCAAAGACAGGCATGCTGTCCACCCACCCATCCCCCAAACATCCAACCCAAACCCACTCTGTGCTGAGGCCTCTGGAGAAGGTGCAGAACTGCCAGACCAAGGCCTGCCCTCAGGGAGCTTCCTGGGGTGACTATTCCACTGCAAGACTCTTGGCAAACAAGTTGTCTCGTTCACTGTGGTTCTATGTTTCCTCATCATTTCAGAATTACACAGAAAGAAAAACCATCCTGCACATTTCCTCCTGAAAGAGACACCATTCAGGAGATCCTAAGAAAAAGGGGTGCACTGGGGAGCCTGAGTAACTAACCCTGGTGTGTGGGGCGGGGGGGAGGAATATATATTTTTTCCCTCCTTCCCCAGGGATGTGACAGCTCCTGGCAGTGTTGATCCTCCATTGAGAGCTGCTCTCATCCCACACGGGTCTTCCGTGAACAAATATCGCAAGCAGCCAAAACAGGAAGAGTTAAATTTAGAAACACAACTGTCACACTGCATTCAAGAAGGAAAGAGAAAAATAACTCATCAGGTCTTCAAATTCAGTCCAGGCCCAAAGATCCTGGTCCAAGTTTGCCAGGCGTGGATTCGCTAAGAAGCCAAGGCACCAAGGATGCCCCAGAATCAACTTCTCATCACTCCTGGACCCTCCTCCACAATCCTGTCCTCCCCAAAGAAACTCTTTGTCAGCTTTTGCTGGGTAACTGGCACTCTCTCAGAAACTTTACTTTTTTTTCCTGTAAAATGTTTTGCCATTAGCTTTTAGTTGAGAGATTTCCAGATTCACGGTCTTTTAAGAAGAGAAAAGAACGAACACAACACTGTAAAGCAATGTGCCTCCAAAAATCCTGTGATAAACCATAATGGAAAAGAATATTTAAAAAAAAAAGAATGTATACATATGTGTAACTGAATCACTTTGCTGTATAACAAGAGTTAACAGCATGGTAAATCAATCATACTTCTATAAAAATAAGAGAAAGAGAGAGAGAGAGAAAGCACAGATGATGACATTTAGCCTCCTGGTGTCCCTGTCTAGCAGACTGCTTGTCTCCCCCTAGACCCCGCAGGTGAGCCAGGGGATGGGGAAAGAAGAGACACAGGTGGAAACTTAGGAATGGAAGGATTCTCACCTGTTCTATCACAGAGAATCTGCTGCAGCGGCCTGAGAAGGAGGACAGGTACCTCTGAGCCTTCCCACATGGTCCTGGAAGATGGAGACCCTAGGAAAGTTGAACTCTGCAGAAGTGGAGAACAGAGGAACCAAAGCTGCCACTAATTGAGCCCCTACCTGGGCTCCAGGCATGGGGTTACACTCAGGGCAAATGCTATTCATTAAGTAATTATCCCAACAACGGCTCACAATTTCTATGCACTAATTATGCAACAGCATCTCGACAACAACCTTATGTGCAAGAAGGCGCTTCCAGGGCTTCTGGGGCCAAAGCTTACACAATTTGGGGACCCTCTTTATAAAAACGCATATCAAATGATGAATAAAAATTAGACAGAAGATCTTGGAGGAGCGCCAGAGAGTGTGGATAGCTCTGAGGCTCCCCATTCCCAGTCCACAGTGGTCTGGCAGGGAGGTGCTTATCAACAGCATCTGCTCTGGAAGACAAGGAAATGCAAACTCTTCTGGGAAGTGATGAAACTGGCCCCAGGGCCTATTCCAAACCAGTAACAGAGCCAGGTGGCTTCAAGGCGGTGATGCCATCCTCCAGGAGGGAAAAGGAGGTCATCATTGCCTTAGAAACTCAACTGTCTTTTGGTAAATTTGTGAAACTTGATGAGTGTTTTCAAAGCCTTCATTTTTAAAGAGAAATGAAGAGAAGTAATTCGTTTCTTTCTAAGTTAACTGGTATCAAAATCTGCTTGATGGTGACACTATGTTCCACTGAAATGGAAAAACGTGTGGGATCACCCAAGACGGAAGCGGTCCCATCCCTCAGGGACCCTCTAAGCTGAGAGATAAAGTCACCAGGGCTTCTTGCTGCTTTTGTGAAATGTGGACCAACTTCAAAGTGGTGAAAACACTCGTCTTGTCTTGTCTGCCCAGCAAGCCACTCGAGAGGGCACAGACAAGACCCTGAGTTGGGGGGCGACCCTCCTACCTCATGTAGGTCTGTTCTCTGCCATGAAACATATGGGGTGACCTCAGTGGGCATCAAACATTAACATTCTTCTCTAAAAATGGTCGTTTCTTCCCCGGAGCTTTTCCTCCAATTCTTTCACCTTTATCATGTCCCTTCCTGAAGGGAGATAGCTTCAGGAAGCTGTAAGAGGTGTTAGGTGTTAGACAGCCAATGCCTGAGACAGAGGACAAGTCTGGTTCATTCTCTGCTTCAAGCACCTGTTAAAACTGTGACACCTTAGATGGGTCCTCTAACTGCTGGCTCTAAGTCCCTTACCTGAAAACTTAGGGTGGGAAGAGTAGGAATCACCCCATGGCAGGGAACAGAAAACGAGCACATATGCATTCCTGGGAATGGACAAATAAGTGGCAACAAAGTCATACGATGGAAAACAAGAGAGCTGTTCAAATGAATGATTTTGCACATATCATCACAGAACATCAGTCTAGTAGAATAACGTTTACATAACTTTGAAAGCACACCAAACCATATTACTTATCGCTCATGCACACAAATACAGGACACAAAAAATTTAAACAAAGGTCAACCACCTTGAAAATAAGCCTGATGGTGCTTCGGAACGTGGAAAATCGGAGGAGGTGAGTAAAGGGAATATCCATCTGCTATGAAACTGTTATATTTCTAATAACTGAAAAGAGACTGGAAGCAAATAAAGAATGTTGTTGTTCAGTCATTCAATCAGGTCTGACTCTTTGCAACCCCATAGACTACAGCAGGCCAGGCTTCCCTGTCCATCACCAACTCCCAGAGCTTGCTCAAACTCATGCCCATCGACTTGGTGATGCAATCCAACCATCTCATTCTCTTTCATCTCCTTCTCTTTCTGCCTTCAACCTTTCCCAGCATCAGGGTCTTTTCCAATGAGTTAGTTCTTCATCAGGTGGCCAAAGTATTGGAGCTTCAGCTTCAGCATCAGTCCTTCCAGTGAATATTCAGGGTTGATTTCCTTTAGGATTGACTGGTTGGATCTCCTTGCAGTGCAAGGGACTCTCAAGAGTCTTCTCCAGCACCACAGTTCAAAAGCATCAGTTCTTCAGCAGTCAGCCTTTTTTATTGTCCAGCTCTCACATCCATACATGACTACTGGAAAAACCATAGCTTTGACTACATGGACCTTTGTAGGCAAAGTAATGTCTCTGCTTTTTAATAACCTGTCTGGGTTTGTCACTGCTTTTCTTCCAATGTTTCTTCCAACATTTAAAGAATGTTATCATTTATTAATTCCCAGAACAAATACATTGGAATTTGTTGTATTTTCTCTTATAGTTTTGAGGGTTTTGTTCTCTCAAGATAAAATGTGAAAAACAACAACTGTCACAGAGAAGTTCCAAGGAGTCATTCATTCAATCAATCATTTGTTCAACAAAGAATGAACGTCAACAGATATTTGGGGCATTCAGGGAATAATCCAAACCCTGGGGATACAACCGTGAGTTGACGGCCCTGGTCCTGCCCGTGCAGGGTTCATCACCCATAGGCAAAGACCAGCACTGGTGGAAATGATGCGTCAACACTATGTTTCTGCCTGGAGTTCAGTACAGGGAAGAGTGAGATGCTGGAAGGGGCACCTGGGCATGGCCAGGCTTTCACTGCAGCTCTGCTACCTCTCCCCACCCCCAGATGCCCCAGGGATGCCTGACTCACAGGCATGGTAGGAAAATTAAGGAGATACTGCAGGTCTCGGTCCAGGCACATTTAGCCCAGCCCTGACTCCAAGGAGATACCTGACAAATGCCTGGTCCCCTTACCTTGTCCCTGAAAAAAATGCCTGGTCCCCTTACCATTTCTCTGGAAAGAACCTGTGGATTTCAATCCTAAATCAGGAATGCTGAGTTTACATCTGAAATAGTAATAATTGTATCTAACACCTGAGCCTGACTGTATCAAGTCCAATTTCCTCCATGTGTAGTTCAAACATCATTTTTAAGAGTTGAGGAGGAATGTTTGGTCCATAAAGTAATCAGGAGAGTGAGGGGGGACTCAGGTCATACAGGGGCCGAGGGCTGGGAGGGGGGCAGCTAAGAAACTGAAGAGAAGGAAACGCAAACAAGGAAGACCAGGAGCTGACCTTACAGGTACGCCAAGCAGAAGAGGAATAAGATTTGTTTTACAGAACTCACAATGACTAAAAGGAAGACATTCTGGTTCAGCACGAGGAAGACAACTGTAATAAACCTGAAGGCCCAGGGAAAAAAAGGCCTCTCACACGATGTGTGGAGTGAGCTCCCATCACTGAGGATATCCTGGGACAGGACAGAGGACCACTTTCTGGTGATGTTACAAAGGGAACTCGGGACTTACATGAACTGCTAGGTCATGCAATTTCTTAAAAGTCTCTGCATGTTGAGAGTTTGTGACTCTAATTTATGGTTTTCAGAGAAGATAAAACATCCATGTAAGTATGCCACTCCTGCCCAGCCCAGCTACCACTCACTAACCCCTTAATAGAACTACGGAAACACCTAGCAGGACATTCACAGGTCTCTCCCATGCGTTTTCACATTTTCCCCCAAGACAGTGAAGACAAGGATGAGCCACTCCTGGGCTGGACCAAGAGAGGGGCACCGGGGAGGAGGGGACGTGAGAGAGAGAAGCCCCCCAGCTGGGTGCCCAAGGACCTGCCCTCCGCAGGCCCAGAGCCTAGGACAGGGCCATGGAGCCAAACTGCTGTGCACCCTCCAGCCTGTGACGCCCCAGGCAAAGGTCAGACTGTGGGGTCATCACACAAAAGCCAGTTAGGTGTGCAGAGCTAGCCCAAGAGCCCAGAGCTCGGGGACAATGAGGAGACCACCACTGTGATCTCGACTGGATGGAAAGAAACAGCTTCTCCATCCTCCACCCTCTCTGTAGCTGGACTCAGAAGAGGCCCTCAGTCCCAACCTGCTGGCGTCAGAACAACTGGAAACCTCATGCCACCTCCAGCTACCATGCTGGATCCAAGAAACATGCCTGTCCTTGTCTGGCCCCACCAAACACCAGTGCTGGGGAGCACCAAGTGAGTCACTGCACCAGACAAAAGAAGGAAGTGATCCAGAGCAGAGATTCTCACCGGACCCAGAAGCTGTTGAGCAGAATGACCGAGAGTGTATGCGTGTGCCAGTCCCTACTACTGCACACAAAGCAGCCCAAACGGGCAGCTCCGAACAGCAACAACTGCGTATTACCAGCTCTGTCTCCTGGTTCTGGGGTGACTGGACTCAGGCAGCTCTCACTTGGGGCCTCACATGGCTGCATCTGATGGTAGTTGGGGCTGGGGTCATCTAGAGGGTGTCTCTGCTCAGGTGTCTGGGTGGTGATGTTGGCTGTCCATGGTCAGCAAGGCCCTTGCCGATGGCCCCTGTGACGCCTGAGCTTCCTCCCAGCAGGGTGGCCAGGTTCCTGGAGTCACCATCCTAAGAGGAAGAGCTGGGGGAACCCTACTGCCTTAGAGGACTCAGCTTTGGAGATCACAGAGCTTCTGCCACAGTCCATCTGTTAGAAGTGAATCATGAAAGCCAGTCATATTCAAGAGGAGGAGAACAGAGATATTTCATGTTGAAAGACAGATCAGAGCACCTGTAGGTATGTCTTAAGACACCATAAAGTACCAGCCTTCCTCAGGGGCTACAAACAGCATCCCTTAGCCTTCAAGGACCCAAATGTCTCAAATTCCAGGTAAGAGTTACTTCCCATTGTGTCAGGCTTTGGGCTGAAGAACATCACTCAGTGGAATGTATCTTTTTGGAAGTCTCACCTTTGAGGGCTCTAAGAGCTATGAGACCACAGACCTGAATACCAGGGTCACATGGTTCCCCACTTTAAACAGACTGAGCCACCTTGAAAGATGATTTTCTATAAAATATAGATTACATTTCACACCAGAAAGAGCCCAGTGAGGGAAGAACTGGTTACCTGAGGATATGGATACTCTAGCTTGATTCTGAAGCTGGACAATTCAGTGAATGCCCCTGAAATAACACATATCCCAGAGAGCAAAGGACACACATTTCTCAATTCCGATTCAGGGTTCACATTCAATCTTGACCCTGAGTTTACATACATTCTAGACCTCAGGCCCCAGCAATGCTCCTAGAAAGAATTCTTTTACTTTAGTTGACTGCAAAGGAGAAGATCTGCCTGGTGGGCAAAGGTTCTGTTTTCTTGCAGAAGGAGCTTATGCAGGGCTCCTTGGTTTCTCCTTTTCTCAACTTTGACATGTCCTGAGCTTTGCTGAGGTCCCCTGAAGGCCAGCACAGGCACGGAGGCAGTCAGATGAATGAGGACAGGAGGGATGTCTGAATGTCTCCTGTCTTCCTGAAAGCCCTCTGCTCTTGGCCCGGCCAAAAGGGCTCATCTGCTGGGTCTACCTAAGCTCCTGCTTGTGGCAGGAGGGCCTAGTGAGCAGTCAGCACTTGTGCAAACACACATTCTGATGCAGTAAAAACAAATGGGGTGAGTCCAAGGGCTTCACCTAGCAAGAAAAATCCACGCACAGACAAAGGAAGAGCTGAGTGATGCTATGCGCTCTTCGTGGGTCACGATGAGCTTTCCAACCTGTTCAACAACATGAAACCACATCCTTGGGAACAGAGAAGTAAGTGTTTAGCAATTGCTGTTGCTGCTCTGCTCACTTTCCCTCTCCTTAGCTCTTGGGTGCTCACTGGCCCAACATCCAACTGCCAGCACCTGCCCCCCAATTCCCCTGGGGCTGTCTCCACCCATAGGTGCTACTCCACCTGCGCAAGGGGCATCACCACCCCCAGGAGCAGTCCTCAACCAATGAGTGACAGGAGCGGGTGCATCAATACCCCAACTCCCTCACCCCATTGCGGGAGAACATCCAGGTGTCTTCCATACTCCATCCCAGCTCACTAACCTAGTGACCGCACTGTAACTGGTTCAGGACATGCCCTCTCTCCCCTATCTCACTTCTCTACTCCCTACTCCCAAGGGTTTCTTGGGCTCATCTCCCAAATAAACAGCATGCATCCAAACCTTTGCCTCAGCATCTGCTTCTAAGGGAGCCAGAACTGAGTCAAGGTGCTGGATGGTCACAGCAAGCAATGCATGATCACCAAGGGTGTGCCGTCACTGGAGAGTCATACGTGTGTCTCAGAGGACCTCCTCCCAGTCAACATGTATGTCAGGAACTGACAAGGAAACAAGGAGCACAAAGAATGAAGATTGGGCCAACAAAGGGTTCTGCTGGGACAGAGCTTACTGTGGACAATGCGGCTCTCATCCTTTCCAAAGACCCTAACACACACAGACACAAATTCCCACCTTAGTGGGGCTGGTGACCTTCCCCAACCAGGTATCTAGTTCCCAGTGCAGGTGCATCATCTCTCTCTGATGCTGTTTGTGAGAGGAGTGTGCCCAGCTCCTGTGAAAAGGGATGTCATGCCAGCCCCCAGGAAGCAGCTTCCACAGCAGAAAAAGCAGGGCCTCTGACTCAATGAATCAGACCATTTTCTGGACCTTCAAGGCTCTCCTCCTTCCACCTCTTGTCATCACTGAATAACTGAATGTGCAGTGTTGCATCAGAAGTAATAACACCTTAAAGACAAGGGAGATCGCCCCTCCTCTCTGCTCCCCCTTCCCCCTTTCCCCTTTCCCCTTTCCCCTTTTTAAAACCACAAGGTTGCTGAATCCAGTTTGTGGTTCTTCTCCAAGGGAAGTAAGAGGGGTCATTAGGGGCAACTGGCCGTCTATGACTAATCTCCTCTGGCCAACCAAAGCGCTTGCTAATTTGACAGATATCACAAAGGTCTCTTTGAAAGTCGACCTAAAATAAGTATCTAAGGAAAGTGACCAAAATCTACAAGGCACTTCCTAGAGAGAAATATACCCAACATGTTAGCATTTACATGGAAAGCATGTCACATGTGTATGAGTAATCTACATGCATTTGTGCATGTGTGAGTGTGCATGTAGAGTCAGGATGCATCTATACACAGAAACATGGATGAATCTCAAAAGCAGTGTGCTACAGACTAAGTCTTGCATCAGAGAGCATATAGTGTAAGATTCATGTACAGAAGGGCCTAGAACAAGTACAAACTAATCTATGGTGATAGAAATCAGAAGAGTAATTGTGTGGGGGTGGGCTGGGCTTTGGGTTTACTGAAAAGGGACTTGAGGAAACTTCCTGGAATGATGGTATCTCCCATATTGTGACGGAAGCTGGCCACGGAGTTTGCATAGGTAATAGGTACCACTGACGGGTAGTACACTGAAGACTTGTAAACCTCATTGTGCATAAATGTTACCCAACATTTGGATAAACATCTTGTTACCCAAGATGGATAAACAGATCATAAAGTCTAGCTAATGACACACATGCTAAACCTATATGAGACAGAGTGTATTTACTTCTTCAAATCACTTCCAATTCCACCAAAAAAGAATAAGATAGATTAACGGATAGATACAGGGGTGGAAAGGTGAGTAAACATGATAAAGCCAGTAGTGTGAAATGCAAATTAAAGAACTTAGGTGCTGAGTCTGAGGGTGTTTGCTGTAAAATTCACTCAATTTCTCTGCACGTTTCCAAATTTTCATAATAAAATGTGGGAGTAGGAGGAAAGGTACCTAAAGGCAAGAGTCTTGAAACTAAATGAGGAGAGAGAAGATACAAAATTATAACAACAATGACACTGTGGCATTGAAAAGACAATTTTAGGTTCATTACTGTGTGCCCTTGGGAACCACTAAGCAGATCCACTGGGCACCACATTCTTTGTCCTGGGTCCCATTAAAGGAAACATCCTTCTGTGAGCTACAAATACACAATAATTCCTGCAAAGACTTGGCCAATATTCTGCAAACTGGGTCAATGATGAAGACACTCACAGAGAGATGGTACATCTGTGTTCCATCTTCCCTTCCTTTAAACTCAGTATCAAATTATAATTTAACTTAATAGGTCTCCTATGTGTGATTAAATGGTGCAGACGGGAGGGAAACTTTGTTTCTGGAATATGGAAGGACAGTTGCCCTTGGGACATGTATCACATCTTTCTGGATGAGTTGCCTTATGGGGAGAGACCTGAGCAGAGAATAAGTCCAGCTTCTTTCCCTCTTCTCACTGCCCCTTACTTCTCCTTCCTTCATCCGCTGACATCCACTCGGCACATCCAACCTTGCACATGCAGTGTGAAGACCTAAATCCATATCGTCAGTGACTTTTCATGGGTTTTCCCAGGAGAGTCAATTAAGATTGCAGCGTAAGTGAAATTCCCGTTTCCCAAGAAAGATCCATTGGAAAGTGGAGGTTGATGCTGACAGGATGTTCATGTGCCCAACAGGTATGTTTTGAAAATTAAGAATATTTTTACTTTCCACCTAGCTATTATCATATTAATACAGTCAGACTGACTTTCCTCTCCTCCTAGAGGAGACGTCCGCATGCCCAAGCCAGTGCATGAGTGATAACCACACCCTCCTGTGTATAACTGAGGCTTTGGGTGCAGGACCCCTGAGCACACAGTGGGTGCTCCAGAAATGGGTATCAGGTCACAGCTGGATATGTGCTTTGTGCTAAGCTTCTTCATTTTCATGTTTATTTGTGTATTTCCTTGGCTGTGCCAGGTCACCGTTGCAGTGTACAGGATCTTCTATTGTAGCCTGCAGGATCTTAAGTTGTGGCATCCAAAGTCTTAGTTGCAGCACGTGGGGTCTTGGTCCCTGACCAGAGATTGAACCTTGGCCCCCTGCATTGGGAGCATGAAGTCTTAGCCACGGGACCACCAGGGAAGTCCCTTGTGCCAAGTTCTTCACACACTTTTATCTCGTTGACTCTCCATGGCAACCCTTTCTGTTTGTGCTGTGAATTTCCCCCACTTTGCTGGGGAAGAAACTGAGGCGTGGAGAGGTTAAGTGACTGGCCCAGGGCCCCACAGCCCATGGATGTCAAAGCAGGATGCCTCTCCAGGTCTGTGGGACCCTGGACCACATCCCTGACTCCACTCAGAAGTATTTTACAATTATAAAACGTGGACATCCCTTCTCTTCTGGTTCTCGCAATGACTCTGAGGCAGGGTGGGCACTTCAAGTGCCTATTTCATGACTCGGAGCCCAGTCCCATGCTCCTGCCAGTGTGCCCTGACCTGCTGGGCTGCAGCCTGTTCTCTTCCATTCCTCAGCCCAGTGTCCCCAAACCCACCAGTGGAGTCCTGACATCCCACTGTAGGCACGGGGCTAGGGAGCAAGGCCTTGGCTGGGATGGACAAGCCACTGAGCTGGGCTCATGTCCACTTCATTCTGAGTCAGCTTCTAAAATAGGCTGCTAATCTTTAATTCAGGGATTTTATTGTTCTATGATAGACATTTCAGTCACACTAATGGTCTCACACTATATCAGGAACCACAGAAGCGCCAGTGTGATAACCCAGACGTGAACTCATTTAACCTTACTGCCCAAGATGGAAACCTTGTCAGCCAGGCCAATCCCAGGGGAGGCAAACTGGAGGGTGGCCATTAGCCCACTGGCCGTGGGGAGCGCCCAGGTGGAAGAAGTACCAGGCTTACTGCCCAGATTCTTGAGTGTGCGCTGGTTGGTGGGAGCCACAAGGAGCAGGTCAACTCGGACATGCTTTCCCCCAGCCCTCAGCCACACCACTGGCTGTGTCCTGGGAGCTTGTTTAAAAAGTCTGAGGCCTAGGAGACCCTGGGGAGAGAGGTCAGGCCCTCTCCAGGCTACATCCTACCCCAAAGCTCCCAGAGGCCGTCCCAGGCCTGAGAGCATCCCAGTCAGGGTCAGAGGGTGGAAGGGAGAGGCAGTCAGCACCCTGAGATCCTGCCCTCAGCTGCTCTGGGTCAGCCTGGCTGCTGAGGGGAAAGGGATTAGGAGGGCAAGGTCAGAGTTACTGACAGGACACTCTGGAATAAGGGGTTAGTCCAGACCAGGGGGTTTTCGAGCACTTTCATTTTTTATATATTTTTATGATTGATTGATTTTTTTAATTTTTGGCCTCACCACATGGCACACAGGATCTTAGTTCCCCAACCAGGGATCAAGTCCACACCCCTCGCAGTGGAAGCAAGAAGTCTTAATGGTTGGACCACCAAGGAAGTCCCTCAAGCATTTTTAGAGAATAAACATTGATTCTTCTCTTAAGATCCCTAAGGATCCTTCTAGTGACAAAGATAACATAGCCACCATTTCTTGCTGTTCAGTCACTAAACTGTGTCTGACTCTGCAGCTCCATGGACTGCAACATGCCAGGCTTCCCTGTCTTTCTTTATCTCCCGGAACCTGCTCAAACTCGTGTCCATTGAGTTGATGATGCCATCCAACCATCCTATACTCCTGCTGTTTTATGAAGCTTAGCTCACTTCATGATGTGAGCATCTAAATATACATTTTACAGATGGCAGAAAAGAGATTCAAAGAATTCAGGAAACTCATCTGGCATCACATAGGTTGAAAGTGACAGAACAGAGACTTAGGATTTACCCTGAAACCCAAGCTCTTTCCACATTTCACCAATGATTTCACACATCCTCAAACATCGGTTATTTTTCCTACACTCCTTGCATTTACAAAGAAAAGATGTAATTTGCAAGCAGACACACCTGGGATAATTTCTACAGGACTTGTGACCCTCTCAAGGTGAAAAGAGAATCAATCGAAGTGTGTCACCTGACCAGGTGAGAACCATGAAGGTTAAACCAAGAGGTAGTGTTGTGTTAGGCACTCAGGCGGCTATTTTCCACCCCAAGACTAGCCCACCAGGTTCCTCTGTCTGTGGAATTCTCCAGGCAAGAATAATGGAGTGGGTAGCCTCTCTTTTCTCCAGGGGGTCTTCCTGACCCAGGTTTCAAACCTGGGTCTTCTGCATTACAGGCAAATTTTTTACTGGCTAAGCCAGCCTCAGAAGACATAAGTTTAGGTTATGATTTTTGTCTACAGGGAGTATACTGCTTTTGAAATAAGATAAACATAAAGGAAAATTGAGACATTTGTTTTTTTAAATAAGAAACAAGTTTGTGGGGAAACCTGCTTTCTCTTCTTCCAGGGGAATGGGAGAAGTCTCTCGTGCAGTTAGAAGTGGTCTTGCCTGAGCCCTGACCAGCAGAATGGGAGCAGGAGGGAGGGTCTGGTCCATAAAACCCAGCTATGAACAACGCGCTGTTCTTTCCCCTTCAAGCAGAGAAGCACAGTGACCTTGGAAACCAAGCGTGAGAACAGTGAAGCCTCAAAATGGAAATTTCAGAATCCACAGACCACCTCTAGCAACAGGGCCACCCACAGACCAGAACTTCACATGAGAAAGAAACTTCTTTTGTGTTAAACCCCCAAGTCTGAAGGACTTACTTGTTACAGCTGCTACTGTTGCCCTAATTCAGCAAAGAACTTGATAAAAATTGAAGAGCAGATCACAGTGGGTTTCCAAGGCGTTCCACTTAAGAATGTCCACAGCTATTGTTTGAATCATTATGAAAATTACAAGTGCAGAGAGAAGTTAAAGAACTGTTATATGAGCTAGTCCAGTGAAGTACACATTTTAAGACTTTTAAAAATAATCTTAGTTGTTTCCTGGGTTCAAATTCAGGGATAAAACATTAAGGCAACTGAAAATTGTCATTCCTCATATTATGGAAATATTTGGTTAAAGAAAATATAGTATTAAATTAACTTCGTCTGTTTCTTTTTATGGTTTTAATGTAGCTACTAGGAATTTCAAAATTACATCTGTAGCTTGCATTATATTTCTACAGGACCGTGTTCTTCTAAATGATGCAAGTGTCAGATTTTCTAGATAATTATCGATATGCATTGATTATCCATGTGGGACAGGTAGGGGCTCTGCTCTGCTTCTGGAAAAGCCCTGTGACCTGAGGCAGGTCATTAATTTTTTTCTTTATGTAAATGGTGAGAGATTTGGACCTTTCATGCTTTGTAGATTGGTCATATCCAGTCTCGTGGTATTAAACCAGCTAACCCTGATGTTATGGTTTAAACTCAAAAACAGTAGAATCTCAACCCTCTGTGTGTACACGACCTGCAGCTGAACCAGCCTTCACTTGCTTGTGCATCTGAGCCTGGCCCCCAGGTTCTGTTCTTGGTCCACACCTACTTTTGGACTTCCCCCTGAACTGCTTCTCCCATCCTGACCTGACTTCCCTCCTCCAGGACAGTTCAGATTTGACTCTTGGACTCTGTGGTTTCTGGCCATTCCAGTAAACAGCCACCTGATCCAGTAACACCTCTTGCACAGCCCTATGGGGTCAGTGCCTGCCGGCCTCTGTCCTGAAGCAAAGGCTCAAGGTGACTTCCCTGTGCCCAGAGACCTCAGAACCAACAAGTTAGGCAGAGAGAGGGAGCTGAGCCCTTTATCAGAAGAAAATGGAAACAGAAACAGACCTTCAGATGTCGAAAGCACACTTATGGCTATCAACAGAAAAATGCAGGGTAAGGGATAAATCAGGAGCTCGGGATGAACATATCGACCTTTATTATAAGACAGATAACCCACCAGCACAGGGAACTGTACTCAATATTCTGTGACAACTACATGAGGAAAGGATCTGAAAAGGGATGTATATATGTATATGTGTAACTGAACCACTTTGCTGTACACCTGAAACTAACACAACATAGCAAATCAACTATATTCCAATAAATTTTTTAAAAGGGGAAATGCAGTCATCTCAGAGTGATGCCCACACCAAAGGCTTTCATTTTAAATAGCTTCCTTCTTCCCAAGTTTCTTTGAAAGAGGCACTCTGAGGAAAAGCTCATTTCCTTAAAATATCAAAGAACTAAAAACCAAAAGATGATAGATTTTTTTTCCTGGAGGCAGACTGCAAAGTGTAGAATAAAATTCTGCAAAGTGTACCAACGCACATTCCCAAGAATCCCTCTCTGCTACAGTTGTCTACCACCCTCAGTATTACATTTAACTGACTTAATTTTCCATGGATTGAATTTATTCAAAGTTAAATTTCTCATAATAGTTCATCTGAGTAAACAGTTTCAAGTGTTATTTGCCAAAAGACAATGTTTCCGGGCTTGAGATGAGATTGGCAATGTCAGGCTAAGAAAACAACCTTAAAAATTCTCGGAGGGCTGGAACGATGACCGAAAAATCAGAGCCTGGACCTCAGTCTTTTTTATACATATCTGGAGGAAAAATTTTCAAATTTTCACCAAAACCAGGTCTTCAAAGGGGCAGGGAAGAATGCCATTTAAGAGAAATTTTTTTTAAAAAGTCTTAGATGTCTTTTTAATGTTATTAATTTATTTATGACTGTGCTGAGTCTTCATTGCCTCATGGGCTTTCTCTAGTTGCAGTGAGCAGGGGCTACTCTTTGTGGGGGCTTCTGTTGCGGAGCACAGGCTCTAGGCGGGTGGGCTCAGTAGTGGCAGCTCACAGGTTGCTCCATGGCATGTGGGATCTTCCCTGACCAGGGATCAAATCTGGGTCCCCTGCATCAGCAGGTGGAATCTTACCCACTATGCCACCAGGGAAGTCCCTTACATGTCTTTAAAGTGGCAGCTGTCCCATGAAAAGTGAGCCATATCAAGCTCGCCACACCCACAAAGATAGCACAGCCACCGTCCAATGGGCCAGGGATCCTGGCTGTCCCCGGACCGTGCTCTGGCCTCCTGGTTATCAAAGAGCAGGAGCGGGGAAGGGAGAGGGGAGCGAGGAACATGGATGGAAGCGGGATAAAAGGACGGGGAGTGCAGTAGGACACGGAATTCCGGGAACGCAAAGCAGGGACTTACTAAGGAGAACTGGACCTGGTGTCTTAGGGGTGGAAGAGTTTGTGAGCTCCTACTCTGCACTCATGCAATGGAAGGGACAGAGGGTTAAACTAGGTCTGCCAGCCCCATCCCCTAACTGTTTCCACAACCAGAACACATGTCAACCCATCGCCAGCCTCCCAGTCAATTTCATTCTGATGGCGTCTCCAGCCAGGGGTTCCGAGGACACAGCCTGAGAATCCCTGTGGCATCAGAGGGCACCAGGCACACTTCACAGCAAGAGCCAACTTAGCCCCCACCTGTGACCCTGATACTGTGCTTCCCTTGCCACACCGGCCACCCCCCCACGCTCAGGTCCCCATGTGGACACTCGGTGCTGGGCACAGAGGGAGCCCTGACACCATCCCTGGGAGCCGGAAGTGCCCTGCTCTGTGACACCACCGTGGGCAGGAAGGAGGCCGGTCCAGAAGGCTGCTTCCCAGCCTGCACTGGAGCTGCAGGACGGGGAGCTCTTATTTGTTGCCATCCCCCACCATTGTTGCCCCTCGGAGTCTCTCCTCTTCTCCTTGCCCTGCACCCCCACTTTCTTGCCAACACCAACAGGTGCTGGCTTCAGCTCTTCTTAGCTGGACAACTTCTGTTCTGCCTGTGAGCTGAGTCATTCCTGTCTCACGATGGCATTTCACGCGCCTTATTCTTTTACACCTGTCACTCTGAGAAACGCATTCTTTGAAACAGTCAGCAATGCCACTCACAGCGAGCCAGCACCATCTCCCCCGACACACGGTCCCAACTCCAGGGAACAGAAGCTTCCATCGCTTGGCCCTGCACAGAGCTGGACCCCAGTCCCAGAGCAGGGCTCTGTACTTTGTCTGACGACATTCTCTTGCATCCAAAGGTGTGCCCATGGCAAGGCTGGGCTCCTAGAACTGAATCTCCTGTCTCCTGACGTCCAAGTCACTGCCCGCGTTCTCATTGCAAGAAGATGCTGACATACCTTTGACTGTAAGACCCGATCAGCAAACAGGGTTACCAGCACAGCAGTGACCCGAAGCATCCTTGCCACGCCCCTTGGGCCAGGCCCCCACAGAAGCCCACCTCCCAGGAGACATGCAGCTCTGTCCACATGGTAATGGCACGTAAACCTTCAACCCGGCTTTCACTTGTAGCTCACGCAGCCCCCATGTGCTTCAGTGAAGAGTATTCTTTCAGAGTGCTACATAACAGCCACAGGGACCCTTGAATTCTCCAGCTTAAGGAATATAGATTATGTCAGGTTGAAGGCTGTTTTTTGGCAGGAAAAGGTAATCTATTTTTAGTTCTTTCCAGCCATCGGAAAGGGAACCTCTATCCACCTTTCCAAGCAAAGTACAGACATACAATTTCACCTTCTGTAACCCGAGGGCTAAGGTTCTTTGGGCTGCAGTGAAGATTGTATATGTCCATCTAGGCTGATGCTTAAAATGAGGCCAGCGCTGGCATGTAGGATCACTGGGTGGTTGAGCTCCCAGGCCCTTAAAGGGGGCACACTTGAGGCCCAAGACTCCATCACGTAAGGAAGGAAGAACCACCCCTGCCCCGCCCACAAGACATCTGAGAACTCCATGTCAGGGGTGACAATATGGCCACAGGCCCAGACCATCCCGTGAGCTAAAATATTTTTTTTAATTTTTAGATTACAAAGATTATAAAAATCTTTTAAAATGTCTTATAGACAGAGCACCGGCTTTGGGTTCCCTGCAGCATACAGCAAACCCCCGCTGGCTCTCCACTTTACACATAGCAATGTACATGTTCCACTGCTGCTCTGTGACAGTCTGGAGAGGTAGGATGGGGAGGGAGGGGACACGTGTATACCTATGGCCAATTCGTGTTGATGTGTGGCAGAAACCATCATAGTATTGTAAAGTAATTGTCCTCTAATTAAAAATAAAATTAAATAATAAACATACACTATAGACACAGTAACAGGTCTTCAAAGCCTAACATATTTGCTCTCTGGCCCTTTTCAGACAGGGTGGCTGCCGCCCGGTCTAAACAAGCAGACTTCATCCGTCCAGAGGCCACCTGCCTTGGCCAAAGTCTGGCTGAGCTGAGTTCAAGTCCCTTTGATCCCCTTCTGTTAGTTTTCTCTTGAAAGTTCAAAAACATTAGAGGTAAAATGTTCTGAGGAAAGGCACATTCTATTTGTTCTATCAGATATAACTGCGGACACATGAACATCCATTTCTTCCAAGCTCAGCATCAGAGGTGAGGGTCAGGCTCAACACCTGTGCCTTCACTGTGGCAGAAACAAGGCTCTCAATTAAAAATCAGGCAGAGAGGACGCCAGGCATCAAAGTGAAGATGACCACAGGACATCCTCACCTACCTGCTCCTGGCTTAATGCCCCTCGGGATGGCACCAGCATCCATATTTTAGACCAGGACTTTGACTCACCTTCTCCCCCACCACCCAGGGGAACAAATACAGAGGTGGAAACACACCTGAATTGTCCCCCTGGGATCTTGCCTTTGCATTTCTTAGACACCTGCCCCTAAATGTCCTCAGAGTCTCTCTTGATCAGAACTCAGAGGAAAACCCCAGATCCGGCCCTTCCTGGGCTACGGCCACTGCCAGTAGCCCCGTCCCCAGTATAAAGGCCCCAGGGCGCCCGTCATCTTACCTGGTTCAGTGCAGTTCTTGCTGCTCCGCGGTCCTGCATCTTCTGAAGTCAGCGAGTCATTCACCTGCATTAACTTCCTCCCCACGGTCCACTGCGTGTCTTGCCCGATGAAGTCCATGAAGTTCAGGTCTAGGGAGAAAGAGACCACAGCCACATGTCACTAACAGCTGGTGTGACCCTTGCCCACACTGGGTGCCCAGCACCCTCAGCCATCAGCGCTCAGTCCCGCCGACAGCCCTGACACCTCTGACCACTACGTTCAGCATCCCGTCTCTAACTCCAGGGAGGCTTCTCCAGTGCTGGATCCTGCCAGGCCCCCAGCAGCAGCCCTCAGCCAACGACTGCTAGGGGGCAGTGTATAAACAGCTCACTGCTCCGGGGGAATGACTGAAGTGTGTGTTCTAATCCAGATTCCAGTCTACTCCACTGGGATGACTCTCCAGATGTCTTCAGGGCAACTTTCCTGATAAATCAGACTTTATTAGCTGTTGTCCTTCCCTGTCTTCCTGGAGGAGGAAATGACAACCCACTCCAGTGTTCCTGCCTGGAGAATCCCATGGACAGAGGAGCCTGGTGGGCGACAGTCCGTGGGATCGCAAAGAGTCAGACACGACTAAAGCGACCGAGCATGCATGCATTCCTTGTCTTAATTCTGTGCCCCCACTGACATGCTGAGAAAAGCTGAACAGCCAGTTCTCTGAAGGAATAGTCCTGATTTGTAGCCACTGGTCAATTTCCATGGTGCAAATTAAATTCTCACCATGTCCAATTTCAAGCTACCAATGTGACCTCACTGAACGTGGTCTTAGGCAAAGAAAGGGCCCAGGTGGGTCCACTAAGTCAGTTAGACTGGCTCCTGCTCACCAGCATGTGGTCCCCAACCTGTATGTCTTTGAAGGGAATTCCCTGGTGGTCTAGCAGTTAGGACTCTGCACTTTCACTGCTGGGGCCCAGGTTCAATTCCTGATGGTGGAACTAAGATTAACAAGCCATGCGGTGAGGCCAAAACAAAAACAAAAAAGATATTTATATTCAGTATTTCCTTGAATCACCTCCCAAATGAAGCACCTGCAATTGAACACCTGCTCAGGATCTGCTTCTTGGATCACCCAGGCTAAGACACCATGTCAACATGCCCAGAGCCTAGGCTAGTGGATCCCACATAACAAGATTTCTACAAACATGAGATGAAGAGCACAAACCAAGGGAAAGCTGATCACTGAATGCTTGAGTAGGGCTGAGGTCTCCAACTGAGACGACCATGAGGATGGAAGTGTCAGGACAAAGAACAGACACGGAGGGACACATTGGGGACAATGTGGTGCCTTCTGCTCAGGATGTGTTGAATCTGAAGTGTCCGTGGACCATCCACAAAGTGGTGTGCTGCCCGGATAATGTGGGTGCAGACACTGCAGGGCAACAGTTCAGCAACTCAGAACATCAGGAGAACCGTAAACAGGCAGGGAAGCATATGGCAAGTGCATGAATGGGGTTTCCTAAAGAGAAGGAAATGGAAGAAGAAACCATGGGTAACTCAGCATTCCTCCAGAGAAAGTAGAGTCAAAGCCTTCAGCAAAAGATCATGAAAAGAAAGAAAAGAGCAAGGGAAGTGGTGCTACAGAAGGTAAGCAAAAAGAGAATTTCAAAAAGAACAGAGTTCCCAATGGCCTTGACCACTATGGACAAATCATGTAAAAAAAATTTTTTTTAAATCATGTAGGACAAATGTAAAATAACAACAGAGCAGGACTTCAGAGAGTCCTTAGATTTTGGAAACAGCACACAGATGGCTCTCTTTAGTGGTTTGGAACTCAAGAAGGACATGACATGAAGCTTTGGCTATCTCTTGAGTGTCCAGAGTTGCTGTGGGTAGAAAATGGATGTAAGAAAAAGACAACGAGTCTAATTCATGGGACCAGTGGCTTTTACAAAAGGCCAGAGGCTGGGCCCCACCCAGTCACACCAACCTAGTGTTCTGAAATGGTCAGTGAAGAGTTGAAGGTCATCGTATCCTCTCCTCTATTTCCATGGTAATTCTAGTTTCTCAAATGATGTCACTTTCATTATGTAACTGGAACCTCGTGACACTGCTCTGGAAAGAAAGATGGAGCCTGATCACTGTCTCCTGGGTACACTGCTATCTCTCTGACACCAAATCACTGCTGGCTCAGAGTAGGTGCTTAGGAAGTTCATGTTGGAGTCACCATTCCCACTAGGTGAATGGATATGGTAAGACTCGTGGAAGTTTCTGGAAATCACAGTGCATGTGGGCATCTCACCTAAGCCAATAGGACACATATAGGCCTGCAGCTCATGTACTGAAGTCTTCCTCAATCAACTGGAACCTGCTCCCACGCGTAAATTTATCAAGCAGCTAATTACAACTTTACACGTTAGCCAGAAGAGTCCCTATGTTTTCTCTCTCTCTCTCTCTCTCTCTCTCGACTCTGTGTTTCCAAGGCAGGGGCTGTGGGTTCAACCCCTGATTGGAGAACTAAGATCCCACGTGCTACACAGAGAAGCAAAAAAAAACAAAAACTAGCATATGCAGCCCAACTAGAATAAACCATAACTTAAGACTAAAATACAAAATACCTACATGGTGACCAGATATATCAGTTCAACCATAATTGTGAAGACAATCCTAAAGATATTTCAAGGTCAAAGCAAGACACTTGTATAGTCTGGTTTACCTGAATAGTTAATTCTTAGGATTAAGAATAGTGACAAGCAGAGAAAAAAATATTGCAAAAATTCATAAAAAAGGAATAAGGTCAGTGGCGTCAACATTCAATAAAAAGACTTAAAATACCATATTATCCTAAACAATCTCCCTAGTGTGAAGAAAGACACCTCATTTGTCTCAGGCTGGGTTTCCAGCGAAGCAGCCCCTGAGGACAGAGACTTGAGCAAAGGTAGTTTACCTGGGGGCGGTGATCCCAGGAAGCACCCATGGGGGACAGGGCAATGGAGCAGGGTGGGGAGCCAGCCAGAGGAGGCGTGTTTCAAGCCTGAAGCTAAAATGCGTGAACTAGAGCTTGACCCCTCTGGAAAGCTCTAGGGAACAGTGTAGGTATGCAACTCAGACACCCAGAGGGTGAGGGAGCTGGGGTATTTACCCACCTTCTCTTGGTCTGCCATGGGCTGAATGAAGGCTATTCCCAGGGGACATTCATTCCCTGGCACTTCCAATCAAGATGGACTCTGCTGCTGCTGCTAAGTCGCTTCAGTAGTGTCCAACTCTGTGCGACCCCATAGACGGCAGCCTATGAGGCTCCCCCGTCCCTGGGATTCTCTAGGCAAGAACACTGGAGTGGGTTGCCATTTCCTTCTCCAATGCATGAAAGTGAAAAGTGAAAGTGAAATCACTCAGTTGTGTCCAGACTCTTAGCGACCCCATGGACTGCAGCCTACCAGGCTCCTCTGTCCATGGGATTTTCCAGGCAAGAGTGCTGGAGTGGGGTGCCATTGCCTTCTCCGAAGATGGACTCTAGTACCCAGTAAAATGGCCTTGGATAATTAGACACAGGTGCTGAAAGTTGTACCAAAGATGTGAGGACAAGTGATGCAGGCAGGATGCCAGGGGCATTGTTCCGCCTACATGAGACCAACAGAGTGGGCTCTCTGCTCTCATTAACTGGGTCAAAGAAAAGTGTCCTGCGGAGCTGCAATCCTAACATTCAGGAAGACTCCAACATTTTGCAAAGAAGCAAGAGCATCCCTTCCAGTGACTTCCAAAGTTCTTTCTCAAGCCAAATTTCCATAGTTCTATAATTCTGAGAGAAAAGCTGATACCAATTAAGAGATGCAAAAATAAAGCCAGCTATTGTAGCAGAAAATGAGAGGATTTTTTTACACGATGATTCAATAGCTTCAGGAATTAGAGACTATTAAGGCAGTGCCTCTGGATTCCAAAATCTACAAACTTTAATCTCAACAAAAATATATTTGAGCACTGACCACTGATACACGGATGCAGAGACCAGAGTCTAAGAAGATAACAGTGATGGAAAAAAAAGCACTGTGTTCATTCACTTCCCACTGAGGACCACATGTGACAATATGACACCCATTTTCTCTGTCCTCACAAAATTGCTGGAGAGGTAGGAAGGGGCAGTTAGTTCTCAGGTCAACCTTCCTCTGGAGTAAGTAAGTTAGAGTAGAAGTGATCTGCCTAAACTTAGAGCCAACCCATGGCCACATTTACCACCAGCTAACAGTCATCACAACAGCCATTTATTGAGTGTCTATTTTGTGCAAACAACTTTCCATTCTTCACTATGTTTCATCTCAACAGTCTTCTTTTAGAACTGTTAAATCCGATTGCAAATAAGGAAATCGAAGCACAAAGAGGTTAAACGACTTGCCCACAGAGCAAGCAAAGAGGAACGAAACAGGGATCTGAACCCAGGTCTGGGGATCCCCAAAGGCCACCTTCTTGGCAGATCCCTGGAGAGGACGGAATCCATCTGGCCGTGTTACTCAGCTACTGCAAGACAGAAGCATGATGCAGCCTGCACCTTATAACAGGTGAGACCATCTCATGGGGTCTCCTTCCCCCAGAAACTCTTAGGACCAGCGATGAGGCAGGAGCATCACCGGAAAGAAAGCATCACACACATAAAAGAAAATGGTCCTGAACCCCACTGGATGCAGGATGCTCAGCTCAATGTGGATTTCTCAGGGACTCCGCCAGTCTCTTGGTCACGACATGGAGGGTTATAGTCTCAGATTCAGGGAGCAGGGGCGGGTGGCCAGTGGGGGAGGCGGAGGGCTTTGGGGAGGTGCCCGCTTCTCTCCCCTCCTCACCCCTGGCTTCCCTGGACTTCTCCGCTCTGCAGGGGCTGCTGCTCCATGAAGCTACGCTTGAGCAACATCAACAAAACCCCTTGGCCCCCCTCCACCGTGTTCCTGGCTCCTCCTGCCAGGCCCTGGAAGTTACGAGTTGACCTAATTAATCAAGGACAGGGGTGGGGGAGGGGGAAGAGGGAGGCAGCAGGCTCACATGTCCTGTGTCACCAGCTCGTAGCAGCGGGACAGGAGTGGGCCGTGGAGCTAGCTCAGCGTACCTGCCGGAGGAAAGGGGTTCCTGACCCGAGACTCAAGCACAGGCATTAAAGAAGGTGCGTGGGGCTGGAAGCCAAGTTTCCATTACGAGTTGTGTGCTCTCGGTCTCTCTCTCTTCTCCTCCCCTTCCTCCCCTCTGTGACCAGGGCCTGGAAAGCCCAAGGAGTCCTGACCCCCAAAGTATGGGTTTCCTCGGGTGCCCCAGACCCCTCAGCTTCACCCTAAGACTAAATAAATACCACACTTTTCCTCATCCCAAATAGGGCCCTAAGCTGGCAGAGAGGTGGGGCTACCGCCACCCCCGCTCCCAGGAGGGCAGACGCCTTTCAGATGAGGGTTTGCTGCAGCAGCATGAGAACTGTCCCGCAGCCTCCTGCCCATGTGCCCGACCACCATCCCGCCCCTTCTCCCTCCACACTCTCCCTGCGGTTTCACCCCTTTCACTGGTGGGATAAAGCAGCCAGCTGGGACCCCAACCCAGATTCAACTCCAAAGGCCAGGCGTGCGTGTCCCACCTCAGCCCGGAGCTCAGGAGCCCAGGGGAAGTGGCCTCCGGGGGTCAGCAGGCCCCCTTGATGGAACGTATTAACTCTCCCCTGCCCCAGAACCAGGACGCAGCATTTCTTCTTGAAAACAGGGATGGAGAGAAATACACAGAAGGCTCCGGACAGTGAGTGGAGACATGGAGTCTTGCAGAGAGCCTCATGCGACCCTGAGGAGAGCGCGTCCAGGAAACTCGGTGAACAGAACAAGAGACAGAGCCCATGGCCACAGGGCTGGCCCCGCTGAGCTATAAATACCCCACCCTGTGGTTTACACAGCTGTCTCCACTCTGGGCGCCCCGGGTCTTCACCCCGGGGTCAAAGGCGGGTTTGCATCAGCCTGCAGCCCCAGGACCGCCTTCTGCAGACTCTCCTGCACCCTCTCCTAGCGGCCCCCTTCCTGCCCCTCACCCACCCGCCGTGGTCCTCACCCTCTGTGGTTGAACGGGGGAGGGGGGGTGGGGGCGGGGCTGGCCTCTGCATGAGGATCTTCACACCACCTCTGCAGCCGGAAGACAAGTGTGGCTCTGCAGGGCTCTTGGTCCTTGGAAAGGAGAACTGACCGTGGAGAGCTAAGAGCCCACCATACCCACCAGGAAAGGAAGAAGCCGGAGGCTTTATGGCCTGGACATTGGTCCCTCCATGGCCTCAAAGCTTCCAGAAATTCAGAGAAGGCCATGACCTCCATATAAACCTCTCCTCTCTCTGGGGTCTATGTGCCCTGTCCAGCGGGTGCCCATCTCCTGTGTTCTGGTAGCATGATGGTGATCACAAGCCAGGCTGCATTTGAAACGAATTCCAGTATCAAGGCACCGCACCCCCACTTCAACAGAGAAACCCCATGGAAAGTTGAGGTTTCTTAGTCCCTCTGACAGGAAAGAAGGCTGAGCAGAGTAGAATTGATGCTTTTGAACAGGCATGTTGGAGAAGACTCTTGAGAGTCACTTGGATAGCAAGGAGATCAAACCAGTCAATCCTAAAGGAAATCAATCCTGAATATTCATTGGAAGGACTGATGCCGAAACTCCAATACTTTGGCCACCTGATGCAAAGAGCTGACTCATTAGAAAAGACCCTGATGCTGGGAAAGATTGAAGGCAGGAGGATTTCCCTTAATGTCTTCTACTCTACCTATACCATAGTGGCTGAGTTACCTGTACTCAAACTCGTTCGCGGTCCTCTACCACTTCCTGTCCCCTCGAACCGCACGATGTCAGGTACCCCAACGTTTTCGACCTGTACTGACTCGTTGACTTGTTGACTACCCTTCTCCCCTGTCGTTGGGGACCGGTGGACGGGGTCCCTGCACCCGGGAAGGTGACTACGGATAGGAGACGTCCCGAGGGTGTGTGTCGCGAGTCAGCCGTCGTCGTTATCGTAGAGGACCCCGGAATGTTCTTTGTACCGTGATCTAACTCGTCTCGGCCCGAGACGTATCCCGTGTCTCCTCCGACCCGACGACGAGGGTCCGGGGTCATTTGTCGAAGTTCACAATAATCGGTTTTCTGTTGCCAAGGTTTGTATTCTACGTCTCCGTCCGACGTCCCACACCCGTCTCCCAGGGACGGGTCACGACGAGTCCGGTGCTACCTCTTGTCCTCACTCTACGGTCCCGAGACCCGACCCGCCAGTCTGTACACGACAGGTCAGTTCAGGACTTAGGTTTCTCCGGCCAGGGCACTGGTGAGGGACACGTTTAGGTGGGTGTCCTCCCCTTACCCGTCCAGGTCGGTAGAGAGGGGAGTTTCAGGACTACCGACATAACAGAGGGGAAGGGAAGACTGAGGTTGGGGAGCGTCGGGTTGGGTGTGTGGGAGGGTTGTTGGTGTGACAGTGTCTCGAAGTGAGTTTGGGGGTGGACCATCCCGACCCCTCAGTGGTGTCGTAGGGGTCCTTTCTGGGGGTCACTAAGATGTATTGGGAAATACCCAGTACGGGTAACTATGTCCCGATTTAAATTTACTGTCTGGACCCTTAAAATCACCGTTTGAATTTTTTCTCAGGTTCACAAATTCCAAGGACCTGTTTTGGGTTACACACCAGGGACTTGGTCGGTGGAGTCGTAGGGGACCCTCGAACAATCTTTACGCCTTAGTCTGGAGGTCCCTCCGAGACTCAAATTTGTCCACTAAGCACACGACACTCAGGTCTGGTTGGCTCTGCAGCCTGGTGCTGGGTTGAGTCTTTCTTTTCCCATTTGTTCACAGACAGGGACGGCTGAGCACCTTCCAGTTCCCAGGACAGCACTCGGTGTGATCTCTTCACCTCTAACTCCCCAGGGATCGAGAAGGACCCCCCCTCACTGAGCACAAGCCCCTGCAGGAAGCGTGCTCTGGCATCCAAGATGCTAGCTGGCCTCCCTGAGACACTTCCTCCACGCACGCATGCATGCTAAGTCGCTTCAGTCATGTCCGACTCTTTGCAAACCTATGGACTATCATCCACCAGGTTCCTGTGTCCCTGGGCTTCTCCAGGCAAGGATATTGGAGTGGGTAGCCATGCCCTCCTCCAGGGGATCTTCCCAACTCAGGGATCCAACGCACATCTCCCATGTCTCCTGCATTGACAGGCAGGTTCTTTACCACTAGCACCACCTCGGAAGCCCCACTTCCTCCATACCTGCCTGAAAAAGATCAGGTCTAGGCAGCTGGGTTTCAAAGCTTCCTCTTTTCAAAACAGCTCCCTTCTTCCCCACTTCCCTACTAACTAAAGCAAACAGGGACATTCCAAGGACCCCAGGAGCTGGACTTCTGGTCACAGGATTCACCACCTTGGGCATCTGTGGCCAGATCTGTTCCTAGCTGTGGGCTCTTGGAGAAGTGGAATCACTTTAGCTCAGTTGCTGCATCTGAAAACTGAAAGACTTGAATAATCCCCCCACTAAAGTCCTTGAGCTTGGATTTTATAAAATATAGGGTAGAGTTGTATATCCCAGGAGGATGGGCTGCATGACTTATTAAAGAGTGGGAAGAAAAGATGAGAACCCCCCACAACTGTATTACATGCCAATTTAAAAATAAGAAAAATGCATATTTAATATTTATAAATGCTGGCTGACAGTAGCACCCCCACTGAGCCCAGGTGCCAGCATGTCCCATAATTAACATAATAGAAGGGCACTATCAGCTTCTGCAGGTGGCAGGCAAGGGTCCTGCTCTCAGAGCATCAAGCAAGGTGCCCTTTACATACACTCAGAGAAGCAGATTTACAGATATTGTTTGAGACAGTAAAACTTTTATACTATTTTGAAACGAGATGGGGACATGATCATGAAATCTTTTTATACCATCTGGATGTTCATTATCACTTGGCAAAGAACTCTTTTAAACTGTAGAACTTAAAGATGAATTATGCATTTCTCTTATAAAAAGACAACAGCTACAAATATGCCGACCTTTTCTGAGACGATTGTAGCCAACAGCTAAGTTTGCATTTGCTAGATATTTTCAGAAAACACACACGCACCCTTTAAGGTGGCATTTTAACCATCAGGTGAAAAAGTACCTACTTTCCTAGAGAAATCTTTTCTAAGGAGAGAACATTTTGAAAACAAATATCAAGAAACTGTGTTGCCTTCCAGAAATGATAGAAATCAGCAGCATCTAAAACAATCATATTTTCTACCTTAAAACATAGATGCAGAATTATGTTACCTGATTAAAAACATTTCACACACAAAGAGTTTCAATGAGTTTTGAATTCATTTGTTAAAAATATGTAAATTCAACACCTTCTGAAAAGTAGCATGATTAATTGATTGAAACCAGAAAAAGTGGGAAGTTGTGAACAAGAAGTCTTTGCATAATTGGTAGATGAGATGGAAAAATTAATGTCTTGATTTAGTAGGTATGGCTTATGATGTTTTTTCCCCATTTGGATCTGTGTATCTTGGTGAATTATCTATTTAAGTTAGGACAGCCCATAAAGTCAATACTAAACTGAATCTTTAATTAAAATAAACTGACTTTCAATTGGCTGTATCTCAAACTATGAAACTAGTATCTTCAAAAATGATTTTAAAATATTCAATCACACTGTCCTCAATAAAATAGTTCTCATAGAACATAACAGTATGAATAATCATATACTTTAGTAAAATTGAAATTTTTTGCTCTATTTTATTCTTTATTATTGCTCTATTATTAAATCTTTATTATTGCTCTTATTAAATCTTTATGATTGCTCTATTACTAAATCTTTACTTTCTTCCTCAAATTTATGTTTCTTGATACATAAATCCCTTGGACAGCAAGGAGATCCAACCACTCCATCCTAAAGGAAATCAGTCCTGAATATTCACTGGAAGGACTGATGCTAAAGCTGAAACTCCAAAACTTTGGCCACCTGATGTGAAGAGCTGGCTCATTTGAAAAGACCCTGATGCTGTGAAAGATTGAAGGCGGGAAGAGAAGGGGCCAACAGAGGATGAGATGGTTGGATGCATCACCGACTCAATGGACATGAGTTTGAGTAAACTTCAGGAGCTGGCAATGGACAGGGAGGACTGGCATGTTGCAGTCCAGGGGTCGCAAAGAGTTGGACACAACTGAGTTGACCGAACTGAACTTATTATTAAATCTTTATTATTGCTCTATTACTAAATCATTATTTTCTTCCTCAAATTTATGTTTCTTGATACATAAAAATCAGGGGTGGATCCAGGTTTTGTGAGAGCCAAAGTTTATGTAATGTTGAGGTCCCTCTTTTAAACAGAAAAGTTTAGAAACACAAAATTAGATACATGTAAGATACATGTAAAAATTAGATAAATGTAAGTATATACAAAATATACATTACAGTATGAGAAAGAGATCTGTTCAAGAAAATTAAAGACACCAAGGGAAGATTTCATGCAAAGATGGGCTCAATAAAGGACAGAAATGGTACGGACCTAACAGAAGCAGAAGATATTAAGAAGAGGTGGCAAGAATACACAGAAGATCTATATGAAAAAGATCTTCATGACCCAGATAATCACGATGGTATGATCACTCACCGAGAGCAAGACAGCCTGAAATGCGAAGTCAAGTGGGGCTTAGAGAGCATCACTACGAACAAATCTAGCGGAGGTGATGGAATTACAGTTGAGCTATTTCAAATCCTAAAAGATGATGCTGTGAAAGTGCTGCACTCAATGTGCCAGCAAATCTGGAAAACTCAGCAGTGGCCACAGAACTGGAAAAGGTCAGTTTTCATTTCAATCCCAAAGAAAGGCAATGCCAAAGAATGTTCAAACTACCACACAATTGCACTCATCTCACACATTAGTAAAGCAATGCTCAAAATTCTCCAAGCCAGGCTTCAGCAATATGTGAACCATGAACTTCCAGATGTTCAAGCTGGCTTTAGAAAAGGCAGATGAACCAGAGATCAAATGGCCAACATTCATCAGATCATCAAAAAAGCAAGAGAGTTCCAGAAAAACATCTACTTCTGCTTTATTGATGCCAAAGCCTTTGACTGTGTGGACCACAACAAACTGTGGACAATTCTGAAAGAGATGGGAATACCAGGCCACCTGACCTGCCTCTTGAGAAATCTGTATGCAGGTCAGGAAGCAACAGTTAGAACTGCACATGGAACAACAGACTGGTTCCAAATAGGAAAAGGAGTATGCCAAGGCTGTATATTGTCACCCTGCTTATTTAACTTCTATGCAGAGTACATCATGAGAAACGCTGGACTGGATGAAGCACAAGCTGGAATCAAGATTGCCAGGAGAAATATCAATTACCTCAGATATGCAGATGACATCACCCTTATAGTAGGAAGCGAAGAAGAACTAAAGAGCTTCTTGATGAAAGTGAGAGAGGAGAGTGAAAAAGTTGGCTTAAAACTCAACATTCAGAAAACTAAGATCATGGCATCTGGTCCCATCACTTCATGGCAAATAGGTGGGGAAACAATGGAAACAGTGACAGACTTTGTTTTTTGGGGCTCCAAAATCATTGCAGATGGTGACTGCAGCCATGAAATTAAAAGACGCTTGCTCCTTGGAAAAAAAGTTATGACCAACCTAGACAGCATATTAAAAAGCAGAAACATTACTTTGCCAACAAAGGTCCATCTAGTCCAAGCTATGTTTTTTCCAGTAGCCTTATATGGATGTGAGAGTTGGACTATAAAGAAAGCTGAGTGCCGAAGAATTGAAGCTTTTGAACTGTGGCGTTGGAGAAGACTCTTGAGAGTCCCTTGGACTGCAAGGAGATCCAAGCAGTCCATCCTAAAGGAAATCAGTCCTGAATATTCATTGGAAGGACTGATGCTGAAGCTGAAACTCTAATACTTTGGCCACCTGATGTGAAGAACTGACTCATTTGAAAAGACTGGGAAAGATTGAAGGCAGGAGGAGAAGGAGACGACAAAGGATGAGATGGTTGGATGGCATCATTGACTCGATGGACATGAGTTTGAGCAAGCTCCGGGAGTTGGTGATGGACAGGGAGGCCTGGTGTGCTGCAGTCCATGGGGTCGCAGAGTCAGACACAAGTGAGCAACTAAACTGAAGGTGTCCTGTTTTGCATTTCCTGAGAACCATGTCTGAGACAAAGACTTAGTGCAAGTAGTTTATTGTGAAGGGGACCCCAGCACGATAGAGTGAAGATGCGTGGAAAGCATGGAAGGGAAGGGAAACAGGAGCTTTAAGGGGGCTTATACATGGGGGATGATATGGAAGCTGCTGTCATGGCAACAAAGGGAGAGCCCACTGGAAGCTCGGGGATGCACCAGGATTCTTCCCCAAACCATCCTGCAGCAGGATAAGGGCTGTGGCTCCCATTACCCCCTGGCTGAGGGCTGCCTTAGAGGCATGAACTCCCCCAAATTCTGAGCTGCACTTTCAGGTGGGCCACGCCACCTACCAGACCCACCTCGAGCCAGAGAGCCATATGGTCCAGGCTTGAGGTGGCACCATCCCCACAGTGGAGTCTGAACCCACGTGACACTGCCCTTAGCAGCTGCAGCTCCAACCCAAAGGAGGGCAGAAGAGGTATCTTGAGGGCCACTCAGCTGTGTCAGCTACCGAAGGTAACCTGGCCTCATCTTACAAACAGCCTCTCTCAAAGCAAGTGAGAAGCTGTGATTGGTCTGGGGCCACATGTAGATTTCCTAATGATGTTTTCCTTTCCTCCCCCTTCTCTCACCACGGAACTTGATGCCAGAACTAAAATATCCTCTGGACGCTTCACAACGAAAGGATAGGACCAAAGAGGGGAGGGGCCGAGTGGGTTTCTTTCAGCTGGAGAGCCACTGAGTTCTCACATTTTCCTACATTTTGGCCCACTGCTCACATCTTTCCAGGCAGGAAACCGATGCTTGCCAGAGGCGAACAGCAAGGTTGAACTGAAATAAAGGGAGCATCCACGCCCCCAGGGTTCCTTCCCAAGTCAGAGATCTCCCAACAGGACTGGGGATACAAAGGAGGGAGCCCCCAAATGGCCAGACGGGGACAGGCTGACCCACACCTCCTTCCAGCCTTCCAAGCCACCACTTGCTGCCTGAGCAGGGACACCTTCGCTTCTGTCATTCCAGCCCAATAGCAGCCCCTCCCCAGCTCCCACACAGTGACTTCCTCACAGCGGATTTCTACTCTGTCGTGCGTGCCCCTCTGGCCACTCCCTCTCCCAAAGCCTGAGAGATGCCACCAGCCAAGGCCAGTAATCCTCTGTCAGGGAGCCAGGAGGAAAACAAAAAAGTAAAAGGCCTCTTCCATTGTTTCTAAAAGTGAAGGAAGGAGGGGACGAGGGAGAGGTGGTCAATAAAAGGAGACACACACACAGACAAGCAGACTGAGATGGGGTGATGAAGCAAGGGATTCTGGGAACCAAGGGCCATGCCCATCTCTTTCTGAATTATGAACTCATATAAGAAAGAGGAAAGGGCAGGGAAGGAGGCTGCACCCCCCCCCCCCCCCCCCCCCACCCAATCCCCCCCCCCCCCACACACACACACAATGCCACCCGCCCCGGTGACATAACCAGTCCATTGATCACACCAGCCTATCTGCAGACACAGCCTCCAAGAAATCCCCCAATGCCTTAGGCATCTTGAATTGTCTTCTGTGTTTTACACAGGTGACTGATGTATCAGATTAAACCTTGTGTTAAGATAAAAGAATTGTCCTGAGAAACATCAGACTTTCGTTTAAAATCTGGCTCTACAACTTTCCCGCCCAGGCAGCCTCATAGGCATGAACCTTTTCCTAGAAGCTGGCCTTACACACGTGTGATCTGTCCCAAATACCAGCCTGTGCTGTGCTGTGCTAAGTCACTTCAGTTGTATCCAACTCTGTGTGACCCTATGGACTGTAGCCCTCCAGGCTCCTCTGTCCATTCTCCAGGCAGGAATACTGGAGTGGGTTGCCATGCCCTCCTCCAGGGGATCTTCCCAACCCAGGGATCGAACCCACGCCTCCTGCAGCTCCTAAATTGCAGGTGGATTCTTTCCCACTGAGCCATCAGGGAAACCCCTAAACAGCAGTCTACCTGGATGCACAAAGCTTTTTAATAAAGGCAGTGAGCCTATGTTACACCCAGTAGTTTGTGCTTCCTGCAGTACAGACCCCTGGGTAGAAGACAGGCTCAAGGGTGGCCAGTACAACATGGGGAATATAGCCAAGATTCTATAATAACTACAAATGGAGAGTAACCTCTAAAAACAGTGAAAATGCCAGTGTCCCCTCCTCAGGGATCCAGGACTCATCAGACCACATCACCACCCAGCAGCATGAGTGCCAGCACCTGGCATGTTCCCACGCATCCCCTCGTCCCTGCTCATGGCAGCCTGACAGCCCGCCCGAGCATCCCTCAGCTGCAAACTGAATAGAGAAGGATGGAAAAGGATGAGGAGTTCCAGTCTAAAGGCCCCTCCCTCTGAGAGGCTTCTCCTCCTCAGAAGAGCTCAGCGAAGCCACGGAAGGCGCTGTGAACCACGCCAGCTGGTTTACGAGGAGCCGAAGCCAGTGATGAGTCCCGGGAGGGGGCGGGGTCTCCGAGGCGCTTGGAAGCCTCTCCTTGCAGCCTCCTGCGCCAGGGCCACCCTGATGGGGTTTTCAAATAGAAACACTGCCTCTCCGACTTGAGGGCATCTCACCCTTTCTGATGACAGGTGTGAGCTGTCACCGCTGCCAGACAATCAGCAGCGAGGACTCACTGAGCAAGAGGAGCGTGGCCGTCTGGGCCAGGGCGTCACCTACCTCGGGCGGGCAGAGCTACAGCCCCATGTCCTCCGTGGTCAGGGAACCGGGCCTGGGGGCCCTCAGCCTCTCTAAAGGGTTCCTCTCCCATCTTTTATGGGAAGCAGTAAGCCGGAACAATCTCTCCTCCAGAGGCGAAGACGTACTGGCTCTTTCCACAAACGCCTACCAAGGATGCCCTAGCTGAAACCTGGGACATTTTTAAATCTCTGCTTCATTCTGTCTTTGGTTCAGGTTTCCTTAAGCTTACAATCACTACCGCTCTTGTTACTATCTCTAAATATCACAGAGGTGTAACTTCAGCAGCATAATGAATGGACCTCCGTGAGCACTGGGTGCTGGGTGCTGGACAGAGGGGCACATGGACTGGACTCAGGATGCTCACCTCCCTGAGAGGGCCCAGCTCCTGCCAGGCGCCACCTGCAGCTCTTGCCTCGTGTCCCAGCACTTCGCTTATCTGCCGGCACCCTTGGGAGGTATGCGTCTTCACTCCCACTTCCCCAGTGAGAAACCCATCACTTGGACCCTAGGCCAGTGACTTGCCCAAGGGCCCATCCTGAACCCAGCCGCAGGCGGCGCCTGGTACAGGTCTTCAGGACCTGCAGGGCCCGAGGACTTAACTAGCAGGACAAAGATCTGAGATGCTATCTGGCTTTTTAGCAGCAGAACTTGGCCTGGCACCTCTGCTTGATAGTTTCCATGCCAGGAATCCTTCCTTCACCTTCGCCTCCTAAAGCTCAGGAGTCTTGCCTCAGCTTCACTCAGAAGCTGTTTTGTATAAGCTTCCCCTTGACGTTTCCATCAGAGACACAGGAGGGACAGGGCTGGTTTTATACAAGTAAAATATGATGTGAGAATCATGCTGAAATTTTACTGTGTTCAAAAAAAAAAAAATGCTGCAAATACTGTATAGCAAAACATTAAAGGAGGGACTTCCCAGGTGGTCCAGTGGTTAAGACTTCACCTTACAATGAAGAGAGTGAGGGTTCGATCCCTGATGGAGGAGCTAAGATCCCACATGCCTCACAGCCAAAAAACCAAAAACATAAAAGCAATACTGTAACAAATTCAATAAAGACTAAAACATGGTCCACATTAAAAAAAAATCTTAAAAAAAGTTAATGGGGAAATCTAGGAGATGGGTATCTCAGTGTTCACTGCAGTTATTTCCATGTTTCTGTATGGATGGACGTTTTCATATAAAACACTGAGGGGAAAATAATGTTGCAGAACGTCCCAAAGGTACACGATTATTCATGGCATCCCCTTTATAACATCTGAGAGTGATAAAAAGAAAGATTATTGCAACATGGCCAATATCTATGTGTCCAGGGAACCCCTCCAGAGGGGTCCAGTCTGGGGCCACGTGTGGTTTAACACCTTGGCTGGATCTTGCCGCTCAGCTGTGCTCTGCTTCCAAGACCATATCTACTGTGCCTAAAAGGCCTCAGGTGGCGTGGTACTCTCACCATGGCCGAGTGCACCATAATACCATCATTAAGAAGACAGCCTCTGATCAGTGTCCCTTCCAGAACCAGGACCTGCAACATCGTGTGTGGGAACTGGTACATTCAGCACCTCCCAAGTTGCACCCTTTTTTCACTTCCTCTTCCAAAACCAGGGTCTGATTTCTGTTCTCATCTCAGGGGCCTGGAGGGCTTCCCCTCAGCAACAAAGCTGTATCAGCAAAGTGTGCTCTCTCCACCCACCCCACACACCCCCGGCCCCGCCCTGAACAAGCTCCAGAGGAGCTGGGGCCTGCTTATTCCTCTGCTGAGCTCTCTGGAAAGCTCAGACTTAGTGGAAAAGCTACAGGAAACTGTTCCCTCTCCTATCTCCCTCATCACGATGGTTTCAATTACTGTTTTCTCTGGGAGTTCAATTAATTGAAAAGAAGCACAGGAACTAAAGAAGTTTCCTTTCGCCTTATTCCCTACAGAAACGTGAAAAGGGGCTTTTACTGAAGGCCTTCACTCCCCTAGGCCCCTGCCCAGACTTTGAAAGGAGCGGAAGAGCTCAGGGCACAGGCGGCAGTCCATCAGAGGATCTGCGGTACAGCTGGTGGAAACAGGGGACCCAGGGGTGCCAGCCTCCAGGAGCTTAAAACTGTGAACAATGGCACCTCTGGTTTAAATGCAAACAGGTGAAAAGACAGGCAAGGTGTTTCAGGCATCCCTCCCAACAAGGACCTACACTTATGCAGAGCCTGCAGACAATGGTTGTGGCTGCAGGGCTCAGAGACTCTGCCAGTCTTAAAGAGGTCCCTGAAGGAGCAAAAGTGGAAGACTCAGCCCACAGGGGAAATACCAGGCATGTCCAGGAGCTTTTCTGCCCTGTGACTTCCCAGTTCTGGCAGGTCTCTCCATCAAGTGCAGTAACTGAGACATCCAGTGAAAGGCAGAAGAAAGAAGGTGCCTTCTATGAATTCATTCCTTCAAGGAATCAATCACTACTAAGAGAAAAAGACACTTCCCCAGATAGTCCTCAGCCCTCCCTGGAGGTAAGATTGGAGGCCAAGGTCCAGACTTTATCACTGAGTCTTTTACGGATAGAGGATGCTCTCATGGTCTCCTACTGGGCCATAATGACTCGAGGAATCCAGGTACACTGCCTCGGCCAGGCAACTCTTCAGCCCGCCTGCCAGCAAGGGATTTACTGCCTGTTCCCTCTGGGCAGTGGCAGTCCTGGAGTCAATTTTCCAAGAGGAGGATCGATTGAGGAAACCACTGTTGAAGCTCAGACTGTAAATTTTTTTTAACAGCCCTGTCCAGGGTTACAGATGGCCCTGGAAGGCTCATGGGGGCAGGAGAAAGTGTCAGCCCAGCTCTCTGGCTCACCTTATGTGACTCCCTGTCTCCTTCCAGGATTTCTCTCTAAAAACCTATTTTTGCAAATCGTTTAAAAAAAGACCCAAGTTGGGTTTGAGCCATGGTACTAGATGAGTCATCAGAAGTCCAAACTGGGGAGGGTTTCGTGGAAGAATATAATTTTGGAACCAGGAAGGTCCTTGGAGAATGTGAGCGCAATGCAGTCCAACAGAAATACACTGCGGGCCACGTATGCAATTTCACATTTTCTTGCAGACACATTAAAACAGTAAAGCACGGCAGGTGGAATTCATTTTAATCATGCTTTACTTAACCTGATATATCCAAAATATTATCATTTCACCATGCAATAAATATAGAAACTATTTCATCACCTTTATTGAGATAACAACTGATCTACCATAAAATTCAACCATTTAAAGTGTACAATTCAATGATTTTTTATATGTTTACAGAGTTGTGCAATCATCATAATCTAATTTTTGAATCTTTTCATCACCCCAAAAAGACAATCATTAGCAGGCCTCTCCCACCCCTTGCCCACTAGGCAGCCACTCATCTTCCTTCTGTCCTCATGGATTTGCCTCTTTTGGACATTTCATATCATTGGGGTCACTCACCATGTGGTCTTTGGGGACCGGCTTCTTTGACTTAATGTTTTCAAGGTTCGTCCATGTTGAATCAGTATCTGTACTTCATTCCTTTTACATATAGTGAAATATAGTGAAGTCGCTCAGTCGTGTCCGACTCTTTGCGACCCCGTGGACTGTAGCCTACCAGCCTCCTCCCTCGATGGGATTCTCCAGGCAAGAGTACTGGAGTGGGTTGCCATTTCCTTCTCCAAGGGCTCTTCCCAACCCAGGGATCGAACCTGGGTCTCCTGCATTCCAGGCAGACGCTTTAACCTCTGAGCCATCAGGGAAGCCCAAGCACCCCTTTTACATATATACATATATATATTTGGCTGCTCCAGGTCTTAGTTGCAGCACATGGGATCTTTAGAGATCGAACCTGGGTCTCCTGCATTCCAGGCAGACGCTTTAACCTCTGAGCCATCAGGGAAGCCCAAGCACCCCTTTTACATATATACATATATATATTTGGCTGCTCCAGGTCTTAGTTGCAGCACATGGGATCTTTAGTATGGCATGCAAGATCTCGTTCCCCGACCAAGGATGGAACCCAATTCTCCTGCAATGGGAGCTCAGAGTTTTAACCACTCGGCCACCAGAGAAGTCTCAGTACTTCAATCCTTTTAATGCCTGAACAGTATGGATAAAAATTATCAGTGAACTATTTTACACTCTTTTTTCATACTTAGGGCTTTCCTGGTGGCTTAGAGAGTAAAGAATCTGCCTCAATGCAGGAGACCCAGGTTCAATCCCTAGTTCAGGAAGATCCCCTGGAGAAGGGAATGGCTACCTACACCAGTATGCTTGCCTGGAAAATTCCATGAACAGAAGAACCTGGTGGGCAACAATCCATGGGGTCACAAAGAGTCGGACACAACTGAGCAACTAACACTTTCATTTTCACTCTTGTACTTAGCCTTCAAAACCCGCTGTGTCTTGTACATGTGGTGTACATCTTAGTTGGATGAGTCACATTTCAAGTGCTCTGGAGCCACATGAGGCTCCAATATTATTGCAGATCCCAACATCTTTAGAAAATTAAATAAAACCCTGGAAGAAGAATTACTTGCCTGAGGCCACAGGCTGGTTAGTGGAGACATCTCAGCATGAACCCAAGTGCTAGACTCATCTGATGGTACCAAGCTTTTCCTCCTCACCTATGCTTTGGGCCATCTGGAGAGGATACAGATGAAAAGGAACAGGCTAGACAGATATCAGTGGAGGTCCACAGGTCCACTCTCCTTCCTCAACAACACTCCCAATGTGGGTGGCCATCATTTTGTTTCCACCTGGGCACAGGCCCTAGAGGACAAGGGCAGGACACCCAGCCACTGTCACCCTAAAGAAAGCACCTCCCCTCCATCCAGATGAGCTGGTTCCAACAGCAGTAGCTGCTAAAAGACAACAAAGGTTAAACTGATGGGTCACCAGGAATAACCCCCTCACCTTCCCAGACCCCTCAAGCGAGGGAAGATACAGACATCACCTACTCTATGGGGTGCCCATCAGAGGAGACACAGACACACAGGGAGGAGAGCTTGTTGGGTTAGGGAGAGTTCATGAACTTGCACCCCTTAGAAATAATGTTACCCATGGATTCCCACCCCATGAATCAAAGGCATTTACTACTTATGGGAAAGAGTAGATGCATTCTTTCTTCTGTAGATGCTACAGTTTAATAATTAATACCAAATACTTCTGTGGGAGTTATCATGCACCAGATAGTCTTCTAGCAATTTATACACAGCAACTTTCATTCTCACAAACCTTTGCAGGAGTATTTTTAAGTATTGTAGAGTTGACTCACAATATTAGTTTCAGATGTACAACAGTGATTCAATATTTTTTATAGATTATAAAATCCATTCAAAGTTATTGTAAAATATTGGCTATGTTCCCTGTGCAGTACAATATAACCTTGTAGCTTACTTGTGTAATATATTATAGTTTGTGCCTCTTAATCCCATACCCTACTTGTTTCCTCCCCTGCTCTCACCACTGGTAACCACTAATTTGTTCTCTGTATCTGTGAATCTGTTTCTGCTTTGCTATATTCATTCATTCATTTTATTTTTGTATTCCACATATAAGAGATAACATATAGCTATTTGTCTTTCTCTGTCTGACTCATTTCACTGAGCATAATACCCTCCAAATCCATCCACATTGCTACAGATGGAAGAATTCCATTCTTTTCTATGGCTGAGAACTATTCCACTGTATATATAGACCATGTCTTCTTTAACCACTCATCTGTTGATAGACACTTAGGTTGCATCCATATTTTGACAACTGTAGATAATGCTGTTATGAACACTGGGGTGTGTGTATTTTTTGAATTAGCATTTTCTTTGGATAAATAGCTAGAAGCAGAATTTCTGGTATCACACTCCTTGATTTCATATTATATTACAAAGCTATAGTCATCAAAACAGCATGGTCCTGGCACAAAAACAAACACATAGGTCAGCAGAACAGAATAAAGAGCCCAGAAATAAATTCACACACTTATAGTCAATTAATCTACAGCAAAGGAAGAAAGAATACACAGTGGAGAAAAGACGGTCTCTTCAATAAGTGGTGCTGGGAAAACTGGATAGCTACATTTAAAAGAATGAAATTAGAACAGTCTCTAATATCATGTACAAAAATAAACTCAAAATGGATTAAAGACCTAAATATAAGACAAGAAACTATTAAAATCCTACATGAAAACATGGGAAGAACACTCTTCGACATAAATTGTAGCAGTATTTTTTGGATCTGTCTTCTAAGGCAAAAGAAACAAAAGCAAAATAAACAAGTGGGACCTAATTAAACTTTAAAGCTTTGGAATAGCAAAGGAAACCATCCACAAAGCAAAAGACAACCTACTGAACGGGAAAAAATATTTGCAAATGGTATGGCTGATAAGGAGTTAATATACAGACTATCCTATAACTCAATATCTAAAACACAAATAACCTGATTTTTAAAAATGGGCAGAAGATCTGAATAGATACGTTTCCAAAGACATACAGATGGCCAACAGGTACAAGAAAAGATGTTCAACATTGCTAATCATCAGAGAAATGTAAATCAAACTACAATGAGATGTCACCTCACACCTGTCAGGATGGCTGTCACCAACACCTAAACGGGTGGGATGGGGGGCTTGGGAGAGAGGTCAAAAGGGAGGGGATATATGTATACAGAGAGCTGATTCATTTCATTTTACAGCAGAAACTAAAACAACATTGTAAAGCAATTATATGCCAATAAAAAATAAAAATTAAAAATTAAAGTCTACAAATAAAAATGCTGGCAAAGGTGTGGAGAAAAGGGAATCTTTATACACAGTAGGTAGGAATGTAAATGGGTATAGCTACTAAGGAAAACAATATGGAGGTGCTTCAACTAAAAAAAGAGAGAGAGATTTTTAAAAATTATTATTATCTGCATTTGAAGATGAAGAGAGCATGGTACAGAGAAGTAAAGTAAGTTGCCCAAGATCACAGAGCTAGTAAGCAGCATGGCAGGCATCTAAACCCAGGCCGTGGGCTCCAGATTCCAGTTTCCTGCCACAGAGCTGCGCTGCAGAAACCTGGGACACTCAGGGAGCCCAGGTCTCTCCCTGTGAACTCTTCTCCTCTTTGCTGGACCCCTGCCAACCTCCCCGCCCACACAGCATGGTCTCTGGAATCATGCCTTCCAGCTCCAGAGAACATTTGCTTGTGGCCACCCCTGCCTAGACTTCCCTTGCTAAAGGCATGAGTCAGGAAGACCAAAAAAAAAAAGTTCCTTATGAGTTATTATTACTTGTCATCACGCTTGTTGTATGAGCCACAAGAGTCCAGATTTATTACAGTGGAAGGAAAGCTGTTGAGTTTGTTGCCGAGGAATGACAGACTCCACAACACTTGGATTCACTGCTTTGTCCCCAAAAACACGCTCCCCACCCTCACCCAACTGCCTGAAATCCTAGCCCAAGACAGCAAGCAGCCCGGTGAGGGCAGGAAACGCAGCTTCCCTGCCAGCGAACCCAGCCTTCACTCACTGAGGATGGAGTGGGGTCCCTAAGACCTAACCCCCAGGACCCCCCAGGGCATCTGGGGTGACCATACAAAGGCATCAGGGTGCCTGGTGTCCACTTAGGAGTAGATGGCTATCCGTCTGCCCCAGTAATGTCACCCTGTAGGAGGACACACTGGGATGGCAAAAGCCAAAGGTCATAGTCCAGCTGGACACTGGCAGATGTGTTTAGTTTCATTCATACAGTGTTGTGAAAGTTCCCCAATTTTGTACCAAAAGCCAGATTTCCAGTTTCTTTTGCAAAACCAGAAGACCTGGCAAGACAGGCCTGAGTCCCTGCCACAAAGGCACTTAGGGGGCACCTACTCCCCTGTGAACGAGGAAGCCCCCTTGCCCACACCCCAGTCCCCACCACTCCCCACTGCCTTTCGAGCTCCTCAAGCACAGACGCAGAGCATGTGCCCTGGATCTGGCTGGGAGGATGACGGCGAGGCCTGGGCTCATCAAGCAGCCCCGGCTTACCTTTCCCCTTAAGCCACACTCAAACACACAGAGTCGTGTCAGCCAGCATCGCTCCTGTTCTGTGATGACACCTGCCTCTCTGCACCCGAGTCCCTCTCCTTCTTTGTCCTTCCACTTCCTGGCTGTTCTTGCACCCACTGACCTCTGAAACATAAACTCAGAGCTTGTGTTCCCCTGACACGTGAAGGCCTTGTCTCCCCATCCATTCCAGAAGCTAGCTCTTAGAGAAAAGGAACATTTCATATATTTCTCCCAGCTCCTTTTCCTGACAAAGTGGGTTGGATCCACAGTGGGCACTCAACAAGAGTGATGTGCATGAGGAGAAGAATCTGATGGGGAATTGGAGGAGGACCAGGGCAGAGGCCAGGACTTCGGCAGCTTCTTACTGGTGGAACCTGTACTGAGACCTTGGAAGGCCATGGAGGATAGGGCTATACGATACAGACAAGGATCCCATCAGTAAAGATGCTGATAACTCAAAATTAACAACCACGAGACAATGAAAGAAGTGAATGCCAGCTGACATGGTTCAAGGGTCTGAGAAGCCCAGAGGATTGCAACCCAACTGCTCAGCAGAGCTCGGGCTCTGCGGGCAGTGCTGGGGCTGTGCCAGGTGACACTTGGCATGGGACTCATCCATGTGTGTCACACACACCTGCATCCGATTCTGGAGTCTGAAATAATTTCACGCTTCTCATGTAGTAAGAAGGTCTTAAAAAACGACTGACTCCTCAAACCAACAGAGGCAGATCATTTAACGCTCAACATGTGGGGTCACTGGATGAACTTCCCAGGACATGACGTGGACCCTGGGATGCCCAGATGTACGTCCAGAGGATGGCAAGCTTCAGGTCTGTCCCCCTCCTGCACCCACTCCTATATAGGAAAGGGCAGATGAGCCCATGGACCGCAAGGGAAAACACTGGGATGCCATCCATAAATGATACCATTCTGTCCACTGCCAGGGGGCCTATTGGACCACAGCTATTGCCTAATCCCATGGGGAGACCAAGCATCCAGGAATTGCTTCAGAAGTTTCCACATGACCGTGCTTCATCCTGAGAGGCAAAGGACCCGCTGCATAATTCTATAAATCCAAATGCACACACATCTTCCATGAGATTGTGAAACCAAGTACCACGTCTTCGTGTATCTCTTTAGAATGTAACACGGAGCCACCAACACGGGAGAATTCTAAATATGAATGTGGACCCTCCCCCATACTGGAAGCCTTACTGGAAGACTAAGAAAAGTTTATCACGGGAGCCATGGAAAGAACTGCTGAGTAAGAAATGTGGACTTGTGCTGTCTAGTTCTTGTGATCCAGCAGGACAAAGCCACATAGAGAAAAATGTCCCAAGACAACCCAAGGGAAACTGTAAGGGGATTCTGGAAAATAATGCGCCCCTATTCTAATTTTAGGCTTTTTTTAAACTAAGAGGAGAGGTGGGAAGGGAAAAGAGAGCAGTTTCTGAGTATCTTTCTGAGTATTGGGAAAGATGAATGCCAACCATACTGTCAGCTCACTGATTTCAACAGATGAGGGCAATGATTAAAATCAGCCGTCTGGGTTAATTAGCGCCTATTACCGCAAATACATCGTCACCCTGTCACCACCACTGCTTTTGCTTCTTGCTCCAAGTTTCAGTGGCAAAGATTGTGCTACCCACAATTTTAGGGACTTCCCAAAGCTCTTCAACGTGAAGGTCATCTGAACCCACCCTGCCTTGGGCCTGCCCCTTCCACTGGTGAAAGACCATCTGGCTCCATTCCAAAGCTAGTTATGTTGGCCCCAAAACTCTTTAGCCTCCAATTCATGGTTGTCTGGGGGAACATTCACTGTGGCTGACACGGTGTTGAGAGGAACAATGCTTGCCCAAGATGGCTGTAAAAAATAACGAGGAATTTATTAGGAGCGCTCCGTGTTGTCTTTGATGGAATCAGCCATCACCATAAACTTCCAATCCACTCTGCTAGGCTGCAGAATGCACTAAGAATGCAGCCTGACCACAGAGAAAGCTCACCTGGGGTCTGTACCTCCCATGGCATTAGACGTTCAAAACATAAAGAATCTGGGTGACTTTCCAAAGCAAGGGAGGTGGACCAGCAAGGGAAAGGATCAGCATACCTTGCTGCCAACTATCTGGGAAAACTGCATGAGAAGCCAGCTACAGCAGACTGGGGAAGCCTGCCCCAGGCCCCTGTGGCCCCGGAGCGAGTATCACCGATGCAGGGCTTCTTGGCTTCCCCCACCCAGCACCTGAAGCTGCCCACTTCTCCACCTGGGGGCTTCCTCCAGCACCACGAGAGGCTGATCAGCACAGAAGCAGCTGAGAAGTACAGTCAGCTCTCCATATCGCACATCCCCACATCCCCACATCCCCAGATGCATCAGCTGTGGATCTGAGGCTGGCTGAGGCTATGGGTCCCACATCCCTAGATACAGAGGGCTGACTCTGCTCCACCATTTCATATAAGAGACTTGAGCGTCCATGGATTTGGTATCGGGGGTCTTGGAACAACTCGCCCTCAGATACTGAGGGATGAGTGTCAGAAGATTTAATTCTGGGGGAGGGGAGGAATGTGAGCCTGTCTCTTATACACATCTGATCATGGCATCTGACCTCCCACAACCCCCAGCCAAGACCACCAGCAGGCAGGATCTAGTGGCTAAACACCCAGCTTCCTGCCCCTGAGGCATGTTCCACAAAGCCTGAGACATCTCAGTTGTCCATGGCAGCATTTGGTGCCTCTTATTGGTGTGTCTCTGTCAGTTTGTCTCACTTTCTTCCTTCCTTCTCTTGGAGGAAGTCCTGATTTACCTCCTGTGTCAAGTCCTTGCCTGAGGGTCTGCTGTTAGGAAAACTCCAACCAAGACACAGGCTCAATAGATAGGATTTTAATTTGCAATTGTTTTTCTTCCTGTCTGTGGCTTATTCCATAGGGAGCACTTTAGTTCTCCCTTAAGTTTCCCAAATATAGAAACAGGGGACAAAGGGAAAACACGAGGAGCAAGGAGGGACACCTTTGTCCCAACAGTAGGGAGAGGCCAAACTGTCCTGAGAGCTGCCTGCCAGCAGCGGTTGCCAGTGCCTCCCTCGTCTGGAGTCCCTAAAATCTCTCTGCTCACAGGACCTTCCAGTCAGGGGCGGAGATGGGTTTTCAGTTCTGAGCACAATTCAGCATATTCATGGGCAGCAGCATGCTGCTGCTGCTGCTGCTGNGGAGAGGCCAAACTGTCCTGAGAGCTGCCTGCCAGCAGCGGTTGCCAGTGCCTCCCTCGTCTGGAGTCCCTAAAATCTCTCTGCTCACAGGACCTTCCAGTCAGGGGCGGAGATGGGTTTTCAGTTCTGAGCACAATTCAGCATATTCATGGGCAGCAGCATGCTGCTGCTGCTGCTGCTGCTAAGTCACTTCAGTCGTGTCCGACCCTGTGCGACCCCATAGACGGTCGCCCACCAGGGCTCCCCAGTCCCTGGGATTCTCCAGGCAAGAACACTGGAGTGGGTTGCCATTTCCTTCTCCAATGCATGAAAGTGAGAAGTGAAAGTGAAGTCGCTCAGTCGTGTCCGACTCTTAGCGACCCCATGGACTGCAGCCTACCAGGCTCCTCCATCCATGGGATTTTCCAGGCAAGAGTACTGGAGTAGGGTGCCATCGCCTTCTCCAGGGCAGCAGCATAGCAGAGTGAAAATGAAAGTGTTAGTCCCTCAGTCGTGTCCAATTCTGTGCGACCCCATGGACGTGAGCCCACCAGGTTCCTGTGTCCATGGGATTCTCCAGGCAAGAACACTGGAGTGGGCAGCCATTCCCTTCTTCAGGGGATCTTTCCCACCCAGGGGTGCAACCTGGGTCTCCTGCATTGCAGGCAGATTCTTTACTGTCTGAGCCACCAGGGAAGCCCTGTAGCATAAGGCAGGGAGGATAAATCGATTCTCAATTAGTGATGTCTGAAATGGGACCAGCAGGAGAGGACGGTGGCCTGTACACCAGGCATTTACAATCATTTCTATAAAGACTCTGGAATCAGACAAACTCAAAACTCAAAAATTCAACTCTAACACTGAAGATTGCAGGCATCTTAATCTTTCTATCCAGGTCTCAGGTTCCTCGACTGTATAAGTAGCAGATAATGGGTACTATTCTAGAAAACTCTTATAGGGATTGCATGTGATGATATGTAAAATCTCCTGGCACACTTCTAGCTCAATAAGCATTTGGTTTCCTTCACCACTGGGAGCCAGAGAGCTATTTAATAAAACGTGTTTTGGATTTCTTAAGCAAATATGTTATTTGCCAAAACTACTTAATATAGTTAATGGCGAAAAATCTCAAAAGGATTAAAACATTTTTTTTAAAGCTCTAAGAGCATAAACTTCTCTCCCTCTGGCCACACCTCTCCTCTGGATGAAGAAGTTTTTCCATGGAATTTAACCCTCCGGGCAAAGACATTTGATTCTGAACAAACCGTCATATACCCTTTGGAATGTGGTAGCCCTAATTCCCAGCTCCATTAAAAACACAAAAAAGAAGATGCTAAGAAATGTGCTTGGATGACACATGCTTTAAATAATTATCCATCAACTATGCAAGTTGAGACTGCGTCTATTAGTCAATTGCTAGATTTAGAAGGGGGATGGTCCCATATGGCAGGCCGAGACCACACCCCCATCTCAGGAACACAATGCTCCCTCAGCGTGGGTATTCCTGCATGAAGACAGTGGGAAGCCGGGCCAGGAAGAAGTCACTTTAAAACCTAGTGCAAATGGTATAAGTGGTGGTTTGGAAAATATGCTAGGAAGTTAGCTGCCAAAAACCAAAAATGAGGGCAATTTAAGGCACTTTCCGTTGCCAGCAAACATGCCAGCGCCTGACACAATGCCCAGCACAGGCAGACACAGAGAACATAGTTGTCAAATGACTTAATGATCTCCAATCCTTGTACATGCCCCCTGCACACCTGGCATGTCCGCAAGTTAAGGTCTGAGAACTATAAATAGGAAAGACAGCCTTTCAGATCAGACAAGGGACAAGGGGCAAGGATCAAGGGCACAGTCTGTTTCTCCCCCGAGGAATAACCTTCCAAGCATGCCAGGAACAGAGAGTCCTCGCTCTGCACAGTTCTCAGGCATGAATTCTAGGTGTCACGGTTTAGCTGAATAATGCTTGTTACCAAAAACACGGTTCAGGTTTTTGTTATGAAGATATGTATTAGTCATGCAAGACTATACCCTGGTGGCTCAGAGGTTAAAGCGTCTGCCTCCAATGCGGGAGACCTGGGTTCGATCCCTGGGTCGGGAAGATCCCCTGGAGAAGGAAATGGCAACCCACTCCAGTATTCTTGCCTGGAGAATCTCATGGACGGAAGAGCCTGGTAGGCTACAGTCCACGGGGTCACAAAGAGTCAGACACGACTGAGCGACTTCACTTTCACTTTCTGTCGTGTCTCTTTTGTGACCCCATAGACTGTAGCTCACCAGGCTCCTCTGTTCAGGGGATTTCCCAGGCAAGGATATTGGAATAGGTTGCCATTCACTTCTCCAGGGGATCTTCCCTACCCAGTGATTGATCACACTGGCATCTCCTGCATTGGTTGGAGGATTCTTAACCACTGAGCCACCAGGGAGTCCAATACACATTAGCCGTGAAAGTGAAAAAGTCACTCAGTCATGTCCAACTCTTTGCAACCCCATGGACTACAGCCTGCCAGGCTCCTCTGTCCATGGAATTCTCCAGGCAAGAACACTGGAGTGGGTAGGCATTCCCTTCTCCAGGGGATCTTCCCAACCCAGGGATGGAACCCAGGTCTCCCGCATTGCAGGCAGATTCTTTACTGTCTGAGCCACCAGGGAAGCCCTTATTAGCCGTGAGGAGTTGCTAAAAGCGAAAACTTACTGCTAACTCTTAGGTCCACAGTCAGTAGGTAAATAACACACATGCGGAGACTGGCAGCCAGCACATCAGGATTTTCAGAGCTCACCACCACCAGGGCATCGATGACTCGGCCACCAGCAGACCAGCAACTGTGCAGAGGTGCTGCTCCTTGTCCTCCAGTGAGAAACCCATGTGACATTCTACAAAATGAGTAACCAAAAGAAGGACCTGGCCAGCAAGACGAAAATGCAGCAAAGAAATGGTGAGCGGTAATTCTGGAAGGGAAATGTGATCCCTGGAGAAATGGAGCTGAAAGAGACACAACCTGCCAAGTGAAGAGATGCTGATACTCGTGAGGTTGGAGGGACTCGATGGATGCAGCCAGAGGAACCACGGAAGGCAAACTTAGGAGCACAAATGAAGAGTGGTCGTGACAAAAAGGATGGAGGCGTCCTGGAGGCAGTGAGGCCAGCTCAAAGCTTTACATGAAAGGGACTCCTGGAGATGCCTTGAGACACTGAACACACAGAAGATAAAATGTTAAGGGCCAACCAAACTTAGAAAGTGGTGGGACAGCTCACCAAGACACACAAAAGATGCTCAGCCCACACTGTAAATGCTATTTCAACTACTCCCTATAAGTTTCTTTGTAAAGTACAAAAAAAAAAGAAAAAAAAACCCTTTAATTCTGGGTATTTCTAATATTTTTAGTTAGGTATGGTAAATAAATACTAATTTTACCATTCATTTCACTATCCACTTAAAACCAAGAGTAAGGTAGATTTTCATGATGTGACAAAAAACTTCAAAGATTACAAGACCACCATCATTTTTCTCATTGAGTGTAAACATTGCTTGGCATGGTTCCAGCTTGTGTGGTCATTTTTACCAACAGGGTCTGTACCACCAGGGTTGGGTTAAAAAGATGCCAGGCACACAGAATTCTCTCTAAAAGTAGCTCGTAAAGAAGAGAAATAGGGAAACTTGGCCAAGAGACTGGTCCTGATCCCTGCCTCTGATAAACAGGCAAGATGCCAGCTATGTGGTCAGTCTTCTCCAGGACTTCTTTTCTCCCCCTCATTCTCCGTCTATGCTGTGCTCCGAGCAAAAAACAAGAAACAAAACCATTTGGTGCAAGGATAAACCTTTACCATTTATCTAGTACTCATTTGGAAAATGGGTTTCCCCCACTGAATGTTCTCAACTGTCTACGGTACAGGAGACACTCATCACCCCTGTTTTAAAAAGAGAATTAAAAATTAAAAAAGCCTGAGAGAAAAGAAAGCACTACCCCTAAACCACACAAGCTGGAAGACTCAGAAACCTAGAACAGTGCTGACCAAACCAACAGAAAGAAACAAATGAAGCAAGCCACACATGCAACAAAATTTCCAGAATCCACATTAAGAAAGGAAAAAAGAAAAGGGAAATTAACCTTAGTAATTCCTTTTAACTAACCCAGCATATCAGAAGTATTACCATTACAACACATTTGTCAATGCAAAATTAGTAAGGAGATATTCTCACTCCTTTGAATGAAGTCTTTAAAATCTAGTGGCCAATTTCCACTGACGGGCACCTCAGTCCACATGCAAGGGCTTGACTGGCTGCCTGTGGCCCTTGGCTACCGTGCTGGACAGGACTGGGGAACTGTCTTGTCTCCAGGAATGAACATTTCTGTGGCTATGGGCTTCATACTTTCATCCACAAAATTACTGCCTTGGCTCTTATAGTCTTGCCTCCTAAAGAGTGTACCGGGTAAGTCAGAGATCTCTAGAAAGAGCTGAAGAATTGCAGAAATTGGATTTAAATTTTTTCTTTGTAATTTTCTTTTAGTCAGAAAACTACGAAGCCAAGTGACTGAGAAAGGGACTCTGGTGAGGATGGACATCAAGGTGTACAAGGATCAATTACTGCACCTGGGCAGGAACGTGCCTCATCACAGAAGGCCCCACAGAGACATCCAGTACCCCCATGGGGTCATTGACTCTGCTTTCTAAGTGGTATCTATTGTTCTATTTATATTAACATGTGGCTGATGAATAAATAGGAAATTGGCTTTTGTACACTGATCTTCTATCCAGCAATCTAGAAGAACTTCCTCATTAATTCTAATAATTTTTTTAATTAGAAAATCACAATGTTTATTACTCAGTTTATTTCTTTTTTAAGTGATCTGCAAGTTGACCTCATTTAATTTTTTTTTTTTAATTGAAGTAGAGTTGGGGCTTCCCTGGTAGCTAGGCTGGTAAAGAATCTGCCTGCAGTGCAGACCCCAGTTCAACTGCTGGGTCAGGAAGTTCTCCTGGAGAAGGGACAGGCTACCCACTCCAGTATTCATGGGCTTCACTGGTGGTCAGATGGTAAAGAATCTGCCTCCAACGAGGGTCACCTGGTTTGATCCTTGGGTTGGGAAGCTCCCCTGGAGGAGGGCATGGCAACCCATCCCAGCGTTCTTGCCTGGAGAATCCCCATGGACAGAGAAGCCTGGTGGGCTACCAGTCCATGTGGTTGCAAAGAGTCAGGCATGACTGAGTCTCAACTAAGCATACACAGCACAGAGTTGATTACAATGTTTCTAGTGTACAGCAAACTGATTCAGTTTTACATGCACAGATATATTCGTTGTGTTGTTGTTTCAGTCACTAAATTGAATCCAACTCTTTTGCGACCCCAGAGACTATAGCCTGCCAGGCTCCTCTGTCCATGGGATTTCCCAGGCAAGAACATTGGAATGGGTTGCCATTTCCTTCTCCAGGGATCTTCCCCACTCAGGGGCTGAACCTGCGTCTCCTGCATTGACAAGCGAATCCTTTACCACTGAGCCACCTGGAAGTCAACATACATACATACATATAAACACATATATATATGTATCTATACACACATACACCACACACACAGTCTTAGATTCTTTTCTCTTATACATTATCACTAGATATTAAATATAATTCCCTGTGCTGTGCAGTAGGTCCTTGTTGGTTATCTATTTTATATATAGTATTGTGTATCTGTCAATGCCAAATTTATAATTTAGCCCTGCCCCTTTCCCCTCTGGTAACCATAAATTTTGTAACTAAGTTTATTTCTTGCAAGGAGATCCAACCAGTCCATCCTAAAGGAAATCAGTCCTATATATTTGTTGGAAGGACTGATGCTGAAGCTGAAGAAACTCCAATACTTTGGCCACCTGATGCGAAGAGCTGACTCATTTGAAAAGACCCTGATGCTGGGAAAGATTGAGGGCCAGAGGAGAAGGGGATGACAGAGGATGAGATGGTTGGATGGTACCACTGACTCAATGGACATGAGTTTGAGTAGACTCCAGGAGTTGGCGATGGACAGGGAGGCCTGGTGTGCTGCAGTCCATGGGGTTGCAAAGAGTCGGATATGACTGAGCGACTGAACTGAACTTAACTGATTTCTTGCACTGGAAAGCCTTTACCTTTGACCTGTCTTCCCAATTTATTATATTCACTACAACTTCTGATAAAACATTGATCACAAGAGATAAAGAAAACTCTGGCCTATTCTTAATTTTGAAGAAAGAGCTTTTAATATTTCTTAATTAATGATTACATATTTATTTCCAGGTTTTGATACTCTCTACCTGGCCATTAGTCCTGGTTTGCAGAGCTGAAGACAGAAATCAAGATAGAGAAAGACAATAGGTTTGAATTCTTAAATACTTTTATGCATCTGTTGAGATGAGCACATTTCTCTTCATTTATCTGTTCATGAGGAAAACTATATTCAGTTCAGTTCAGTCGCTCAGTCATGTCTAACTCTTTGCGACCCCATGAACCACAGTACACCAGGCCTCCCTGTCCATCACCAACTCCCAGAGTCCACCCAAACTCATGTTCATTGAGTCAGTGATGCCATCCAACCATCTCATCCTCTGTTGTCCCCTTCTCCTCCTGCCCTCAATCTTTCCCAGCGTCAGGGTCTTTTCCAATGAGTCAGCTCTTCGCATCAGGTGGCCAAAGTATTGGAGTTTCAGCTTCAACATCAATCCTTCCAATGAACACCCAGGAATGATCTCTTTTAGGATGGACTGGTTGGATCTCCTTGTAGTCCAAGGGACTCTCAATGGTCTTCTCCAACACCACAGTTCAAAAAAATGTATTAATGCATTTCAATAGATGAATAGACATATTTTAAACTACTGAATAAAATGTTTAATATTACACAGTTCTTGAGGTTTTCAATCTCTTCTTCAGTCATGTTTTTAAGTAATATCTATCTTGAAAAATGCTAATTTTACTTGAGATTCCTAGTATCTTGAGAGGAAAGAAAAAGAGACTTTATCATTTTAATCTCTGCTGTAGCTGTATCTATGAACCCCTTTTCATGCCTAATATTATTCATTTGTGCTGGTCAGTCTTGTCAATGAATCTGTGTATTTTATTGTTCTTTGCTAACTGCTAAATTGCTTCAGTCATGTCCGACTCTGTGTAAACCCATAGATGGCAGCCCACCAGACTCTGCTGTCCCTGGGATTCTCCAGGCAAGAGTGCTGGAGTGGGTTGCCATTGCGTTCTCCAATGCATGAAAGTGAAAAGCGAAAGTGAAGTCGCTCAGTCGTGTCTGACCCTCAGCGACCCCATGGACTGCAGCCTACCAGGCTCCTCTGTCCATGGGATTTTCCAGGCAAAAGTACTGTTCTTTACGAAGAACCAAACTTTGGTTTGGTAATTCTACTGATTATAACTTGGTCTACTTATCTCATTGATTCTATTCTTATTTTTTATTATTTCTTTCCTTCTAATTTCTGGGGGTTTATTTATTTTTATTTTCCCTAACTTCCTAAACTGAAAATTAACTCATTTATTGTTAATCTTCCTTTATTCAGATATAACAAAATACATCCTATTTTTTTTTATTAATTTATTTATTTTTCAGTTTGGTTCAGTGCCTCAGTTGTGTCTGACTCTTTGCGACCCCATGAGTCACAGCACACCAGGCCTCCCTGTCCATCACCAGCTCCCGGAGTTCACTCAAACTCACGTCCATCAAGTCAGTGATACCATCCAGTTATCTCATCCTCTGTCATCCCCTTTTCCTCCTGCCCCCAATCCCTCCCAGCATCAGAGTCTTTTCCAATGAGTCGACTCTTTGCATGAGGTGGCCAAAGTACTGGAGTTTCAGCTTTAACATCATTCCTTCCAAAGAACACCCAGGGCTGATCTCCTTTAGAATGGACTGCTTGGATCTCCTTGCAGTCTAAGGGACTCTCAAGAGTCTTCTCCAACACCACAGTTCAAAAGCATCAATTCTTTGGTGCTCAGCTTTCTTCACAGTCCAACTCTCGCTTTACAATATTGTAGTGGTTTTTGCCATACATATACATTGATATGAATCAGCCATGGGTGTACATGTGTCCCCCATCCTGAACCCCCTCCCACCTCCTTTCCCATCCCATCCCGTCCTTCAGGGTTGTCCCAGTGCACTGGCTTTGAGTGCCCTGTTTCATGCATTGAACTTGGACTGGTGATCTGTTTCACATATGGTAATATACATGTTTCAATGCTACTGTCTCAAATATCTCACCCTCACTTTCTCCCACAGAGTCCAAAAGCCTGTTTTTTATATCTGTGTCTCTTTTGGTGTCTCGCATATAGAGAGATGCTGGGGCCAAACACTTTTTCCAAAGCACTGGTCTCGGGACCTTGACAGTATAACTGGGTCAATCAAAGACAGGCTTTCAGACCTCGCTGCCTGGTGGGATCAAGTTCACTTATTATTCAGCATTTCTACAGCCTGTAACATTCATTTCTCAGCACAGTTTTGCCAGTGAGACAAAGGGCAGCCATTCTGCAGTAAGATGAGCCCTGTAGTTGGGGAGGCTGATTCACTGCTCATCATGATTGCCTTCAGTGAGAGCTAAATGTGCCCTGAATTCATGGCCGCCAGGTGAGTCTGGAAGGAGCATCTTAGCCATAAGGGAGATGTGTATAAGAGACAGGCTTTAACATCATTCCTTCCAAAGAACACCCAGGGCTGATCTCCTTTAGAATGGACTGCTTGGATCTCCTTGCAGTCTAAGGGACTCTCAAGAGTCTTCTCCAACACCACAGTTCAAAAGCATCAATTCTTTGGTGCTCAGCTTTCTTCACAGTCCAACTCTCGCTTTACAATATTGTAGTGGTTTTTGCCATACATATACATTGATATGAATCAGCCATGGGTGTACATGTGTCCCCCATCCTGAACCCCCTCCCACCTCCTTTCCCATCCCATCCCGTCCTTCAGGGTTGTCCCAGTGCACTGGCTTTGAGTGCCCTGTTTCATGCATTGAACTTGGACTGGTGATCTGTTTCACATATGGTAATATACATGTTTCAATGCTACTGTCTCAAATATCTCACCCTCACTTTCTCCCACAGAGTCCAAAAGCCTGTTTTTTATATCTGTGTCTCTTTTGGTGTCTCGCATATAGGATCATTGTTACCATCTTTCTAAATTTCATATATATGCTTTAATATACTGTATTGGTATTTTTCTTTCTGATTTGCTTTACTCTGTAGAATATGTTCCAGTTTCATCCACCTCATTAGAACTGATTCAAATGCATTCTTTTTAATGGCTGAGTAATACTCCATTGTGTATATGTACCACAGCTTTCTTATCCATTCATCTGCCAATGGACATCTAGGTTGCTTCCATGTCTTGGCTATTATAAACAGTGCTGCAATGAACATTGGGGTACATGTGTCTCTTTTAATATACCCTCTTATTATATAATGTAACATGCTGTATATAACATGGTTATATGAGTGTCTATGATCAAAGAATTTAATCTACACGATGCCAACTCTGACCTTTATTATGGCCTGGTGCAAGGTAAATTTTTATGTATGTTCTTTTTTATATATGTTGAAAATAATGTTATTGAGAATAGTGCTCTACATATGTCCATCAGATCAAATCTTTGTTCAAATCCTCCCTATCCTTAATTATTTTTTGATAATCTGATAAATGAGTTATTTTAAAAAATGTATTAATATCTCTCAGTATGATTATGAATTCATTAGAGTCTTCAGTTTCTTCTTGAAAACCACCAGTTTTTGCTTTGTTATTATGAGACGATGTTGTTAAGTGCTTGTGTGCGAAGTCACTTCAGTCATGTCCGACTCTTTGCAACCCTATGGACCATAGCCCATCAGGCTCCTCTGTCCACGGGATTCTCCAGGGGAGAATACTGGAATGGGTTGCCATGCCATCCTCCAGGGAATCTTCCCGACCCAGGGCCAGAAGCTATGTCTCTTACGTCTACCTACATCGGCAGGCAGGTTCTTTACTACTATCGCCACCTGGGAAGCTCCATTAAGAAATCAGAAATTTAGAATTATTACATTTTCCCAGTTAATTGTATCACTTACCATTATTGACTCTTTATCCCGAAGAATAATCTCTGCCTTAAAATCTACTTTAATGAATAATAATATCCAATCTTATCCAATCCAATAGTGCCTTTGGATAGTGTGTACCTACATCTATTGGTTTGGAAATCCTATTTCCTCCTCTTAGAATTTTAGTAATCCCCATTTTAACATGCACATTTAACTTAATAAACTAATAACACTGTACTCAATCAATATAGCCACTCTTCTTGGCAGAAATACAAAGATTTAAAATGTTTTTCTGATTACTGGCTCAAATTGATCATTCTTATAGGACTGTATATACAATCTAAAATATTTCCAAATTCTTTATATATATTTATACACATACACATATATATACTATCTTGACATTCTTCAGGGTTTAACTCCACCTAGAATTTCAGAGAAAACTGTGATGCTTCTGCTAGGAATCCCAGGGTGATCACTAGTGTGAGACAGACTATTTTGTTCATCTCTTGTGATGGGATTCCAGGTCATGTAAAGAAGGGTTCCCAAATCACCCTAGGGTATTTCCATGGCCAGACGTTCTTGGAGAAGACATGTTCCAGCCCCATCCAAGGCCCAGGTCAAAAGAGTCAGGCTTCCGAGCATTTTCTTTGGTGGGGAGGTTTAACATACAGTCTCCTTTGTACTGATCACAGGGTTTCTCTTTCATGTCAGAGTCTCAGAAAACTTCCCCAATCCACTTTCACCCCCAGCCTTTCCTTCTCCCTTGCTTACTGGGATGGGCCAACGCCAGCAGAAAAGATGAAGCTGTCAGGGACAACACGTTCCCTGGCTATTCATCAGTCTCTCTGTGGACACCTCCAGTGACATCTCTTACTTCCTACTAAGTTCAGCTGGGCTATGATATAATCCAGTTCTTCCCACTGTTTTGGACCAGGAGGATTATCAGGTGATCTTGTCTTCTGCATATCACACAACAGTCACAGTGACCTTCTGAAAGGGCTCATATGTGTATGTCACTTCCTTTCTGCTTTAAACCCTTCAAAGATTCCCTCTTGTTGGGCCTCCCATCGCTTGAGGGGGGAATGTTAGGCAGTTAGAATAGAGAAAAGGAGTCCAAAATGATGGTGGCTAAAAGACAAAGAAAGGGAAAAGCCCACAAAAACAGAACAAAAGAAAATCCATGGACCAGGGTAAGAACCTCAGGTGAAACAAACACACCCCCTTCCCGGCTAGTCATAATTTGCATAGGGCAGGCTCAGGGCTATTCAAATCCTAAAAGATGATGCTGTTAAAGTGCTGCACTCAATATGCCAGTAAATTTGGAAAACTCAGCAGTGGCCACAGGACTGGAAAAGGTCAGTTTTCATTCCAATCTCAAAGAAAGGCTATGCCAAAGAATGTTCAAACTCCCACACAATTGCATTCATCTCACACACTAGCAAAGTAATGCTCAAAACTCTCCAAGCCAGGTTTCAACAGCACATGAACCGTGAACTTCCAGATGTTCAAGCTGGCTTTAGAAAAGACAGAGGAACCAGAGATTAAATTGCCAACATCTGTCAGATCATCGAAAAAGCTAGAGAGTTCCAGAAAAACATCTTCTTCTGGTTTATTGACTACACCAAAGCCTTTGACTGTGTGGATCACAACAAACTGTGGAAAATTCTTCAATAGATGGGAATACCAGACCATTTTACCTGTCTCCTGAGAAATCTGTATGCAGGTCAAGAGGCAACAGTTAGAACTGGACAGGGAATAACAGACTGGTTCCAACAGGGAAGGGAGTACATCAAGGCTGTATATTGTCACCCTGCTTATTTAATTTATATGGAGAGTATATCATGAGAAATGCTGGCTGGATGAAGCACAAGCTGTGATCAAGATTGCCGGGAGAAATATCAATAACCTCAATACACAGATGTAACCACCTTTATGGCAGAAAGTGAAGAAGAACTAAAAGAGCCTCTTGGTGAAAGTGAAAAAGTTGGCTTAAAACTCAACATTCAGAAAACGAAGATCCTGACATCGGTCCTATCACTTCATGGCAAATAAATAGGGAAACAATGGAAACAGTGACAGATTTTATTTTGGGGGGCTCCAAAATCACAGATGATGGTGATTGCAGCCATGAAATTAAAAGACGCTTGCTCTTTGGAAGAAAGGCTATGACCAACCTAGACAGCGTATTAAAAAGCAGAGACATTACTTTGCCAACAAAGGTCCATTCAGTCAAAGCTATGGTTTTTCCAGTAGTCATGTATGGATGTGAGAGTTGGACTATAAAGAAAGCTGAGCACAGAAGAATTTATGCTTTTGAACTGTTGCATTGGAGAATACTCTTGAGAGTCCCTTGGACTGCAAGGAAATCCAACCAGTCAATCCTAAAGGAAATCAGTCCTGAATATTCATTGGAAGGATTGATGCTGAAGCTGAAACTCCAATACTTTGGGCACCTGATGCGAAGAACTGACTCCTTAGAAAAGACCCTGATGCTGGGAAAGATCGAAGGCAGGAGGAGAAGGAGATGACAAAGGATGAGATGGTTGGATGGCATCATCGACTTGATGGACATGAGTTTGAGCAAGCTCCAGGAGTTGGTGATGGACAGGGAGGCCTGGCATGCTGCAGTCCATGGGGTCACAAAGAGTTGGACCCTACTGAGGGACTGAACTGAAGCTCAGGAGAGAGGAGACAAAGCTCATAAAAAGAGAAAACCAAGACGGATTGAGGCCTCTCCTTTGGGGTCAGCCCGCCCTCATGCCGCGAGGGTGTACTATCCTTTGTTTGCTGAATAAAACTCTAAGCTGTAACAAAGAAAAAAAGAAAAACTCCCCCTTGCTCTGAGGACAAACACCTGAATTCTTTTTCCCCCCACTTTATTGAGATATAATGGACATGTAACACTGTATACATTTAAGGGGCACAACAGGATGGCTGGATACACATACATGCTGTGAAATGATTATCACAATCAGGCTGGTTAACACCTCCAATACCTCACATAGATGTGTGTGTGTACAGTGAGAGAATTCTCTTAGCAACTTTCAAGCACGTAATATGATATCATTAATTAAAATACCATGCTATGCATTAGATCTCCGAAATGTTTTCATCTTACAACTAGAAGTCTGTATCCTCTGATCAGCATCTTCCCGTTTCCTCGAGGCTCCTCCTACCCCTGGCAAACACCATTACGTTCTCTATTTCTTTGAATTCAGCTTTTTCATTTTTATTTATTTTATTATTACCTTCCCTGGTAGCTCAGGCAGTAAAGAAATGCAGGAGACCTGGGTTTGATTCCCAAGTGGGGAAGATTTCCCTGGAGAAGGAAATGGCAACCCACTCCTGGAGAATTCTTATTCTTATTCTTATTCTTGCCTGGAGAATTTCATATATAGAGGAGCCTGGTGGGCTACAGTCCATGGAGTCACAGAGTCAAACACAACTCAGTGACTAACACTTTCACTTTCATTTTATTGCCATTTTTTGTGGCATGTGGCATCTTAGTTCCCCAACCTGGGATGGAACCCATGCCCCTTGCATCAGAAGCAACAGGATCTTAACTGCTTGACCACCAGGGAAGTCCTGACTTTTTTAGGTTCCACATACACGTGATCATACAGCCTGCATCTCTCTCTGTCTTGTTTCATTCAGTATAGTGCCTTCAAGGTCCATCTGTGTAGACTCCCGAATTCTTACCGCAACATAGCACCAGCCCGCCCACCTTCTCCCACACTCCTCTGCCCCGACTCCCTCCACTGCAGCACAGGGGTCTTTCACACTCAATCTCCATCCACATCCAGGACACGGGAGACGCTGGGCTCCCCGCCTTCAGGAACTCAGTGCCAACTTGTTTCTCAGATGTTCCCTAGGTGCTCACATCCTCAGAGAAGTTTTATCTGACCTCCAAGCTAATTCAGGCTTTCCCACTACATGCTCCTGCAGCTCTTTCCTTTGTAAAATAAAATTCATGTCTTATGGCAAGACAAGAAAAATCTAAACATAAAAAACTCTGTCCTTTGCCTTCCCCTTCTCTGCACTGTGTACTATGGATTTGCGTTATTCATGGACCAGACCTCCCCATCAGCAGGAAGACCTGCTCAATCATAAAAAGCAACATTCTCCCAGCACCCACAAGACGACTCCCTCCTTCAAAGATAACATTCCTTGATCTTGTATGGGCTCACATGACCCACTACCATGATGCTTAGGTCTGGGTTATGTAAACTGCCAATAATATGGTTTTTGATGTACAGCCCTCTGTCTTAAAAAACTTACATAACTGTGTCTTGATTTCTAACAGGCACAACAGTTCTCAGAGCTTTCTGAGATGCTGGGTTCCTGGGTTAAAATCCTCAAATTTGGCTCAAATAAAATTTTCCATTTCTTTCTTAGATTGACTGACTAATCTTTTGTCAACACCTTCTAGATCTTATCTCAGCTCCTGATGACACACTCAGTTGTGTCTCTCTGGTGTCTGTCTTCTCAATGGACCCCAGCACTGTGCCCCTCACAGCTGTGTCAGGGCCTGGCTCAGGGTGTCCACTCACTGGACACTAAAGGAGGACTGACAGATGGTCAGTGCAGAAGCCAGCATCTTGTGGAAGGGAGGAAGGCCTGGATGATGGCTCAACAGTGGAATGAAAGGAAGCGTCTCAAATGGGAAAGGCACTGGGGAGAAAGAATTGATGGTGTTTGCTAAGCGGGTGGAAGGATATTTTCAAAAAGCTACATATATTCTTAGAAGAAACTGGATTATCTGTATTTTAAATGTCCAGAGTATGAGATGTAGGAATATTCAGGTGCAGATGTCCAGTGGCAGCCGGAAATGTTGGTGTGGGGTCCCAGAGGAGGAATGAAGATTGTGACCATGTGAACTGGGTGGGGAGTGGCTCACTGCAAGAAGGTGTAGCGTCCGGGAGGGGCTTGGGAGAGTGGAGGGCAGCCCCTCGGGCAGCATCCTGGGAGCCTATGGAAAGCGGGAAGAAGGGGAGCCAGTGAAAGACGCAGAGAAGAGCCCTGAGAGGAAAAACAGGAACCAGGGAGGGCCAAGAAAAGAAGGTCTGGGTTTCCAGCAGGAACTGTCAAGGGCTGCAGCGGAGGATCAAGAAGAAGCACTTTCACAGTAAGTCCGAAAAGGCTCTGCAAGTTAAATCCTGCTATGAATGCCCAGGGCCTCTCATTTCTCATAACGGTACACATCTTTGCAGGATAAACTTCAGGAAGGCAGACAAATCAGAAGCATCTAGGATTCCAGGTCCTTCTGAACTGTGAAAAGTGTTAGCTTCAATTAGATTATGTTTAAAGCTTTCAGAGACTAAAATTAAAAGCATGAAGAAATTCCCAATTCTTTGCAGGGGGGAACTGTGTTCTGTAATTACATAGATTGCTTCCCACCTCCCATTCCCCCATCCCACAAGAGCTATGATTCAGAACCTTCTATGTTATTTGAGCCAATTTATTTCTGGTTCACGGAAATAGCATTCCAATGTTATTTATATACTAAACATATCATACATCATATATGTAAACTCATAAATCATACTTCCTACTCATTAATACAGGTCCTAGGAAATTACACAGGGTAAGTGTAGTAATTCTCTTCCAAAATAACACTTCAAGTTATTTGGAGAGTAAAAACCTTGCTTTAGTATCATAAAAACAAGACATTGAGCATTCCCAAATGAAAAAAAATAATTATTATTGCTACTTATACATTAAAAAGGAACAAGAAAGGCACTCTTTGAACAAGTTTAATGCTTAAAATACTGGACTTTACTAAGAAGGGTATACGGAAAAATTTGAACTTCAAGAAAAAACTAAGCATTGTCTAGAACACATCCTTCCAGACTGTCTGATCCTACTTTTTCTTTGCCCTTGAGCTATTAATTCAATTCTGTAAATGATAGTAATGCAAAATAAGTATTGTCTACAAATGTGAATGTGTTCAGTGGATTCAACTGACTTCTCCCCACAACTGAGGAAGAGTCCAACTTTGCACATTCATTCCAGTATTCCTGATCCATCCATATGTCTGCTCTGTGGATTCTCCTCTGAAACACCTGTAACATCTTACCAGAGTCCTCATCCATAATGATGAGTTCAATAAAATCTTTAACAGATGGTTACTTTAAATCTGTATGAGAGCTAAGATATAACATCTCTGAAAAATTATTATAAGGAGCCTTCAGCGATCAGTGCAAAGAAATAGAGGAAAACAACAGAATGGGAAAGACTAGAGATCTCTTCAAGAAAATTAGAGATACCAAGGGAACATTTCATGCAAGGATGGGCTCGATAAAGGACAGAAATGGTATGGACCTAACAGAAGCAGAAGATATTAAGAAGAGGTGGCAAGAATACACAGAAGAACTGTACAAAAAAGATCTTCACGACCCAGATAATCATGATGATGTGATCACTAATCTAGAGCCAGACATCTTGGAATGTGAAGTCAAGTGGGCCTTAGAAAGCATCACTACGAACAAAGCTAGTGGAGGTGATGGAATTCCAGTTGAGCTGTTTCAAATCCTGAAAGATGATGCTGTGAAAGTGCTGCACTCAATCTGCCAGCAAATTTGGAAAACTCAGCAGTGGCCACAGGACTGGAAAAGGTCAGTTTTCATTCCAATTCCAAAGAAAGGCAATGCAAAAGAATGCTCCAATTACCGCACAATTGCACTCATCTCACATGCTAGTAAAGTAATGCTCAAAATCCTCCAAGCCAGGCTTCAGCAATACTAAACTCCAGTACTTTGGCCACCTCATGCGAAGAGTTGACTCATTGGAAAAGACTCTGATGCTGGGAGGGATTGGGGGCAGGAGGAGAAGGGGACGACCGAGGATGAGATGGCTGGATGGCATCACTGACTCGATGGATGTGAGTCTGAGTGATCTCCGAGAGATGGTGATGAACAGGGAGGCCTGGCGTGCTGCGATTCATGGGGTCGCAAAGAATCGGACACAACTGAGTGACTGAACTGAACTGAAAAGCCAATCTATCCTTCCTGAACACCGGACTGTGTCGAAAACGTCAGCTGCAAACCCAACTGCTGGCATCAGAGTCCTGGGAAAGACTGGGTCCTCCCCACAGCTCAGGCCTCTGTCGGCCAAACCCCAATCCGTTGGGGCACCTCAAACCCAACACCAGCAAAACTGACCTCGTCCCACACCTGTCTGTTGACTCAATGGATGAGTATATGGATGAATGAAGTGGAACACCTACAAAAACCAGGGTTTTTATTTACTCCATCAGGGCCCACGCGCACTTGCTCCAGACTAAGCCGTCCCCCCCATCTCTGGGTTTTAAACTAATCTTCCTCTTGGATCTGAGACTCCAGGACACCCATTCCCACTCCCACGCCACACCTCCCTCCCTCCACCTTTTCCAGGAAATCCTTTGAGTTTTAATTCTCAAATTAGAACTCCCAGTTAAGATGAAAGTCTGTGGTGGAGATCCGAGAGCATGATGACCCCCAGGGAGATGCTGGGGCCAAACACTTTTTCCAAAGCACTGGTCTCGGGACCTTGACAGTATAACTGGGTCAATCAAAGACAGGCTTTCAGACCTCGCTGCCTGGTGGGATCAAGTTCACTTATTATTCAGCATTTCTACAGCCTGTAACATTCATTTCTCAGCACAGTTTTGCCAGTGAGACAAAGGGCAGCCATTCTGCAGTAAGATGAGCCCTGTAGTTGGGGAGGCTGATTCACTGCTCATCATGATTGCCTTCAGTGAGAGCTAAATGTGCCCTGAATTCATGGCCGCCAGGTGAGTCTGGAAGGAGCATCTTAGCCATAAGGGATGGAACTGTTAGCCGCTCATCAGGGCTGCCCTGGGGCAAACCCACCTGCCAGCACTTTTCCAGGCTTTGGATTCAGACCTGCTTTGCCTGCCCCAACCTGAGTGAGACGAGGAGGGATTTTCCTGATCACCAGTCCCACCTTAGGCCAAGAAAGACGATGACGTGAAGGGGAGCCAGGCTGTCCTAACAGAGGGTCCCCAGCCTGAGCGGGGATGGCATGGATGTTGTTGGCGGGGGGCGAGGGGAGAGGGGGCAGAACAGAACTGTTTCCTGGTGATACCTGACGGGTCTGCACAGACCCTGGTGGCTCAGAGCCCATGGACTAGGCAAGAACACATGGCTCTCAGCTTTGACAGGCCCCACACGTGTCGTTCCTCACAGCCACACAGCTGAAGCCTGGCTTGGCCCTCGTGTATGGGCTTCTCAGATCCAGGTGGTTTGCTTTCCCAAAGCCTCTTGCAAGAGTCTGGACAGAGACCTGTCCACGTGGCATGACCCACACTGGCAGGTCCAGAGGGGTCCTGTTTACAGGCACAGAGCAGGGAGAGGTGGTGGCCATCACTGGTCAGGTCCACAGGTGGTGGTCTCACTTCTGGTACCTGCCCAGACCCACTGCGTCTCGCGGACACCACCCTGCTGCCGTGAGCCTTGGCTGTGCATGGCTCCCACCTGCCCCCTTCCCCAGAGCAGCCACCTTACCTGGCAGGTAACCCTGCCCGCAAGCCAGTGGCCAGTGAATGGCTGGCTAAGTGTAAAGACAGCCCCTCTGCCAGCCCCAGACAGGATGGACTCTGGGATACAGCTTGTTCAGGACCTCCCTGAGGGATGCCCTGCCCCCAGCTCAGGCTGTATCCCCC